>CM069450.1:16280397-16659585 GCA_035610835.1 Ophiura sarsii | reverse complement strand
TATTTAAATATTTCTGGTCAAAATGCTTTTTGCCCCCTTTGTTTACACAGTATTTTAAGTAATAATTTTGTACACGAAACACAACTTTTTAAATGGCCATACATTTTTAAAATAATTTTTAATTAATTATGCAAAAACAGGTTCTGATATTGAAATTAATCAACAGGAATTCATGATAAGACATTGTAATTTAAGTAATAATTCTGTACAAGAAACACCATTTTTTTCTTTTATGGCCATACATTTGTTAGTTAATTATTCAAAAACTGAAGCTCTGATATTGAAATTAAATAGGAAGTCATGATAAGACATTGTACCAAATTTTAAGTTGATATCATTTTTCTTTGATGTATTCTCGCTCTAGAATCAATGCAAAACCCTGCAACTATAATTAACACACAGTTTTGTGTGGCTTTCAAATAATCCAAATAATTGATAGTATATACTGACTCATCACCTGTACAGCATAAAACAAATATGCCACTACTATAGTATGTTCAGTCAAAGATGACACAATTACCTTTATTTTATGTAATCTCAACTGAAGCATATATAGAAGGGCACATTTGCTGACACTGTGAATGCATAATATATATATACATGTATGTTTCATGTAAGGTATAATGTGGATTTGAGCTTTACATAATTTGTCATATGCTGGACAGATTAAAGTGGTTTATATATTATAGACATGTTTTATGAATCAGAATTGTAGTGAGCTTCTGCATCATTGATGCTCTCGTTTAGCATTCTAACTATTCACAACATGGAAAAACCACTGCACACATATAAAAGATAATGTTCTTTCTTTTTGTCTTATTAGAATACTCTGGATGGTACCAATATACGGCGTATTCAGCGTAAGTATTTAGGCCTGCGCTGTTTTTTAATACGGATATCTCTGATGCTTAATCCCTAATGGGCCCCTCACATGTATCCGTGTGAGCTGGGAGGCCGCTTACCGTCTTATAGAAAAACAACAGAGTCAACACGGTGAACAATCAGCCAAAAATGTCATCGGGTTCATACCGCTTAGGCCTATACCAGGTCATCATCGGCCTGGAAACGGGCTCATACCACCTCCTCACCAGGTCCTCACCAGCCATGCCAGCCGGAACGCCGGGGTACCGGCCGAACAGCCTTGATCACGTCATCAAACCGCCCTTTATAAGCTGAGTACTCAAGCTCGCCCGCTTCACTCACATTCCGGGAATCTCTGTATTACTCACCAGTGTGAGCTGGCCGGCCGCCCTTACAGTGTTATAAATTGGTGCAGACGGCGGCACACGGTAAGGACACACGGTGGGCCGTTTCCCATCCGTTGAACACGTTGCCGGGGACATTGCCGGCCATCCGCGTCCGGCAGACATTTTTAGCATGTTCAAAACTCCTGCCGTGAGTAAAAGCGGCGGCGAACGGTGAGAGCCCGGTTTGGGGACGGTAAAAAGACCCGTTTCGCGCTAGTTCGCTCGCAGGGCGGTGGTGGTAGGTGGCCACCTCACTGTCTAATAGAAAAACAACAGAGTCCAAACAATCAGTAAAATTGTCAACGGGCGCATTGATTTTGTTGGTGGTCAACGGGTCCATACCGTTATATACCGGGCCTATGCAGGGTCCTCACCGGCCTGGTACCGGGCTCACCGTCCTCATACGTTGCTAGCTTACCGTTCTCACCGGGTGCATAACACCTCCTCACCGGGTCCTCGGTCATACCGCTTTACCACCGGGTCTGTACTGGGTTCTCACCGGCCTGGTACCGGGCTCACAGGCCTCATACAGGTCTAGCTTACCGTTCTCACCGTGTCCTCACCGTGTGCATACCACCTCCATACCGGTTCCTAACCGGACGAAACTTTGACATTATTTCAAGGATGACCCTTCATGTATGAATAGAAAACACCAAGTTGAATATCGGGCCACCGATCGGAACACCTCCCTTAAGACAATATCTTTATTATTGGCATGTGCTTAGTAAGGTGTTTTAAGTACATATATACCTGTGGACTGATTGTTGATTAGCAGATAGCTGTGGAACTAATGTATAGTATAAAAACGCTAACATGTTATTAAGCAATGTCAAATTGTTCCTCGGACTAAGGGCAAAAAGAAGGTTTATGTCAATCTGATGCATGGCACGATTTATAGTATAAGACAGAATAGGTCAACAATTTTTTCAAATTGTTTTTCTCCTAATGTTAATATGAGTCAGATTTGTCAAAATGCACATAATTCCGTAGAAATGATCTCAAATTGATCTGTATAATATTATAGATACAACAAGCACCAATAAAATAGCATGATTAGTCCATGAATATTATTTATTAAAGGGGTACTAAGAGATGTGTTGAAGGCTGCACCCTCAATTAGGATCCGAGATTTCTACATTCTTACAATTGTACTACATACACAGACTTACAGCTGTAAGGATTAAGAAAAATCAGCCATCTTTGTGCAATAAAACGTCGTTTCAAAATATATTCCATCCCCGGCTCGGATAGCATTTTATGGTAAACAACGTTACGCTATTTTTTTCTCTTTTCGATTCATTTTATATACGACATTACATAGAGGGCGTTAAAAAAAGCGATGATATTTCAACACTTATTATTAAACATTGTTTTAATCAAGTTGTGCTGCTTTTTTGTGTAGAAATAGCAATAATGGCCAATCATAATGATTATCTTTTATGTTGAAGTAAATTTGGTAAAAAAACAAAATCTTAAACATCTCTTATTACCCCTTTAAGTGTATGCAGCTCTGGAAATGACGGGGGTGATCTGACATTATTATCTAATCCTCTGTTGTAATTTCATCCCCCAATATACAGTGGCTTGCCCTAAGTTTCCCCCCGGCTGGGGTCTATCTGGACGCGGTGCGAGAAATATACCAGGCCTACGTGGTTTATAACTTCATCTCCTACCTCATTAACTTCTTGACAGACGAGTACGATATGGAGACGAGGATGAAAGAGAAACCACAGATGAAATCACCTCCACCATGTTGCTGTTTCAAGGCGGGAGCAAATGAGTTGTAAGTGAAAGTACCTGACATGTTGGGGTGGGTAGAGGGCAATCCCAGAGGGCGCACTTTCAGGCGCGTACCGCGGCATGTGAGCCAGGGGCAGAAGTATATGTCGTCCGACAGTGGCGTAAATTTTCGTAAAAGGTTGCCCCCAAACATTTTCCCATTTCACGTAAGTGGGGGTGGGGGGGGGGGGGGGGGGGGGTAGGGTCAAAAAAATTCGCACGGTCACAAAATGTCGCAGTCCAAAAAGCACAACAGTCAACAAATAATGTCAATCCTCAGTGTTTTCGGCCTAGGCCATTTTTTTTTTCTTATGCAAATTTAGCGTCCTGGTATTGCGAATTTAGCGTACCGGTATTTGGAGCCAGGGCAACTTGCCCCCCTTCCCCCCCCCCCCCCCCCCCCCCCCCCCCCCCCAGGTCGGTACGCCACTGCGCACTTTACATTTGAACGGAGTGAGTAGTAGGTGCCTTTAACATCACGGGGATGGGCGCGTGTAGAGTCATTCGATGAGACATTACACACACACATGACCATGGGCTATAAGATCCCTGTTCCCACCTCGCTCTCACTCATTAGTTTCCGAGATGTAGGGCAAATAGGTCAACGGTCAACATTGTCCCCAAATATTTTTGCACAAGGGTCAAATTCTCAAAATGCTCCGATTTTAATGAGAATAGTTTCAGATTGTTCGAATGAATACAATAAACCAAAAAGAAGAGCTTGCCATATCTACTAGTTAAGCAACTATAAGCTTTGTTAGGTCAAAGGTCCGGAAGCTATACCGCTATTTTTTTTCAATATTTGGAATATATTTTAAAGTCGTTTTCTTTTTTCTAAAATAAATGTTCTCATTGAATTTGTAAAATAGGCCATTACTCTACATTTGCGAGAAATCTATATGGAGAATCGAACATTTTCGATAAAATCTGTGCATAATTTGTGTGATATTAGAGCGACGAATATTTCGGGTGACCAAGGGATCAATGTTCTGTGGAAAATAAGTAGGCCATACCGTATGGTTAAACTTTTTTCAGATAAATCCGTCAATTTTGTGTACCAAACCTGTTTTCAGGATCATTAATCGATGCAAGTATGGCGTTCTCAACTACACAGTACTCAGACCGATCCTAACAGCTATTGCAATGTAAGTATGGCGGGTAAAAAATAAGCTTTTTTCTTTCTTTTTTTCCTTCTTTCTTCAATATTCATACTCTATTCTTTGTATACACACTGATCTTGCAACTGCACCTCTAGTAATTTGGGAATACCTGATCCTCATATTAGTTTTTGAAATAGAAAATCGAATATTTTAAGTCCTCCATCTTCAAAATAATGTCTGGCTCCTGTTCAATCAATTTTCTGTCCAGCCCTGTTTTGGATCAAATTTAGGACATGACGGTAATTTCATTTGTGAAAAAAACTGTATACCTATGACTTAGAGAATAAAATATGGTTCGTCGATGTTTTGCTATAGAAGGCTGCCATATAATGCATAGGCTGTACCATATTTTGAGTCGATAAAAATATGGTAGACGCGTGTTTAAGTAAAACAAATGTACGAGAATCGCGTTTAGTTAAACGCTGTGTCTAAAGTCAAAGTTAGACGCGTGTTTAGCTTAAAACCGTGTTTAACTACAAACGAGAAAACGGGCCAATATTGTGATCGATATTGTATTTTCAGAATTGGTGAGGTGACGGGTACTTATGAAGATGGCAGTGTGAGCGTAAATCTAGCGTGGATATGGATTACAGTGGCATTAGCTGTGTCACAACTGGTACGTGGGTACAGATCACAGGGATGCAAAGATTTAACACTTTCCACGCGGCTATTAATTTTACCATACACAAAACAGACTTTTTACCATACACGAAACAGACTTTTTAAAGAAAATGTTCAATAAAATAGCGATAGTATGTTTCAATCAAGTTTTGCTGTGTTTTTGTGAGTAGAAACAACAGTAATGGTAATTCTTAAAGGGAAGCGGTCATGGTGAGGATTCTAACGAAAATTGAGCAGCGCGCGGCGACTATTTAAATCTAAACAAGTTGGACATTGGCGCAGTCTGTAATTGTTCTACGTATGTTTACATGCAAGCGGTATTGTGTGCGACTCTACAACAATCTCTTTCCCAATGTGAACGGCGCTCAATCAACCATCCTTCATTTGATTGAACGCATTTTCTATCGTGTGATGTAGGTGATGTATTAGTTATTAGCTTAGGTTTAGCTGGACCAACAATTGCCATCAGCGGTTCTTTTCCTCACCATGCGCTATTCCCTTTAATGTTCATCGTGACTTGATTTCTGAAGATAAAAAAAAAATCTTACACACTACTTTGCGAGAATTGCGTTTAAAGTCAAAGTTATTAAACGCGTATTAGTGTAATAAAACCGCGTGTAAATACGTACGAGAGAATACGGCTCTGTATGTTTACCATGTTTACTGTTGGTAATATTGTCATACCTTGGGATAAGTACACACAACGCCACGGGATCGTTAACTTCTTAGGCCGTGTTCCCACATAAGGCCACACAATGTAATGCTTTATCTAAAAATGAGCTTTACGCGCGGCAGCCTTTTTTATTATTCTATTTTTTAAACCAGTTTGTTTTGGCGATACTTTGTGACTGAGAACACTTAAGAGCCGGCCGAGTGCACCAATGACGGGTAACTTAATAGGGAGGTAAGCTACCTCCCTAGTAGTTATTCTATAACTGTAGCCTAACTTACTAACGATGTAATTCTTAGAGCACAACTGGCGAATAACAACAGAATAGTAACTAGCGAGGTAAATATCCACATTAATCAGCATCGTCCCCTTACAAAATTAATTGGCGCATATGCGAAGTGTTAACCTATAGGTTACTGTAAAATACTGACGTGAGTGGTCCTCCGTAATATTTAAAATGTGTCGTCACTCGCTAGGTCATAGGTGAGTGTACATAATTAACATAAATAATCACGTTGAGTGTGCCTGCGTTCCGAACAAAAATGACGGTATTTCTTTGGCCAAAAATTTCGAATTTGTTCAACGCTTTTTTCAAAAATAAGGACTATCAAGACATTACAAAAATATTTTGGGCGAGGGGCACACACAAATATTGCACCAAAAAGCACAATTTTAAGGACAAACACAAGCACCCGATGCAAACAATTATATACAATTATAACGCACCTATTTACACTCATACGTCCGTGGCGTGGATACCTTGTCCTTCGCCTGTGAACCGCAGGATCCCGGTTCGATTCCCGGCACGATATACTTTTTTTCTTTTTTCTTATAGTTAAACCCTTCCACTCACAATAATGTTGAAACTTCAGTTTTAATTAATAAAAACAATAATAAGTTTATTTATTTAGTCATTATTTAAGATCCTTGGACAATTATAGTACATTTTGGTCAAAATATGACCCAAAGTCGGTGCGATTAGTGTTTGAATGGGCAAAAGGAGTTGATCTAAATTTTGACTAAAAAAATCCCCAAATTGCATGAATGGATTTTCAAAATATAAAATATTTCAGCTTATGAGGGGTCACATTCCACTTCAAATATACATCCCCTGGGCATGCAAGCGAAATTGGTCTTTCAGCATCAGCGAATCATCCCCTCCAATGTTCACAACAAATTTACGCTACTGCTAGAATCGACTGACTTGTGGCATAAAATGTTATGCCCCAACTTACTCTTGGGTCCGGTCAGGTATAACATTTAGCGTAAATTACCCGCCAGTTACTAGCCTAGTAGCTTACCCGGCATTGGCGCTCTCAACATTTTGGGTTACGCCGCAGTTACTAGCGAGGTAGCGCTATTCTTCAGCAACCCGTCATTGGTGCACTCGGCCGTATTCAACTAACTTTGTGAAGTTAAGAAGTAAAGAGAACACAAGCGTACAATGTGCATTGATCATGTCTGATTAGGCCTACTTGTATTAAAAAGGCAAAAGCATAACTATTGAATATATTTGGATTTTTATAAAATAAAAATTAAGTAAAATAAATCGCATAGGACATAGCTATTTTTGGTAAAAAAGTAAAGAAACAAGGTCTTCTGAAAAACTGGGTGGACAAGTGTTTTTAGTGTCAAAAGGATGAGAAGACTTGGAATGGATCTGTTGAATTTTGTGGAAGTCGGCAAGAGGATCACTACCGTAGTGTGTTGTTTCTGGAAGGAAATCACCGAGACGTTATGTGAGCGATATGTGGTGAAGTTTATGGAGAAAAAAAAATTAAAAGAAAAAATATCATAATTTTTAATTTAATTTAAATTCCAATGTTTATTAATTACGAGAAAAACGTAATTTATGACAGATTCAAAAATGCAACAAAATAACTTGGATTTCCCGGGGCGTCAGGATAATTATTAATAGTCAATCGTTCTGTAAAAATAAATCACGAACATCACAACACAACAGCCGAATCAAAAAAAGAAAATCGTGATAAAATAACATTAAATAAAGTGCTCAATCGTACCCCCCCAAAAAAGTCTCGTTAATAAAACAAACTATTGCTATTGTAATTAATTAATATAATGGAACATCAAAAAGTACCAATGTATTATACCAAAAAAAAAGTGGCTCCACGCGGATTTGACCCGGGGTTCTCCGCTTGACAGGTAGCGATATCAACCACTACACTACTCATTCTCAGTACTTTCAATGGAGTTACAATGAATATATATCATTCAGACTCTCACTCAATAAACTAAATCGAAAATTGTACATTTATTTTTTATTATTTAAAGCTACATTGTCAATTAGAACACCATTTTATTTACGGTAATAGACACATTTAATATAATATAAAATTAAAATATTAATTTCGCACTGAATAACTGAATTTGGAGGTATTTTCGGTTTTATTACGACCACTCTCACTCAATAAACTAAATCGAAAATTTTACATTTATTTTTTATTATTTAAAGCTATAAAGCTACATTGTCAATTAGAACACCATTTTATTTACGGTAATAGACACATTTAATATAATATAAAATAACAATATTAATTTCGCACTGAATAACTGAATTTGGAGGTATTTTCGGTTTTATTACGACCCAACTGGTCTCTAAGGTGGCCAAGTTAACTTGTCCACCAAAAAGCACAGCACATAGCTTTTAGCCAAAAGGTGCTGAGATCGACAGTCTCAACGACACGATCCTAATGTACAGGGTGTCTCAAAAAAAACCGTGCACGTGTTTACCCAACTTATTGACCATGAACTTCTAGAATTTGGTGTAACAATTGTATACATATTGATAGACCAAACACTTAGCTTTCATATGCCGTTTATTTCATCTAATTTGGTTTTGTCAATCCTGAGATATGATCAATTAACTAAAGCTACCTAAAATCGAAGTTGTGCCACTTTTACGGAAAGAATGCTTTAGATAAGCATTAAAACCCTCGTCCTCTTAAGGGAGGGTGGTCGCCGATTGCGCTAGAACGCAAAAAACAGTGACCTAGGGCGTCTAGATGATCGCTTTTACATTCCCTGCGCTCATTTTGACGAAAACAAATTGAGGCTGCCACCTTACCCGGGGGTAGGGTAAGCCGTCAAAGTCCGATTGTAGGGGGGTGGTTGCCACCTTACAATTTTTTTTAAATCGCCATTTTGAAAAATATTTTTATTGTATGTTCCTGAAATATTTTAGCATATAGGCCTATGTTAGAAACACCATTTCCATCACTTATAAGCAAAAAATCGGGTGAAATTCCGATATTTAGAACTTTTTTGGCGAAGATTTCTATGATATTTCACTGTCCAGCGAATACGGCGGGATTTTGAGGTCGGCCATGTTTGGTGACGTCATGCGTGGGATGTTTGTACTTGTTTTAGTATGTATGGATAGAGGGAACCTCTAGCTATAACATGGTACCCGAATAAGCATACTCTGCATTTTGGATTGGATTTTTTTAGGGGGTGTAACCCCGGTGGTAACAACCCCTCTCTCCGGAGTAACCCTTTCTATTCATTGCAAACTGTAAAAGTGGCACAACGTCGACTTTAGGTAGCTTTAGTTAATTGGTCATATCTTAAGATTGACAAATCCAAATCAGATGAAATAAACGGAATATGAAAGCTAACCGTTATGGCTATCACTAGTATACAATTGTTACACCGAATTTTATAAGTTCACGGTCAATAAGCTGGGTAAACACGTGCACGGTTTGTTTTGAGACACCCTGTAGGGCGATCCCCTCTCCCCTAGCTTTCTTCAGTAGTCAACACCCGTGTTACATTGATATCTTCAGTAGATAGTAGTCATATTACATTGCCATATTCAGATAACATATGCTATCTTCAGTAGATAGCACTCATATAATTACATTGATATTCACCTGACCATTCATATGAACAGCAAGTAGGCCTACCTACACCGTGGATAACAGTATGGTGTTTGTGTGCAACATTTTCTAAACTTACACGAAGTAGTGTTAAAGATTTTATTTAAAATTAATTTACTTCAGCAAACAGCAAAACGTGATTAAAACAATAGCTATTTTGTTATTGAACCTTTTCTTAAAAATTCCCTCTATAAGGGCCTAATGTAAACATGGATCGCGTTATTTATCACGCGTGCTGCAAGGGGACGGTAAAATGCTGGTTACGGCTCTACCAGCATTTTGAAATCGACGTTTTGTTGTACAAAGAGGGCTGATTTGTCTTAATCCTTAGGTGTAGGCCTAAGTTGCATATCTGATCCCTTCCGCAACTTGTGTTCCAGGATCACAAGCTCACTCATGATTATATTTATTCCGTCGCGGTGCCCTCAACGGAATAAAGCGCAATAACACTGACAAATTAGTATAAGAATGTAGGATATCCCATTATTTATTGTTTAAGCTAGTTGGTGGTCGGTGTTTTTACCACACCGACCACCAACCCCCTCATGAATATCATTTCAGTGGTGTCACCGTGTCAATCAAAGACGATTTCTTGATGTACCCCATCATGCTTAGCGCCCCTACAGTACCAGCAGGGCTTATCACCAAAACAAATAGTGCAACACATGTGTTAAAGTAATTAACAGCTGGAGGTCGTCTGACCTCTACCATAGTAATACATGTACAGATAGGGTAAATTTTGCCACAAATATGAAAGAAGTTGAATCCCAACTAAAACTTGTATTTTTAAAAATATAGGGTCTTTAAGAAAATCAAGAGAGAACTGTATTAAAGACACATCAATCATATTACTTGCAACAGTATTTTCTTAAAGACCCTCGTTTAACAACTTTATAAGGATTTCCTTGCACTGTAATGTCAATGGGAACTTGAAGACACTGGTGACAGAAATCAGTGGTCATGTGATGAAAGTGAAGCATTCTGTGGTGCATCAAGAAATCTTCTTTGCGTGTCAATGGTCCTGGGACACAAGTTGCGGACGGATCAGATATATGCGGTGTGCAAGTTCACACCTGTAATACAATTGTATAAATACCGTTAAACTTCATCTATAAGCACCCATTGACTAATAGTTAATAAGCAGAGAATAGATAAAAAGGTATGAGCGCCCTCTTTTGATTATAATTGAATGGCTATTATTAAATCAATTTATTTCCAATAAGATAGAGGGCCGTCCATTTATACCGACCCATCAATCATACATGTAGTTATAAAACAGTATCTGACATAGCAGTCCCGTTTAGATCAATTGGTAAAGCCGACAGTTTGGGCTACATGTAGGGCAATTGTGATTGCAGGTTCCAGATGACAATTCCTGGTTCGAATCTCACTTCAAGACTTCTTCTTTTGGAAAGGTCATAATTTTCAAATTCTTGACTGTTTTATTTTTATCATGAATGAACAAGGAATCTATCTTTTTCGTTGGTTTTTTATTTTATTTTTTTAAATGAAACCAAATTTAATCAAACTGGACACGCAAGCCATGGCCAGTCAAAAACGTTTTGACTGTTTGCCTGTTGTCCGCATTGATTCGAAACGCGATATTACACGTTTGTGCCATACCTATTCTTGGAGAAACACAAAGCACAAAACAAATAAAACAAAACTGAGTGGAAATAATAAAAGAAATCACGCGAAGGACTGATTTACGGCACCATCCATCTTTTTAAGTCTGTTTAAGTTTTTCGGAACTATAATACACACGTTTGACGGATTGCCTTTAAATTGCACGCCTAATGAACATGTCGTAGTTTGAGCAGCTCACGTGGTATTGAAGGTCATGCATTACATTCATGTAAATGGTAGTATAGTGGCCACGTGTTATTGATTTATAACGGATTAGTTTTAGGATTACGAAACTGTGTCTATATCACTAAAGAAGTCCTCTGCACTTATAAAACTCGCCCATTGCTTGTGTGTTGGATTTCGATCACGACAGGAGTATGCGCAGATGCGATTTTTGTGTAAGTGGTCTGTGATTTTGTCAACATTAAATTTTTACTGTGATGTGATTTGTCGATCTGCATTAAATGCAAAAAGAAACAACGCCCCCGGCTGGCCTCGAACCACCAACCTTTCGGTTAACAGCCGAACGCGCTTACCAATTGCGCCACGGAGGCGGTTACTTACTAGACTGTTTTGGTTTGTCATGTTCACCCGTACACTTCCCCGTACACTTTCTTGCAAAGTCGGGCATCGTTTTTTCTCAAATGTTGCCTGCATATTGCAGTTGTCAGTTGAACTTGGAACCAACGTTTAATTTGAACTGTCTATTTTCAATAAAAAATATTCCAATACGGGAAAAAATTCACAAAAGCTCACATCATTTTACTCGACCTAGAATTTCAACCCTACCATTTTGGCGTTACTAAAATATGTGAGTGACGTCATTTAATGAGCTCATTAGCATAATTTATGTCCGTGAAATGTACAAAGCAGTTTGATAAGTGCTCTGCCCCAAATTCTACAGACATGCTACATGCTTGTATCGATCAACTGTGAACCATATACATGTACATGTACATGTATACATGGTGTCTCTAAAAACTCGAATCAGGAATTGTCATCTAGAACCAACAATGGCCAACTACTCACAAAAACCACAACTTAACAAAAGACCATAAGTAGCAGAACTGAAAAGCAGTGAATTGTATAATCAACGTATTGTCTCATTGTACTCCATCCATGCATGTCTTCACAAAAATACTAAGTCGTTGAGGTTGATTTAAATGTTTGTACTATTTATAAACGATTGTGATTTAAAACATTAAAATTAAAATTAAAAATAGTAGAAAGAGAGAAAAAAAAGAGGGAAAACCCACATTAAAGACAAAGATAGATTCACTATTTATTCATGGTAAAAACAAAGTTAAGAATTTAAAATATACACCGTAAATATTTATAAACTTTCCAAAAGAAGAAGTCAGCAAGTGAGATTCGAACCAGGTATTGTCATCTGGAACCTGCGATCACAATTGCCCTAGCCAAACTTCGGCTTTACCAATTGATCTAAACGGGACTGCTATGTCAGATACTGTTTTATAACTACATGTATGATTGATGGGTCGGTATAAATGGACGGCCCTCTATCTTATTGGAAATAAATTGATTTAATAATAGCCATTCAATTATAATCAAAAGAGGGCGCTCATACCTTTTTATCTATTCTCTGCTTATTAACTATTAGTCAATGGGTGCTTATAGATGAAGTTTAACGGTATACCAATCCTACGAGGGTCATCCAATAAGTTCTACCTCCTCAATCATAGCATCGCTAATATGAATGTCAGTCCCGTGACATTTGTCATGATAATAGCTCTGAATCATAGCTACATATTTATAGTAACTGCTAATTGATCTCTATTTCACTTTTGTCATGATGCAATCAAAGCCAGAGAGAGATTTTGGACAACGGACACGGAAGATTACCCCAAAGATAAATACATGTTTTTTTCGTTTTCTCTCCGCATTTTATGATTGGGTGAACCGCCCGATTTATATACTGAAAATAGAAAAGAATGGATGATTTTTGAATATAATGCTACACTATCATGTATAAATCAGATTGTAGGCAATATTAACCTTTGTAGCTTGCAAAAAGTATAATATCAACTCGAATGTATTGACACGCCTTAAGCATACTGGAATACTGATATTCAGTCACAAGTGTAACTTGTAACAAGTCAAGCCCAAGTGATGCCTCCAATGTTAAATCTTTATAAGTTAAATCTTTATAAGTTTTCCTTATATGCAACATTTAGAATAGTTAATCAGGCAGTCAGTGTAGAAAAATATATCTTCGAGGGACTTGAAATATATCCATTTAGTCCTGTATAATGAAGATCTCTTAGTTCCTATGAAAAGCTAATAGGCCTATGTCTTTTGCAGCGGTTCTAGGGTAGGGTTAAATTTGATGGCTGTCCTGGTCTGGTTCTGGCTAATAAGAGGGAATTTTCCGCCAATAAATCAGTCACTTGTATTGTTTAAAGCCTGTTCAAGAGATATTTGTAACTTAGAACGATTGTTATTGACCGATAGGTACATTTTGTCTCTTAGAATTGGCCAAATGAATAGCACTTAGGAGACATTTGGCTGTTTTTTACCCGTTTCCGTCGCACTAAATGGAAGTGTGTTTTTTTACTGCATATCCAGAAAAGTACAATGAGTATTCAGACCAATCTACTATGATTTTGTAGCTGAGATTTAAAGCTTCAATTGTGGAATATTTCATACGATTGGTTTGTATAATAGCAAAGTTATGAGGTAGGAGGTAGAACTTATTGAATGACCCTCGTACATTAGTTTTTACCATAATTGAAGGCGCTCTTCCAACATATCTCTTCATGTCGACTCCTGGTTACCGCCCTTGTTATAAATTGAATATATTCTGAGTTACAGAGCAAAACGATTCCTAATTACTTTAAAATCATGGTTTTTAGAGTGAAAATAAACTGTACTTTCGCTAAAATCGTACGTGGATGTGCCTGCCGGACTTCGAAAATGTGACTTTCTCTATACCTATTTTTTGGCCAATTTCCCACCCATCAATATATACCAATTTTGTAAGAAAAGCACCCAATTTTGCACAAATTTCCTCTTTCAAAAAACGCCTCAAAATACACCCAATTTATGCCAATTGGACGCTTTGGTCAGTGATGAAAACCACCCCATCGCTATACCAATTTTTGCGAAAAAGCACCCCAAAAGGCAGGCACATAGGGCCTAATAGGTGTCAATGTGAGAACGCCCCCCCCCCCCGGGTTGGAACTTCACGATTATGGGGACCACGAAATGTCTTACGGGAAGCACTTTTCTCGGGTCTTACACTGTACCAAGGTGGCAAGCCTCTCAATTAATGATACTTCAACTCTTTTTTCTTTTCTTTCACCCAGTGGGCCATTTTCTGTCTCGTTCTTCTCTATCAGTCGACAAAGGAGGAACTGCAACCGCTGCACAGACCATACTCTCAGTTTCTCTGCGTCAAAATGACCATATTTGGAGCCAATTTTCAGGGTTTGATCATCGCAGTTCTGGTGGACACAGGGGCATTACCATTGCCTGAAAGTTTGGATATTGATAAAGCAACGTTTGCTGCACTAATTCAGGTAGGGTTCACCAGGGTCATGTATAATTATGGGGGTGAAGTGGGTGTACGTCCGGTGGGGGGGGGGGGGGGGGGGGTACGTCCCAAGTGTCAATATCTTTTGTAAACTTTGTGTAAAATAATATGCATTGTAAGACTGAAAATACAATTGCATAGAGACATCTTTGTCAATTATTTTGATAGCAAACTCGTCCCCCTTTTTAGAGGCTCCTCCAACAAGACCTGAAGGCTTGATCACATTTTAACTCCACGTACAACTCACAATTCTATTATATTACGTTGTTCAACTTGCACACAGGACGCCAAGTGTGTTTTCCTTTCATGTGGCTTTTTTGCAAAAGAAGCTTTTACTCGTACTTACAAAGTATTACAAGTACATTTCGTGCAAACCATAATTAGTATTAGCTTAGCTCAATACTGCCTTTCACAAACATTCAGGATGCATTGCATAATCAACGAATTCAATGTGAAATAAACAAAATTTACCTCACAAAATTATAGAACATTTCCAAGTCAAAACACGCACCTGTAAGATTAAAAAGTTCAGAAAACGTTTCTTCTGTGTAATTGGTAACATAGATGTGTGTAGATGTAGTCATGGTATCTAACTATTTTAGCAAGTATATACAAGAACCTCCCTTTAATCATGGTCTTAATAAAAAAAACCTCTTATTTCTAATCTTGATTCAACAGGATTTTATTGTATGTTTTGAGATGGTGGTAGCCTCCATAGCCCATGCATACTCGTTCTCATACAAACCTTACAAATACATGGGAGAAAGACCGTCTTTCACAAAGGCTTTGAAGATGATGTTTGACGTGTCAGATGTAGCAGCGGATGTGTCGTCACATGTTAAAAGATTTGGTAGGTATTGAGGAATAAGGCCCAAATTAGAATTATTTGTTTGTCTTTACTACTAAAAAGGTGAAGAAAAAAAGTTTTATTGGCAAACAGAACACTCAGGTTTGGTCGGGCGTTTTATTGTGTTTTTGTTGGCGAATTTCAACAATTTTTGACTTTCAATTTTTTTTTTAAATTTTCTTTTTAAAGTTTAACAAGGGGTCGGTTGGGCCCTTAACATTTTTGTTGCCTATAGGTTTTTTTTAATCAATACTTTTCCAGTCATCTGAAATTATGGTTCTTGTAGAATACCCTACCATCCATATGTCACTTTTTAAAAGTCTCCATTAAATGCATGGTATGGTAGGGAAGGGTATACTAAAGATACCAAAAATCGTATCTATTATCTGTGTAACCCAAATATTTGAAGAAGAAAGTTGTTAGTTGTTTTTTTTGGGGGTGGGGGGGGGGTTTTTTTGGGGGGGGGTTCTATTGTAAATATGGTGCATATAACCTGCAAATTACTAAGTTACCCTTAAAGTAAAGATCCAATTTGATTTAACTGGAAAAGCCAGGAGCTGGTTGGAAACTTGTAAAGGTGAATGCGATTTGGGTATAAAGGCTGAAAGAAAATGAATGGAAAATGAATGACATCACACATTTTTGAGACAGGGAGAGCAGTGGCAACACCAGCCTCATAATTTGGGGGGAGGGGCAAAAGGGAACAAGGATTTTTTAAGGGGGCATGAAAAAATGCCCGCTTTTTTGTGCTATTTTACGCTTAAATTGTCAAATTTGGTATAATCAGTGGGGGATACAGGGGGGGCGGAGGTGGCGGGCGCCCCCCGTAAAATTTTTCAATATACCTTTAACGTGTACGCGCCCCCCGTAAAATTTGACAATATACCTTTTTTGTGTACCACTTTACCTTTTTCAGAGACATAGGTAGGTTCCGTTGGTACATATGCCACTTGTACCATGCGATTTTTTTTTGCCGGTTTTGGGACAACCACATCGCTACCCCCCCCCCCCCCCCCCCCCCCCCCCACCCCCCCACTTAGCAGAATTTCACGAGCTGACGGCAAAAAAATTGGGGACCTTTTACGATTTTTGGGGTTTCAGCCCCCCGTAAATTTTAATCCTGGATCCGCCACTGCTAATACTAACCAATTTGGTATGAAAATGCGCGCACAATTTAGCTGTTTGCTAAAATTATCAGCATTTGGTCTAATTTAGTAAGAAAATGTGTGCACAGCGCTGAAAAAATTGCCTTTTTATGCTAAAATGATATGGGTGCGGGTGGGGGGGGGGGGGGGGATTCCGTTTACCCCTGTAGTGGCGCCACGAAGGGAGCGGTTTGGGGCGTGCTGTCAGGATATGCTTCTTTTTTCTAGGACACTATTTACAAATGTCATTAAATCAATCAGCACATGATTTGTAACAATAAAGTTATTGATTGAATTGAAAGTTATTAACCTTTTTTTCACAAACATTAATTGGTACTGCATTTACAGGTCGAAAAGTAAAAAGAAAATTCACCAAGATGCCCCCAAAAGACGATGCAGAGCTCATAGATAATGAAGAAGAAAACCCCGATGATGGTAGCCTGTCGGAACCCAATCATAATGATGACGATGGAGAATGCGATTTAGGAACTGTCACGCAGATCAGCAATGTTACTTATTCCGTTAACGGGAGGGTTAGGATGTACCCGGCAGCCCCTGGGGACAGTAGTATGACCCCAAGAGGGGATGTAGATGGCAGTGCACACCACCACAACATCACAGATATCCTGGGTCAAGCCGAGGCTACGCTTGAAGCCAATGCAATGAAAGGTGCACGAGTCAGTGACAGTTTTGGTAGCGATGGCGACGCTATGGACTTGGGCATTGTCGGTACAAGTCAATTAGTGCCTCCCCCTCCCATGACAACTACAAACACTAGTGCAAAGAAGGTGAAAGAAAAGAAGGGTGTAGTGATAGATTATGACCTGGATGATGATGTACCAGATCTACAGGTGAACACTGTTATGACATTTGAAATGAATCCCGAATCTGAAGCATAACTGCTAAGACATCTGCTGCGTAACTGCTAAGACATCTGTTGCGTAACTGCTAAGACATCTGCTGCGTAACTGCTAAGACATCTGCTGCGTAACTGCTAAGACATCTGATACGTAACTGCTAAGACATCTGCTGCGTAACTGCTAAGACATCTGTTGTGTAACTGCTAAGACATCTGTTGCATCACTGCTAAAGATATCTGTTGCATCACTGCTAAGACATCTGTTGCGTAACTGCTAAGACATCTGTTGCGTAACTGCTAAGACATCTGTTATGTAACTGCTTAGAGATGTTATTATTGACTCTTTGAATCCGAAACATCTGGTATGAAATTACAATTGGCTCCTGATGTGGCTGACGCATTTTACTGTAAAGAAATTTCAAAAAATGGCTCCATGCGGTAGATGCATTGTTGTCGGACATCCGAGACATAACTGTTTCAGTGTTTCAAATAGCTCCTGGTTCTGATAACCATTATGAGTACTATAAACGTGGACATTTTCACGCTACATTAATTTTCGGGTTTTTTTTCGCGCTCCATGCAGCTACCGAGAAAAAAAACCCACACAAACATATTTATTTTGTGTATAAGTCTTTGTAATGAACCCTAAAATCCCGAATTTAAAAACAAGCGAAATGATGGCTAAAAGTCGGCAAAGTGTGAACATTTAATCGCATGAAAATTACCACTTTTACATTATGACATTTCAAAAACATCCAGTCAAATGCATATTAACTGGTAAGACATTTCCAGTGGCTAGCTGCCAGGGGGATGCCCTCTGACCGAAAAAAACCCTTTGTGCCCCCGCCCTATTTATGCCCCCGCCCCATCTCCGGATGTAGTGTGTATAGGCATTATGACAACTTACAAGGAACATTTTTCGAGCGCATTTTGTGTAAAACATGCCCTATCCCCCACCCCTCAAGTTTTCTGAGCTGACTGCAAAAATATTTGGGGCACCCTTTTGCGAAATTTTTGGAAATCTTGCCCCACCCTGAACAAAATCCTAGCTACGCCACAGGACATTTCAAATGGTTACTGAGTCTGAGACATACAATATTTCAAATGACTACTGAATCTGGAGGCATAGCCCTAACTGCTACGAAATTATAAATAGCTCCTGAGTTTGAGACATAACTGCTTAGACAATTCAAATGACCCCCGCATCCCTGAGTTTGATTAACTTATACTACTACAATTCAAAATAGGCTCTAAGGGGGGTGTTAACCATTTTTACATGAAGTTTATCAAGCGCTGTTTCTATTAATGTGATGTATATATAACGAGTATACATTTATGGAAAGGAAATGAGTCAGAGAATCAATTTTTGCTATCAAATTTCACTAAAAATTCAGATTTTTTTGGATCAATTTTTCTCGGACAATGTAACAAAATCAGTTTTTGGTAAAAAATGTAGAAATTGCACCAAAATCATCTAAAATCATAAATTTGTAGTGAAATTTGATACCAAATATGTGTCTCTGACTCATTTCCTTTCCAATAATGTGTACTTTCAAAAGTTACAGCGCTTGATAAACCTCATGTAAAAAGGGTTAACACCCCCTTAAGTAATGCATAACTTGCTGTTGAGACATATAAATCAAATGGCTCACACAAGTTTGATGCTTACTGCTAAAATGTCTAAAATGGTTTGTGATTTTCTGGCATAATTTTCGTGATCATGCTGATAGGGGTGGGTGGATAACCCACCCTCATTCTTACTCTAGGTGCGGAGGAAGGTGGTGTAACTCCAGATTCAAGACAGCTGAACACATGTACCAGTTGCATAGACTTCTAGCTAGCTTGGATAGACATGATCGATGTTCCAACCCCTAATATATCTTTGCTCTATAAGAAATGTATATAATGTTGTATACTCTTGTAAAGCAACAGTTTATTGCACATAAGTATGACAAATATTAAAATTATTTTGACACACTTACATTTCACTTTAAGAATGCAATTTTATGGATGCAAAAAAAGTATGAGATGAGTGAAAGGTGTTTTTACCTGCTCTTATAATCATATTATAAAATTAGATTAATATACGGTTATACAGGGTGTCTCAAAAAAATTAGGACTCTGTTTCATGACGGTGTAATTATTAGTATAATCATTGGTCAATCAGTCAATTAATCTATCAGTCAATAGCAAAGTTTAGTTTGGTAATCCATTTAATTCTGGCACAAATCAATACTTGCTAAAAAAATCCGCAAAACAGATGCATGCATATTCTGTGCAAATTAAAAAAGTTTTGTTGAACAGTTCTCGAACCCACTGTGGATGGTTCATTGAGTTATAAGTCGAGCACTTTTATGTTACTCGACTGTTACTGTGTGAATTCCCATTGTACAAACTGTTACTGTGTGAATTCCCATTGTACATACCAGTGAATGACATGGTTTACACAAAGTACGCTATAGTTTTCGTATTTTTCATCGGATTGATCTCATATTTTCAGGATATCATAGTAATTAATCGGGCTTTACATTGAGACTAAATTGGTCATGGTCCAATGATTATAATAAGAATTACACCGTCATGAAACAGAGTCCTAATTTTTTTGAGACACCCTGTATACTGGGTAAGCAAGCTATCTTCTTGAGTGCTCAATGCTGTAAAGAGTGAAATAATAGAAGTTTAGACCTTTTGGAACGGTAGTTACTATTTCAAGTTTCATGTTTTTGCGATCATCAGTTGGAAAACAGTATATGGATAAGTTAACAGCATGTATACAGTAGGGCTTTAAACACTTTCCACTCGGCAGTCGTCTGCAAACGACATTCCAAAACTTCACAAACTGTTTAAAATATGTCAACATTATTGAATTTCATTACCTTATTTGGAATCACCATGAGAAATGCATTAAAATAAGTGCAAATACAAACATGCCTAATATTGGTTCAGTAATCCTTGAGATAGACCTAGAAAGTTGAGAAAGGTTTCAGAAAAATCTGTTTTGTATAATTATGGTGAAACCAATAGCCACATGGAAAGTGAAACACTTTCCATGAGACAGGCAGCTGCAGACGACATTCCAAAATTGCACAAAATGTTTCAAAAATGTCAAAATTTTTGAATTACATTACCATATTTGGAATCACCATGAGTAATGCATTGAAATAAGTACAAACTTTCCTAGTATTGGTCCAGTAATCCTTGAGATAGACCTAGAAAGTTGAGAAAGGTTTCAGAGAGATATGTTTTGTATATGGTAAAACCAATAGCCACATGGAAAGTGTTTAGAGTAAAGACATTGTTTTAATGAGACCGGTACAACACTGAACATGCTGAAACGTTATCCAAGTTGACATTTGGACAATTTGGTTGATATCATTTTGTAGACGATATAAATCGCTAAAGACCAACATCTTTTGCAAACTATACGAGGAGCATTCAATATGTACCTGCAACACCACTAAAAAAATGAACTAAATGGAGTTCATCCGTGAAACCTCTACAGTATTTCAAAGAACTCCCATCCAGCATCCACATACTTTTAAAGTCGGTTTACCTTATCCCTGAAGGCTTCCAAGTACTTCTATTTAGGATAATGCTTGGAACACTGTTGGGTGGCGCTTTAAACATCACTTCCGCCCCCATGGCGAATTCCTGAAGTAAGGGAGTGTTCATTATTTACGCCAGGGGGCGAATGGAGGATTTCAATGTTTTTGAACCCTTTTTTTCCAAGTTCCCCCCATCTTAAGTTGTTAAAATTTCAGGTTCCCCCTGACTAGTAGGAAAAAAATTCATGTCCCCCCCTCCCCCACCCCAAATATTTTTAATTTATGCAATTCATAAATTGATCAATATCCATGAACCGCACATCAAATACTGTTTGATGGTCAAGAAATGATAGACATCAACGATATCAAGGGCTATATAGTGTCAGAAGCCGGGATCTGCATTTTGGGCCAAAATGATCCAACAACACTGAGAACAATTTGGTCACAAAAGGCCTGGATGTTCTTGTCTGGCTCTACATAGCCTAGTACAGTGTATGCAAATCAAATGAAAATGCGTTTTTCACAGAATGCGATTAAAGCAAAAATATACACCCAAAGCTAAGTAAGCAACACCTGATCACGCGTATGTATCCCGACCAACTTCCAATAAACTTCGAACGTTCTTATGTCCCTCGCATGCCTCCCCCCTCCTTCCCACCCTTTTCTTTTTCATTTGTCCCCCAGTGGCGTAACTAGGTTTGATATTGGGGGGCGATGGCTGGAATTTAACGGACAAGATTGTCTTGACTAAAGTAATGCGCGCGTAGCGCGCAAATTTTTTAAACTTAACACTTATTTTGGATATGATTGAAGTACATTTTGGCTCTAAACAAGGTTGTACCCAACAATATTGTATTTGGAGGACACATGCGCGCGTATTTTTAATTTGTAAAAATTAAAATTCGTGTTCCCCCCTTAGTTAATCAAAAAAATCGTGTTCCCCCCTGTCTCTACAGATTGTTTTCGTGTCCCCCCCCCCCCTTAATTCCTCCATTCCCCCCCCCCCCCCTCCCCCTGGCGTAAATAATGAACACTCCCTAAATGCAAAACGACAGTTCCAACTGTCCAGCAGGGCAGACGATATGAATCCCGTAGGATAATACCGGGTGGTTCAAAAAAAAGTTGACCCAAGTTCAAGGTAACTTTTCAACTACATTTTATAGTTTCAGAGAATTTGTGTTTACTTAGTCTTGATCAGCAGTAAGTTTTGAAATTATCCTGAACAAATGGTAAATTTAGTTTGGTTGGTTCTTCAGATATGGTTCATTATAGAGAGCATGCACAAAACTGCCTTGTCCACGGGAGCATCCTTTAGTAGAGATAGAATGCACAAAGTGGACTTACACACGATTGGTCACAAATTGTGAAAAAAGGAGAAAACGAAAAAAAAGGAGACATCTGAAACATCTGTCTGGTGCATGACATTACCTACATACGTACCTACGTTTCTTTGTTGAATGTGAATGGCACATAAGCATAGAGATTGGGATACTTTGTATGGGCGGGCTTTTCAATTCTGAATCTAGAGCATGCTGTTTTGTTGAAGACAAAAACTAAATGACGCTCCCGTGGACAAGCCAGTTTTGTGCATGCTTTCTGTAATGAACCATATCTGAAGAACCAAACAAGCTAAACGTGCCATTTATTCAGGATAATTTCAAAACTTACTGCTGATCAAGACCAAGTAAACACAAATTCTCTGAAACTCTTAATGTGGTTGAAAAAATATTTTGAACTTGGGTCAACTTTTTTTTGAACCACCCGGTAGAGACAAACAAACAGGTAAATAAATAAAGGCAAAACTGCAAGTCTAAACATATGGTGAGAGTGGGAGAGGTGATGATGGCGAGGGGTAAAAGAAGGGAGGGGGAGAAAAAAGTGGTCGATGTTTCGACTGGATACAGTGGCGTACCCAGGGGGGAGGGGTCCAGGTGGTCTGGTGCCCCCCCCCCCCCTGAAATATCCCCGTCGGTAAAAACGACCCTCTGTCGGTAGATTTGCGATTTTGACCATGCGATTTTTTTTGGCCGGTTATCCGAACAACTTCATCCCCCCCTCCCCCACATGTTTGTGCAGGTATGCAACCAAGGATTAATGAAAACATCAAAGGCCATTTATGACCATGGTAATTAATTACCAACACTTTGAATCAGTTTACGAACGATTGATATGAACATTTTAGCATTAAAGGCATATTATGTGATCTTTTCCAGGGGGCGCCCTCTATTCATTATTTTTTTTAGAAAGTAGATTTTTCTTGCAGATTTACATTTCTGATCATAAATCATAAATACATACAGAGCGATATGATTCCTAATTATATACTTCAAAATCATGGTTTAAGAGTGAAAACAGAGTGAAAAATAAACTGTTTGGGACCAAACAATCTATTTTCAACTCTTAAAAAACCATGATTTTGAAGTAATTAGGAATCGCATTGCTCTGTAACTCGGAACATTTGTATAATTTATGATCAGAAATGTAAATCTGCAAGAAAATCTACTTTCTTAAAAAATCATGAATAGAGGGCGCCCACTGGAAAAGATCACATAATATGCCTTTAAGTTGGACAACTACAAAAAAAGTGCACAGCTTCATTTCTACACCAAAATAGGATATTTGTATGTCATGCGTCGTGCACCTTTCCTGGAAATTATGACTAAGATGATGTTTCTATTTCAATTCTATATCTGTATCTAAATCAACACTATACTAAAAAAAAGATTGACATGCCTATTGCAACCGACCCAAAAGCCTGAATATCTAGGGTCGATTTTTTAAATATCATGTTTAAGTAAAATAGCAAAATATGTTCTGTCTATGTTTAACTGCGACATAAATGCATACAATCGTCAATTACTCGCTTATTTATTAAATATCAAAAGTTTTAAAGAGTTTTAGAAGAAAGGTCGATGTTTAAGCATTCCTTAAAATATGTGTTCTTGTGAGGTATCTATGAGGTATCTATCCCGGCCCCCCAACTCAACACAAAAATTGGTAACCATGAATGTTTTTCATTTTTTCAAAGTACCCCTTTGCAAGGATTTTTCAAGGATTTTACCCCCCTTTTTTTATCAAAAACGAGGACAAAATTGGGGTGAAAAATACCCCTTTTTTTTTTGGTTTTAAATGACTATCATTTTCAAACACCCCTTTTCAAGACTTTATACATACATTATAAATAGATACAAACTTGTTGCTCCCAACAGTAACAGGCGTTTATGGTCCTATGTTATAAACTGGTGTACCCCAAATGGTGTATTTGGGTTAACATGTTCTTATCAAATGATTAAATCCATACTGTGATGTTTTTTGTTTTTTTCCTCTTCGTAAAATACCCCTTTATTCGAATTTCGCGGAGACTCATTTATGAAATACCCCTATTTTCATGATTTCGCTGTCCGCGCTGACAATCGAAAATATACCCCTTTTCCGCGATTTTTAGAACAGTCATGGTTACCAATTTTAATGTTGAGTTGGGGGGGCCGGGGTATCTATCTGTTGGTTTCCCTAATTTTCTAACGACTGACCGACCAACATGTTGGCAATTAAAGGGCAATTCAACTTTGGGTGTTTTTTCCCCTATTCTATGTGTGCCTACTACAATTTGCGCAAGTCTTGGAACCTATTATCAAAGGTCAAATATATATAAATACATATACTTAATACATGTAGTATACTATATTATACAGCTGAGCAAATATTGAGTTACAAAATAACATCAGACCACTTGAGACTTTGAACTTGAACTATAATTATAGGCCTAATAGTATATACACAGCTACCATAATTGGAGGGAACAGACAGCTTATATATTTTTTCCCCTTTCAAGTTTTCAACTAAGCTGTTCGGTTTGTTTCCCCTCAAATTATCCCTAAAGCCTGATATAAGGGACGGAAAAGCGAAAAGGAAAGTGACAGAAAAGAGAAAGGAAGACAGGCAAATTAGTTGGAAAATTGCAGTTTTGCACGCTGGTATGGGGACGCAATGCCTCTAACCCCCCCTCCCTGAGAGATATGTATGAGAGTGCGTCCCCAAATTTTATGGAAATCAGTTTGTTTGCACCTATGTAATACTTAGCACTTTCCAAGCGGTAGGCGTCTGCAGACGACATTCTAAAGTTTCACAAAATGGTTCAAAAATGTCAAAAATTTTGAATTTCATTATCATATTTGGAATCACCATGTGAAATGGATTTAAATAAGTACAAACATGCCTATATTGATTCAGTAATCCTTTGGATAGACCTTGAAAGTTGTGAAAGGGTTCTGAAAAATTTGATTTGTATATGGTAAAACCAATAGCTGCGTGGAAAGTGTTAAGCATATACTGTAATAACTCTGTATGATGGTAGGCATTAGAAACCATACCATCATATCGGAGCTACACAGAATGTATAGGGTTCGTAATAAAACACCTTAAGACTTTTAGCTATTTAGTCATTTCTTCTTTATTCAATAGGCACGGTAACCTAACATATGTTCCAACCCACAAGGTTAGTAATATAATCATACTTCTGGATGAAGCCAAAACTCGGCACTCTGTTAGGAGTCGAGGAGATACTGTCCCGTTGAGTAGCTGGATACAACTGGCTCAAGACTTAGAGTTTTGGTATCACAATACGTAGTATGGGAGGAGCTAATGTATGACTATTGATCATGTGACTAAGTCACTGACTACAGTGCCTCAGCTCAAGACTTAGAGTTTTGGTATCACAATACGTAGTATGGGAGGGGCTAAGGTACACTACTGATCATGTGCAGTAGCGTAGCCAGGGGGGGGCAAGGGGGGGCAGAGTGCCCCCCCTGAAAAAAAATTGACCGGGAAAATCGGGAAGACAGCGAAAAATCGGGAAGGAAAAGAAGGGAGAAAAAAAAAAGATAAGATAAAGGGGAGAGAGAGGAAGGAAAAAAGGAAGAAAAAGGGGAAAAAAGGTACATTTTGGTTATAAACAAGTGATAGAAGTTTGCATTTTGGGGGACACATGCGCGCGTAGCGCGCGATTTTTTTTTGTACAACGGGATGAAATTCCAAGATCGGGAAGAAAATGGGTTTGCCCCCCCTGACAAGGAAAGCTGGCTACGCCACTGATCATGTGACTAAGTCACTGACTACAGTGCCTTAGCTCAAGACTTATAGAGTTTTGGTATCACAATACGTAGTATGGGAGGGGCTAAGGTACACTACTGATCATGTGACTAAGTCACTGACTACAGTGCCTTAGGATTGAATAGGACGTAGTGTAACATGATCAATAGCGCATGCGCTTACTTACGCTTACCCCTTCATATTCGTACACCTTACATGTATAACTACCATCTGAAAGCGTTTATCTTAATTCGATGTCTATCATGTAAAAGTTCATGATTTGGTAATTTCGATGTAGATCACATCACAATTAGCAGCATCACTCACTACATATCTTGCTTCAACCAAATTTCAATCTAGCGCCATTATTCAACCATTTTCCATAAATCATTACACTTCAGGGTTCCTACCTACCTTATCTATTGAAACAATTCCTTTTTTTCCAAATTTCATTTATCTCAGCAATCTCCCAATGCCCCTTTTAAGGGGGTGTGGACCCTCAACATAGCCTCCGCAAAACTGCTGTAACTGCTTCATTACTCATTTAATCTATATAAAAGTATTACATTTTCTTGAAGAAAAGGGTTCGATGAATCGAACCATGAACATGAAATTTACCATTTTGAAAAAAATATAAAAAACGTGTTGACCCATTTTAGGTTTTGCAAAGATAACTCAATCTTTTGTCAAATAATCCTGATACAATTCCCTTGGAAGCTTCTTTTTTACATTTCTATTTTTTTTTGGAATTATTGACCAAAAAGTGCTAAAAATGTGATTTTCATGAATTTGGAGAAAAAAATAAAATCACAATTTTTGGCACTAAAAAGCAGATTTAATGAAACTCACAAGGTTAAAAATTCTTTTCATTTTCTTTATTTTTCTCAACTTTTGTTATCATCTGCAAATAAGCCTGGCTGACAACTGATCGGATTCGATGTGATGGGTCGCAAATGTCATGAGGCTGACATTTATATTAGCGATGTTATGAGAGAGGAGCTAGAACTTATTGAATGACCCTTGAATATTTAAAATATGTGAATGGTATTATACATTATTAAAAACCTATCCAAACAAATGCCAAACATCTCTAAAGCCATAGGTTCAAACAGCCCCTTTTTAAGTCTACATTTTTGGACGGTTCCATTTGCAAGCATAATGTGACCCATCCCATAGAAACAGACCAGTTGTCTCCAGATATGGTCACAGGTCACTAATAGTAATAGATGAGGTGACCGTTGTTTACATTTAGGACGCCCTCTGTTGATTTGAGACAAAACACACCGGGCAAGAGTTCCTATAGTTTACATAGGCCAGATCAGGTTTTCTAACTAGATTGTGGTGTCACAGCAAATTGTTATCAAAACTGTCTTTAAACTTGCTTATGAATGCTATAAGCTATCGCATTTCACAATTTTTAAAAAAAAAAAATGAGTTTTACAATTCATTAGAAAGAAATTTCATGTTGTCTTCATTGACTTTACTGTATATTCTGCCTGGAGGGAATCAACAGAGGGTGTCCCATTTGTAAATACATGACGTCACCGGTCACACCATCTATAGGTATATCAAATAAGGTGGGGCCGTTTCAAAAAATCCTTAAAATCGTGATACGTGTCTCTATTTTAAATAGAAGTTGTCAAAAAAACATAACATTTTTGGTATCATATTAAAGACAATTTATCCAGCTACCGAATAAAAAAAGGATTAAAACCACATGTTTAGCAACAGTGAAGTTATCAATCTAAACGTCGAGTGAGTCAAGGGTGGGGCCGGTGGATGAAGCGCCCATAGGTTTCTACACAAAATATCGGAAAACGAGAACTATTGAAATTGATGCCATTTTAAAAGTATACATAGGAAAGTTTTCAAACTTCTCATATGTGTTAATAACATGTCCCTGCTAATATGAATAATAATATTGAATTGTTATCTAGACATTCTCTACTAGAATATGATGTTCAATTCAGTAAAAAGTACACAGTTTTATTCATTTTATTGATTAAACAATGGCCAAATCGCAGTCTCTCTATTTCATTTGTGTGACTCTTCGGTCCTTTTCTACCCTGGGTAGTAAAACATTTAACTAAAAAAGCCAGAAGTGTTTCTTCACAGAATTGTTCATAGATTTATGAAAAATTTGCTATTTAGATCTATTTTGGACCACCCTGTATTCAAAATAAAAGGAACTTTAATGATATTCATGTAGTTCATTTTGATAACCATTTTCCTTTAAATTAAATAGTCCATGCTAACTAAATTTCATAGAATATTATATACAAACCTTCATTTTATGCATTATTTCATCATCATTTTAGACACCCTGTACTTTTCCTGTGTACATTTTGGGCAGGTGATTCTTAGCAAATTTGGTAGCACCTTCTGCGGTTGTTCTGATTTTGGTGACTATCTTCAGCTAAACCCTAATTGTACAAACTATCAAAATATTTTGTGAGGAGCAAAAACGATCAAATTGTTTATGTTTCACCCTGTAAAAATGTTACACCCCCTGTATAATTTGATTATTTTTTGCAAAAATGAAAAACCTTGAATCATAAGCTTTCCAACAATATATAGTTTGTGGGTCATTAAGTATGTAAAACTTGAGTTTTGTCCCGTTTAATCAGAATTGGTGCATTTCTCAACATTATTAGAAGTGAAACATTTTTTGGACCAGTTCGTGACTTCTGACCATATGTTAATTGAGATTTGATATTAACGTTAAAGAGCTATTTGTAAGCTTTTGAAGATGACACCGGATTTATCAAAATCAAACATGGAAGACAGGTTCTATGTGACTAAAAAGGTTGAAAATTCTTTTCTATTTCTATATTTTTTTTCAACTTCTTTTGTTATTATATTTATAGGAGCCTTGCCGACAACCGGACAGTTTCGATGTGATGGGTCACATACCGGGGGGGGGGGGGGGGGAATTTGGTTTGGTCGGGGGTGTGCCGCTGGAGATTCAAAACCCATACCCATTTTTAGGGGTAATTTTGGAAAAATCGGTACCCATATTTAGGGTTTTGCTTCACTTTAGACCACATTTTTCGCAAATTATCGGGAAAAAAGACCTATTTTTTTGGCAAATTATCGGGAAAAGAGACCTATTTTTGGCAAATTTTCAAAAAGTGACCCCATTATTAGGGATTTTCAAAAAAGCTACCCATTAGAGCGGCACACCCCCGTATAATGTCTTAGGCGAGTAACCTCCCCCCCCCCCCCCCCCCCGGTCACATATAACTAAATGATCTTCCAATTTTCAAATTAGATTACACAGCTATAGAATATACGTAAGGTTCATGACAATTGATGATATTTATTATACAGTATCCCAATATATTTGTATTTCTAAACTGCTAATTATTTAACCGGGGATATAAAGTTTTGTAAAGGTTTTGAAATTTTTGGGACACCCTGTGAATCTCTTGGTATATTGTGAACAATACATTTCTAAACAGATGTCAAATTACCACTTTGCCAAATTGATAACATGTAGGGGTACTAAGTTTAATTAGTCCAAGGGTGTGCTGCAGGAAAATTAAAAACCGACCAACAAAATTGGACCCCATAAAGTATACCAAGGCCCAGTTATTGTCTGCCAAAGTTACCACAAATTTCCTCAGATTGGGAGGTATGTTCTAATCTTTTTAAACCATTCATGAATAAATGTAGTGTAAACATACCTAGAATTATAAAACTCTGTCATATTTTTCCATACAACATTTTGAGGAAAATAAGACCCATTTAAAGGTCCAATGTCAAGGGTAAAAAATAATTTGCAACATATCTTTGAAAAGCCATTTTAACTGAGTACCTGCCCCGGAATAGATAATACAGGATATGAAAAATTGATAAAATAATGATGACTTCATCATAAATGGCATTCTGCCGAGGTCGTCATGTTATCATAGATATGAGGTTAAACTTTCATCTACAATCTATGATACTGGATTCCACCATGTGGCGGGATCCCAAGATGGGAAAGGAAGGGGGGGTCACTCGATGTATCAATGACCTCCAGATATTATTTTTCTTCTCTTATTTTTTGATGTTATTCTCTATGTTTGGGTGTTTATCCTATTCCTGTCCCATGCCACTTTCATCTTGGCATTTTTACTAGCCCAATTGTGTTTACTTGTATTTATGATTATTTTCTGAGTTGCAGTGAACCAATTGATTGGTCCACCAGAGCTCTGTTGAGAGTTACCCGTTTGATTTGTAATCACTCAGTTCATTAACTTTGTTAATGTGTGTTGGGCTATTGTTCACATTTGCTCTTTATATACAATTTTTAAAAATAAATTATAGTCGCTTTAGGGTGACAAAATTAAAATGAAATAAAAACATATTACAATAACATTTGTGGATATATATGGCAGTTTATTTTCAAAGTTAATTATTCATGCAGAATATATTTGAAAATGGTAATTTTCTAGCAATCAATCTTTGGACTTTGTTGATTTTGGACCATTTTGCAAGTTTTCAAATTTGCGTTTTGAAATGTAATCATGTAGATTTTGTTTTAAAGGTGCAAAATGAGTATGGCCTGAAAATGATAGCACATGGGCTTAATAGGGGGTAGGTGCTGCCCAAATGGGTCGCTTAATTCTTTACAAAAATTCCCTGAAGAATGGGTACGATTTGTGCTGGAATACCCTAAACATGGGTCCAAAATTGCAAATTATCCCAAATCACGACAACAAAATTGTGAAACCAAGTCAAGTCAGCCATTTTTTTAGGTAAAAACAATCTCTTCCAAGTGGACTAGGATTTCAAACCTCCAATGGCACACCCTCATCATATATAATTAGAGTACCCCCCCCCCCCCCCCCCCTGTAAACGTAAAAACTACCTTCCAAGTGGGCCAGGATTTTAAATCTCCAATGGCACACCCATATCAATTATTATTTGAGTACACCCCACACCCCCAGAAAAAAATCTACTCCAAACAGTGCAGCTGATTTATATGTCTAGATGAGGTAATCTCCTGAAATAACATTTTAAGCGATCATTTTAAGATCAAATTTGATCAATTATTATTGTCACACAAAAAGGAACCAATTTGACACTTAGTTTACAGTAAATTTTACCTTTTAAACTGTCCAAAATACCACCCAGGCATTTAAACATACGGTTTAAAAGATGGTTCTGTTCTAAAAAGTCAGGAAATCTAGAAATGTATTTTTTCTCAATGTTTTCAGTTTTCCTTTTCTATTTTAGTGACTTGGTCATACAGCAGCTATTATAGTTAAGGGTTTAAAAAAGTAAGTCCCCCCCCCCCTAAAATTAGATCACGTTTGTTTGCAAAACTCTACACACAATTAGACGTTTTGAGAGATTGAAACACTTATGAAAAACAAAAGCACTTGGCTACCCATAGAACGTTTCCCATTTCAATATCATTATTACTTTTCCAAAATAGGCACATTTCCTAAAAATGATGTTTTCAGTAAAAGTGGCACTTTTCAAGATCCGATACGAGTTTGTTTGCATAGTTCCACACACAATTAGGCGTTTTGAGAGATTGAAACACTTACGAAAAGGGAAAAGGCTTGGCTACCAACACAAATGTTCCTCTTTTCGATACCATGTTTACTTTTCACAAACAGTCACATTTTCTCAAAATGATGTTTTCCGAAAAGTGCCACTTTTCAACGGTGGACACTATTGGCTAGTCATGCATGATAACATAATTTTGTTTTTTATTTCAAATAAGGACCAAACATAATTTTGTTTTTTATTTCAAATAAGGACCAGCTAAAATAAAGACAATTGAAATAAATTTTAAAAGCACTGGAGACATTATGTAACTTTCTTGCATACGATTTTGAAAAGTGCCACTTTTTCTGAAATCATCATTTTGGGGAAATGTGAATGTTTTGGAAAAAGTAAACATGATATTGAAAAGAGAAAACTTTCTATGGGTGACCAAGCGTTGTCCCTTTTCATAAACGTTTCAATTTCTTAAAACATACAATTTTGTGTGGAGTTATGCAAACAGACGTGATCTTATTTTAGGGAGGGGGGGGGGGGCTTACTTTTTTTGTTTTTTTGAACCCTTTACATTAGTATACATTGTATAACCCCAGTTCATTTTTTTTAAAACAAAATTAATGAAAGATTTGTCATAAACTTTGGATTCCCCCCCCCCAATTATCGAGACATTCACTTCGATAAATAAAAATAATTTAAAAAGCTGAATCTCAGATCCATTGGTAGCACTCAAAATATTAATAAAATCATTGATGCAACATAACTTACGAATAAAATTGGAAATAATTTGTTTTTATTCATTTGAATTAATATTCTCCACAAATATATTATAGAAACAATACTGAAAGTAACCGATCGACCCAGCTTTAAAGTCATTATCATTCTCTTGTTGCTCTAATATATAGTCTCAAAATATATTATATTCCAGGTCAACTCCCCCCCCCCCACCCCCTTATCGTTATCATAGCATGTTATCAACTTCTTGTTCTTGTGTGGACTGATCCATTGACATTTGTGACCAGTCACATCAAAAAGGACATGTTGTCCGCAAACACAGTTTTGAGATAGAGGCCAATATATTTGGTAAAATATAAAGAAAATAATAGAAAACATATGCTTCATTAAATCATATCTTGTGATTACAAATTCTGATTACCTTCAACATGGTATCATTTCAAAGCTTAAATGAGCTATTTCAATTCATACTAATAACTCAGATTTGACTCGGGCCTCCATCATGTCCATAACTCAGATTTGACTCGGGCCTCCATCATGTCCATAACTCAAGATTTGACTCGGGCCTCCATCATGTCCATAACTCAGATTTGACTCGGGCCTCCATCATGTCCATTTTGATATGATGGGTCACGTTTCAAATCACCAAACACTATGAGCGTGTTTCTGCTGGGACACTGCAAAAAGTAAACCCTAATAAACGCTAAGTTTCAATCGGTCAGTTTTTAATCCCCCCTGTTTCTACTCAGGAAAAGTTACCGCTAAGTTTATCGATCCTAGTGGGCCACGACATTTGACATTTTGTAATACCAAACAATGCCATCGCACCTAAAAAGATTGCTTCACAATAATGTGTATAACCCAGCGTGACACAGTTCATGGCGCAAACCGCTAAGAATCGCCTTTCTGTTTCTATTGGGTTTATTGCCGATTAGTGCCGATTATTGCCGGTTCCAAACCTGGTTTGTGAAGGTTTTTGAGATTACCAAAAATACCGATTATTGCCGGGTTCTGCCTGTTTCTACTGGACAAACTTAGCGTTTATTAGCGGTTTCTTCCCCAGCAGAAACACGCTCAATGACAGAATGACAGTAATCTCCACAGACATGAGTACTAAGCATACTGTGCAGAGGTCTCAAATTAGAGAGAAACAAATCTGATTGGTAGCCAAGTGTTTTTGCTTTTCATAATAGGTGTTTCACTCTCTCAAATGCTTAATTGTGAGTAGAGTTATGCAAAAAATGTGATCAAAATTTGAGGAGGGACTTACTTTTTTTTTAACCCTTTATGCACTTATCAATTGCATCCCCGGCCCAGGGGGAGCCGGGGACCATGCGGGGGACTGTACGCAATCGTACAAAAAACGTTGCCCGGCTATGCGGGGGAGTGTACCGGGGGACGTACAAAAGGTGTCCCCACTAGCCGGGGCATGTAGCGGGGGCGTACATCACTAAGAAATAAGCCAGGGAATGGCCGGGCAGTGTAGCGGGGGCGTACGCTAGGGTACACATGCACATCTGGGGTATAGCCGAGGTGTATACACACAGAGCGGGGACGTACTCTAAGGTACACTCAATGTATACACCTGCTATGGGGGGGGGGGGGGGGCAGGATTGTACGCTGCCGTACACTTTGTCCCGGCTAAGGGGGACTGGAACCGTACGGCGATGTACACGGGACGTCACATCGGCAACTTGTACGTCCCGGCCCTAATCCCGGGTCCAGGGATGCAATTGATAAGTGCATTATATAAACAGACACAGATATCAACTTTGTCCTTCCTTTTGAGCTTCCTTACATAGACCTACATACAGAATGAGTATATTTGCGCTTGCTGATTTTAGCGCGAGAAAAAATGGAGCGTGAACATTTCCAATTTTACAGTAATTGGCAAGGAAAAATTGGTTATCCGCCAATACTTGGTCCATGATACTCTTCAAGATTGATCACAAATAAAATATATCACACATAGGCATTATCTATTTCTTGATTCCAGTGTTTTTATTTAGGAAATATTTGCCCTATTATTAAAACAATTTGTAACAAAATAATATATTAGAACATTAAATATTAAAATGATTGTTATATTATGCTTGTTTTTTGCTTAAAGTATATGTAAGATAAAATGTTTGTAGTGGTGTGTTATCAATTATAATGGTGCCTTGTTTAGGTCTGGTGAGCATGAAGCTGCTAGGGAAGACGACACCCTAAATTGGTAACCCACTACTACTCACTCTTTATCTAATATGTAAATTTGGTCATTTCCGCTGCACGGATTACCGATATTTTGAACAAACAAACCACCACTATCCTCACTGTATTCACCTTTCTACTTCAAACCAGATACTGCTATCTTGCAGCCTCGCAACCACCGTAATCTTCTCCCCTTTCTTGACCCCCAACGGTTGATCCAGAAGAAATGCTGCCTGTTTCCAATGAGTACCCCTATCCATAGTGTTTACATGGTTCTCCGTATCCATACCCAGGTCAAACCAGAACGGAATAGCCATCAAGTTTCCATCTTGCTTGATTTCGACGACGATCGTTTTGGATTGTTGGAGGTAGGTGGGTATGTGTTCATCATTGATGGGGGCATTGAAGTCAAATTGAAAGAGAACAAATGGTGGGCTCAGCTGTGTGTAGTCTAGCGTTGACAGGGTGAGGTCTACTTGAGTTGAAACCTACAAAGAAAATGGTAGAAATAAGAATTGAATTGTTTGTTAACTGAAACATGGAGGAAATAATTTAATAATGGAGAAATATATTAAATCAAATTAATATGTTATCCTTTCAAATGCTCAAGAAATCTGTTGGTTGTTCAAAGAACATGAACTGCAGATTGTTGAAATCATGTTGTAAACGCAGTGTAAGCTATTCACATATTAGACCAGTGTAACATGGATGGTTCGGAAAGAAATTTTCAGGAACATTAACAAGTACAAATAATTAAGGAGGAGAGGGCAAAACTGAATCTGTCAGAAAAGAGATTTCTCCCGGTAAATGAGTGCGACGTCACAGGTGTCATGCAACAAAAACAGAGTATTTTAAGAGCATATTTGTGACCAGTCACATCAAAAAGGACATGTTGTCAGCAAACACAGTTTTGAGATAGAGGGCAATATACTTGGTGAAATATAAAGACAATAATAGAACAAATATCTTCTTCGTATCATATCATGTGATTACCTTCAACATGGTGTTATTCAAAGCTTAAAATGTGTTCTTTCAAGTAATACCAATAAATCAGATTTGACTCGGGCCTCCAACATGTCCATTTTGATGTGATGGGTCTCATTTAGCGTTCCATGAATGTGTAATGAGACTGATGAAGCACAGATTTTCTACAGTGATTTGTAGTGCTGTTGAACATTAGGGTAAATAGGAGATTTTGTGGTACAGTAAAAGTGGTAATTTTCGCGCTTAACTGATTTTCAGACATTTCACTTGTTTTTAAATTCATTACATAGACTTATACACAAAATAAAAAATTGTGAAAATTAATGTAGCGCAAAAATGTCACACTATGGGCATCTATCAGATTGTACACACATACCGAAGCACCAACATACCCCAGATAACATAACAATATTAGCCCAATATTGATTTTTCATTGGCCCAATATTGGCTTACAATATTGGCATAATATTATTTGGCCATTGGCCCAAGCTTGGCCCAATATTGGAACTCGCCAATGAGTGCCAATATTGGGCCAATACTGGGCCAATATAACATAACAATATTGGCCCAATATTGATTTTTCATTGGCCCAATATTGGCTTACAATATTGGCATAATATTATTTGGCCATTGGCCCAAGCTTGGCCCAATATTGGCACTCGGCAATGTGGACCAAGCTTGGGCCAATATTGGGCGATCTTGGAGAAATGTTAGGTAGGAAGAATTCTATCTTTATATTGTTTTATTCCTCCCCCCCCCCCCCCCCAAAGAGGAGTGAGCGGACCCCGGGCCAACCCGTGGCCAGGACCAATTTGGCCAAAGGCAAGGGAACAAATCTTTAAGGGACAGGCCAAGGCACAAGATCCTAGCCGAAAGGCCGGGAAGTGATAACGCTTAACAGCGGCCGCCTTTTTTGGACCACTTCATAATTTGAATATCAAATCAATGGTGTCATTTCCCGCCCCTGGTATATTGCGCCCATTATTGGACCAATATTGGTTGCCAACATGATGCCAATTAAAGAGCGCCAATGTAAAACCAATATTGGTCCAATATTGGTGACCAATAGAGTGCCAACCGTGCCAATGCCATTGGCACTCACTTGGTCACCAATATTGGTCCAATATTGGTTGCCAACATGATGCCAATTGAAGAGCACCAATGTAAAACCAATATTGGTCCAATATTGGTGACCAATAGAGTGCCAACCGTGCCAATGCCAATGGCACTCACTTGGTCACCAATATTGGTCCAATATTGGTTGCCAACATGATGCCAATTGAAAAGCGCCAATGTAAAACCAATATTGGTCCAATATTGGTTGCCAACATGATGCCAATTGAAAAGTGCCAATGTAAAACCAATATTGGTGACCAAGAGATTGCCAATGCCAATATTGCCAATGGGAACCCAATATTGGCCCAATATTGGTCAACAAGATAATGCCAATGCCAATATTGCCAATGTTGGGCCAATATTGGGCCAATATATGTATGTTGTCTGGGACCTTGAATACATTGATGTGCCTATCCACCTTGATGCCCATAGTGGGTTGATCCCCTTATGCCAGATTGTCTATCAATAGACTATCAGATTGTACACACATACCAAAGCACCAACATACCTTGAATACATTGATGTGCCTATCCACCTTGATGCCCATAGTGTGTTGATCCCCTAATGCCAGATTGTCTATCAATAGACTATCAGATTGTACACACATACCAAAGCACCAACATACCTTGAATACATTGATGTGCCTATCCACATTGATGCCCATAGTGTGTTGATCCCCTAATGACAGACTGTCTATCAATAGACTATCAGATAGTACACACATACCAAAGCACCAACATACCTTGAATACATTGATGTGCTTATCCACCTTGATGCCCATAGTGGGTTGATCCCCTTATGCCAGATTGTCTATCAATAGACTATCAGATTGTACACACATACCAAAGCACCAACATACCTTGAATACATTGATGTGCCTATCCACCTTGATGCCCATAGTGTGTTGATCCCCTAATGCCAGATTGTCTATCAATAGACTATCAGATTGTACACACATACCAAAGCACCAACATACCTTGAATACATTGATGTGCCTATCCACATTGATGCCCATAGTGTGTTGATCCCCTAATGCCATACTGTCTATCAATAGACTATCAGATTGTACACACATACCAAAGCACCAACATACCTTGAATACATTGATGTGCCTATCCACCTTGATGCCCATAGTGGGTTGATCCCCTAATGACAGACTGTCTATCAATAGACTATCAGATTGTACACACATACCAAAGCACCAACATACCTTGAATACATTGATGTGCTTATCCACATTGATGCCCATAGTGTGTTGATCCCCTAATGACAGACTGTCTATCAATAGACTATCAGATAGTACACACATACCAAAGCACCAACATACCTTGAATACATTGATGTGCCTATCCACATTGATGCCCATAGTGTGTTGATCCCCTAATGCCATACTGTCTATCAATAAACTATCAGATTGTACACACATACCAAAGCACCAACATACCTTGAATACATTGATGTGCCCATCTACCTTGATGCCCATAGTGTGTTGATCCCCTAATGCCAGACTGTCTATCAATAGACTATCAGATTGTACACACATACCAAAGCACCAACATACCTTGAATACATTGATGTGCCTATCCACCTTGATGCCCATAGTGTGTTGATCCCCTAATGCCAGATTGTCTATCAATAGACTATCAGATTGTACACACATACCAAAGCACCAACATACCTTGAATACATTGATGTGCCTATCCACATTGATGCCCATAGTGTGTTGATCCCCTAATGACAGACTGTCTATCAATAGACTATCAGATAGTACACACATACCAAAGCACCAACATACCTTGAATACATTGATGTGCTTATCCACCTTGATGCCCATAGTGGGTTGATCCCCTTATGCCAGATTGTCTATCAATAGACTATCAGATTGTACACACATACCAAAGCACCAACATACCTTGAATACATTGATGTGCCTATCCACCTTGATGCCCATAGTGTGTTGATCCCCTAATGCCAGATTGTCTATCAATAGACTATCAGATTGTACACACATACCAAAGCACCAACATACCTTGAATACATTGATGTGCCTATCCACATTGATGCCCATAGTGTGTTGATCCCCTAATGCCATACTGTCTATCAATAGACTATCAGATTGTACACACATACCAAAGCACCAACATACCTTGAATACATTGATGTGCCTATCCACCTTGATGCCCATAGTGGGTTGATCCCCTAATGACAGACTGTCTATCAATAGACTATCAGATTGTACACACATACCAAAGCACCAACATACCTTGAATACATTGATGTGCTTATCCACATTGATGCCCATAGTGTGTTGATCCCCTAATGACAGACTGTCTATCAATAGACTATCAGATAGTACACACATACCAAAGCACCAACATACCTTGAATACATTGATGTGCCTATCCACATTGATGCCCATAGTGTGTTGATCCCCTAATGCCATACTGTCTATCAATAAACTATCAGATTGTACACACATACCAAAGCACCAACATACCTTGAATACATTGATGTGCCCATCTACCTTGATGCCCATAGTGTGTTGATCCCCTAATGCCAGACTGTCTATCAATAGACTATCAGATTGTACACACATACCAAAGCACCAACATACCTTGAATACATTGATGTGCCTATCCACCTTGATGCCCATAGTGTGTTGATCCCCTAATGCCAGACTGTCTATCAATAGACTATCAGATTGTACACACATACTAAAGCACCAACATACCTTGAATACATTGATGTGCCTATCCACCTTGATGCCCATAGTGTGTTGATCCTCTAATGCCATACTGTCTGTCAATAGACTATCAGATTGTACACACATACCAAACACTGTCATCTTGCATGGAAGTATTGTACCGCTGGGTTTTAAACAATAGGTTCTGCAGAATAACAAGGGTGAAAGTATTATAAAATATAGTATCAGTGTCAGTGGAATAAAATATATAAATGACAGAGGGGTGGGGGTGGTGGGTAAATCAAGAAATCTGCTGGTTGCTGAAAGAACATGAATTACAGTTTGTTGAAATCATGGTGTAAACTCAGTGTAAGATATTCACAAATTAGACTATAGTTCAATCAGTTCCACATTGGCGAGAAATATTCTTTTTTTATCTATCCGCGCGCAAAAGTAATCCAAGCGTATAAGCACGATTTTGGCATACACAAGTGTGTGACGCATACAATGACACTGCGACATTGCGTGCTATATTGTGCCATGCAAGAGTAATTGCGTGTGATGCTCTTCTGAATTCATTCGCTGCTGTATACAGGTTTCGCTAATTTGGAACTGAATGTACGAGGGTCGTACAGTAAGTTCATAGAGTTGGTTCATAACTTTAGTTCTGGAGGGTTCCGTTAGCTGAAATTTTCAGAGTTTCTCGAAGTACTCCCCGTCTACGTCTATGCATCTTTGAAGTCTGCGTAACCATTCCCTGAAGGCCCAGGCGAAGTCTTCTTTGGGTATGCCTCTGAGGTACTGATAGACGCCACTTCCTACTGCGCTCCGGCTCTCGTATTTCTGTCCAACTAACATCTTTTTCAGTTTAGAAAACAGCCAGAAGTCGCAGGGGGCCAGATCTGGAGAGTAGGGTGGGTGCGAAAGAACATCGATGTTGTTGGCTGTCAGAAACTCCCTCACAACATTGGAGGAATGGGCTGGTGCATTGTCATGATGAAGACTGATGGTCTGCATTCCACTTTCTGGGTACTTTTGTTCATAATGTTTCTTGACTTTGGGGAGAATTTGGGTTGAATAGTACTTCCCAGTGACAGAGGTACCCTGTGGTGTCGGAGTTTGCAGGACAATACCGGAAGTGTCAAAGAAAATCGTATAAAGAACCTTCTTTACACTCCGGCTCCTCTTGGCAACCGTGGGTTTCTTTCCACCTTTTTGCAGCCACACCTTATTCATTTCTCTGCTAGGTGGTTCATAGTAGTATATCCAGGTTTCGTCCCCAGTCACAATGTTATTCAAAAGCTGCTGATTGCCATGCCCATACCTATCAAGCAAGATCCTTGCTGCATCTACCCTCTTCTGCTTCTGTTCATCAGTCAGGATGTGTGGCACCCATCGCGCGCAAATCTTCTTCATGTCTAGATGGCGCCTCAGAATTTCATGAGAACTTCCATGGGATATTCCAGTAAGTGCTGCAACATCTTTAACTGTTTTTCTGGCATCTTCTTCAACAAGTTCTTTCACTCTAGCGATGTTTCGTGGTGAACAGGTAGTCACTGGCCTCCCAAGTCTGACGTCATCATCGATGCTGTCTCTGCCAACTCTAAAGCGCGCCGCCCACTTACAAACTGTCGGGTACCGAGGAGCATCATCTCCATAAACCGTCTGCAAAGTTTCATGGATTTTCATCGGTTTTTCGCCAAGTTTCGAACGAATCTTTATGTACGACCTAATTTCGTGTTTCAAATTTCCCGCCATCTTTCTCCTACAAACCCATGAATACAGGGCAGTGTCCAAAACCCATTGAATTCATTCAAGCACCATTACGTAACAAAAACACCTACCTTTATGAAACTCTCCATGCATGAAGACAAAGCTTCCACCATTGAAAAGCACCTGCTTGTAGGTGGTATAACCACTCATGTGCGTCAGAATTACGTAACTCTACGAACTTACTGTACGACCCTCGTAAACTATAGTGTAACTGAGATGGTTTGGGAAAGAAAACTTTCAGAACCATAAACAGGAATGATGGATGGTGAGTGGATGGGAAAGGGTAGGTGGATGGGGGATGGTGAAGGACGGATGGTCAAGTTAGGTGGATGGATGGATCGGTGGGTTGGGGGCAGGGGTGGACGGATAGGGTTGGGATTGATAAACCCTTCCTCTACAGTGGGTGGATGTATGGGTGGGCAGTTGTGAGAAGGGATGGGTAGTGGATTTGAAGGATGGTTGGATGGAGATATGATGAAGGAAGGATCAAATGATGGAAGAACGGATGGTTGGAGAGATGGATGGATATTTTGGTTGGATGAATTGCTGGAAGGATGGGTGGATGAATGAATCGATTAATGGATCAATCGATCCACCAATCAGTTAATTATCTCCCCCCTCGCAGGCATAATATGACATGGAGTAAAGGTAATAACTAAAGATTTATTCGGCTTACCTAGCCACTGCTATATCCTCCAGCACGTGTTGTCTCAATACACCCGTGGCCTCAACTATATCCACAACTACAACATCCCACAATTCCTTAGCACTGGGATGCAAAATGCTGCTCTTATCTTCAAACGTCACACACCTGTCCATGTTAATTCTATTGCTCCTTCCAACACATTGCAATGCATGCTGGATGTCTTGATCGCTTTGTGCAATGCACACTCGAGTAGACCCGCTAAGTTTGGCAGCATAGAGGCCTGCTAAGGACAATCCATTGGATAAGTCTAAAACAGAGAATGTGTCATCTAGGTTGGAAGTCAAGGATTCACGCTTGGAAGAAAATCCAGTTGTGTGTGGTACACCTTCAGTCTCCATTGATGTGTCGTCTATACGAGCATCTGTCTCTTTAGAAAATGATGGCTTGGATGCCGGTTTTGCATGACGCAGTGCACACAGAACTGCATTCTGGGTTTTCACATCGTTCAGAAAAGCTATACTATTCTCCCTAAGGCAGAGTGATTTTGAAGTCCTTTTGTTGACATTTTTACGCCAAGAACTATCACTACCACTCTTCTGCTGCGTCGCATGAGTGCCTCCTGTAGCATTGAGGTCCATGCTTTCTATATCAGGTAACTCGACTTGGTCACATGACTTGTCGTCATGTGACATTGGCTCAGGGTCCACAGATGATTGATGATTGGATGACACAGGATAATTGACGGCACTACTTTGTGTTGCATTGTGGGCTATTTCTTGCATGTCACATGACACAGATTCATCCTCTACAGTGGTTTCACAAGTAGATGATGCTGGCTTAGGTTTATCACTTCCATGCAATGCATTGTGGGTTATTTGATGGCACATCAGATTCAGGTGGTTGTTGCTACAGGAGATAGAAATGGTGATGGAATCTCCTATGCTAACAGTGAGAGGATCCATGCGTAGATGATCCCCTACGAAACACAATGGAAATAAATACATACTTTAATACAGTCAAACCTCGGTTATTCGACCCTCTCTTATCCGGATAACACTGTTATCTCGCTGAATTATCTCAAAAGAAAATACATTTTTTACAGCCTAATCACCTTATTTTCACACTCTGAAGCATATGAAAGTCATATTTTGATGTTGGTAGTACTATTTAGTGCTTAAATAATACATTGTCACTGTAATTATCCCTCATTCAGTACCCTTCAATAGTTCCAATTTAAGCAATTCAGGACAATTAATGCAGAATTACACATAATTCCCTTATCCAGATTTTTCACTTATCTGGCCATTGCTTGGTCCCATCATGTCCAGATAACTGAAGTTGGACTGAAGTTGTTTTCATTTAATGTTTGTAATCTTGTTAAATGTTTTTTGATAAATACTTTTGAGGAATGTACAGTCTTATGTTGCTCTTATTGCTTGCCAGCTACCATATCCCTTTAACCCCCTGAGAACTACCGGCCGATTTGATTGGTTACTATTACAGTTATGTGATATAATTAACCAATCAGACACATGGGCAGAAAAGCTTAAAAGTGCATAAGTTATCTAGAAGGTCTATTTCAATTGGTTACTCACAGAGGTACATCATGGTCATATCATGTAATCAGCCAATCTGAGATAGTGTCACAAAGGTGGTAGACCCCAGGGGGTTAACCATACACTCCCAGATCAGAAAAAATGTAAGTGTATAATTGTAAAACCTACTTAACATTTGGAAGGGTGTCGTCACATAAAAGAATAACCCTTTTATGTTTAGAGACATTGGTTAGTTTGGCTGGTGCTTGTAAAAAAACAGGATGTTTTAAGTATAGACTCGTCAGAGATGGGGCAGTCTCACAGTCTTTTCTTCAGTATATTTCTAACTTTCATTTGATGCTGCCAGCATGCTTAATTATATACCATGACTATACAGGCCATAAATCTTATTCTTAGCCTGACATGAGTAATTTGCTTGAGTCTGGTGTCCTACAGACAGACCAGGTAAACTAACCAATATCAAGCCAAAACAAATAAACAAACAAACAAGGTGGACAAACATCACCAAACCTACCTTTCAATTGGTTTAAGTGCACAGGAAAAACAGCTTGTTCCCAACAGGATTTGGACCCAGGACCTGTGGATAGTGAGAGCTGATCATCCAGTGAGAGGTCAAACCAGGTCACAATGGCATCGATTTGACCGCTGGTATGAATTGGTTTTGTCATGTGCGATTTATTCAGACGCGGAGTCTGCCATTTCTTCAAATCCTACAGAAATAAAAAATAGAAACATGTGGTGATTTTAGTATGGGACCAGTATTTTATTGGTGTACCCAGGGGTTGCTTTGAAGATAAATTTGATAAAATAGGCTTAATTTTGGCACTTTGACCCCTCAAACATCCAAAGATTTGTGTTATGTCATGTCACAACCACCTGATTGCAGAAATAAAATAAAGAGACCAGGGAATCACTGTTGTCTTCTATACTACCTAAAATAATGTAGGTCGCTCGCATACTAAAGAGTTACCCATGCTCGTGGCACAGCATTTTCAAATTGGACCCTAAACGGCATATTCAGCAATATCATATCCCACCCCTTATTGGCGCAAGCTAATTTTATCACTTTCCACACGGCAGTCGTCTGCAGACGACAGTTCCAAAATGTATCAAAAATGTATCAAAAATGTTAAAAATTATTGAATGTCATTACCATGTGACACGATCAAGCGGAATGAGTTGTATGTTGGTAATATTGATTGAGTTATAGGTAAATAGAAGTGACACATTCTTATGTTTTACTTTGTTTTCTCAGGTGGTAAATTGTTTGTAACTTTAAAACAAGAAGTTCAATTTTAGTGGGGTTTGGACAATACTATAGCATTTCCACCTTTTAAATGATGGAAAAATATCAAAATTTAAAACTACCAACAAGTGACTCATTTCGCTTAATCTCGTCACACATTTGGAATCAGTCACCATCAGAAATGCATAGAAATAAGTACAAACATGCCTAGTATTGGTTCACTAATATATGAGATAGAAAAATCTGTTCTGTATAATATAATGGTAAAACTAATAGCTGCGTTGAAAGTGTTAATATTACCCCAAATGGCGCAAGACCCTAAAATGGACCTTAAGGTTGGTGTCAACCCCAAAAATGTGAAAAATAGAGAGCGCCGTAACTTTTAAACTATAACTGTGATGAATATAAAAGTATACATTTATGGAATGGAAATGAGTCAGAGATTCCATTTTTGATATAGAATGTCACTAAAAATGTCGATTTTTGACAAAATGGCAAAACAAATTACTTTTTTGGTAAACAAATTCTTGGACAGGCTACAAAAGTCAATTTTGAGTTAAAAATGCTGAAATTTGCTAGAAACCATGTTAAGGGGGCTGTCAAGTGTCAGAAATAGCTTCCGTAAAACTGCCGTAACTACGTAATTATTCATATATTCCATATACAAGTATACATTTTTTTGAAGGAAAGCTAGGGTTCAATAAATCTAACCATGAACATGAAATTGCTCTAAAAAGAACCATTTTGGAGAAAATCATAAAAAATGAGAATTTTGATCAGTCTTCAATTCGGACAAGGTAACCCAAAAAATATTTTCTGAAAATCTATCCTTTTACGATTTTTGTAATCTTAAGAAAATTACCCGGGTTCCATTTTTTTTGTTTTTTGATATCTGAGATATTTTTTTATTTATTGACCAAATAAGGCAACAAAATGGGATTTTTAAATACAACAAACGTGAATTTCCACAAAATGATCCGAAAAATCGGAAAATAGGCCTAAAACAAAAAACAAACAAAATGGAACCTGGCGAAGATCATGGTTGTTGCGTAAAACTTACTTGCTGTCCATCAGATGCAGTTTGTATTGAGTTATCGTGTCTGTAAATCGTATTTTTACTCAAAAATGAACATAAAGAAATCAACCGATGAATGTGAAAAGTGACAATACCGCCGTTTGATCATGGTTTACGGGGAAATACACGTATTTCAAATCCTGTTCTTTAGATATTGTGGGAAGCATATAAATTCCCAACTTCGTGCAAAGTTTCATTACAAACCGTTCTTTTCTTGGTATCAAAATAACCTCAAATGTGTGTTAAAAAACACCTTTTTCATGATGTCGAGTGTGAAAAAGAAGCCATACCATTTCATGCGCATTCGAAGTGCGTTCACAATTTCCGGGAAGCGTAACGCATGAAAACGCGTGCGTTAATCGACAATGAGCGCAGACGCGCGTGGAATGTTTTGAGTTGGCAAAATAAATGGTGACGCGTGCGCGTTGAACCGGTTCACAAAGATTAGACGCTCGTGTATTAATTTCTGTGCGCAACACTCTGCGGCTAATCGTCAGAGTTTATCATTATAGGCCCGAGTCTTTATCAATGTGATCATTTAAAAATGCACCGTGGCGGGATTAGTGAGTAGTCTGGGTGTAAAAATCAACACCTATCCTAGATAAAGGACTTAGTAAAGGAGAGAGAAAAATTGGAAACAGCCTGAGAGAAAGCGAGAAATGGGGATGAAGATTTAATTTAAGACCTGTCGTTTGGTAGGCCCTAGGCCTGCATGTTTTCTCTTCTTCTACTTCAAATATTAAAAGAGACGGAATCGGGTAAGCTTCTGATTAACATGATTAATATGAGTCACGTCACGAATTGTAATTTCATCATTAGTAAAAGGCCACAACATGCCACCTGAACTTGATCCTCGTTATGCCAGCGCCACTGAAAAAGAAACTGAAATATATGTCCGATAGGTCTAATATTTAATGAAGCAGAAAAATAAAATTAACGGTTTGTAAAATGACTATAGGAATTTTCTATGGGTAAACTGTCAAGCGAACGAGTAAAACAGTAGCGTATCAGCAGAGTGTCCCCCTCCCTCGACGGATTTGACCGGGTAGAACAGCTCAAACTACCGGGCTAAAAGGTTTTATTTTCTGTAAATACATGGTTGGGGGAGCAAGGGCCCCAATTTGAATCGGATGGGGTGGATTTTGAGAACACCCCCACCCTCCCCGTTTTCAAATGTCGGACTCGGCGGCGGCAATCCTCAGCCTGTAAAGTTAAAGCCTACCGGGAAGATACCATTTCCCCCTCTGACAAGCGATCTCATCAGATACGCCACTGGCGGGTAATGGAGCACATTTCACAGTAGTTAAATGACGAGTATTTTCCATTAGAATGGACTTGGATCCTTTTAAAATTGGTTTGCTATCTACCAAAGATAATTATTAAATAGTGATGTTCAGTATAATAACAATAGCTCTATTAGGGGCCATATCCAAACTCCAGTGATTTTAAAGCATTTTTCTACCGATTTTACCCCGGTATTCCAACGAAATAGAACGAAATACCGTTGGAATACCGGGGATAGAACGAAATACCGTTGGAATACCGGGGTAAAATTTGAAATTTGGATATGGCCCCTTAAGCATTTCGGTTGGATCTCTTATAAAAGTAGTTTGCTATCTACTGAAGATAACAATGATAACGTTGAAAACACGGTCATTATTAACAATTAGCTCTAGTAGGCCTATATATACAGTCATGTGGGTATTTCCATTACTGCATATGGTTTTATTATTTATTGGCTATCCCTATGAATTGCCTTGTCACCTATACCTAGATTGAATTTTTTTTATTGAGAGGACACAAAAGTAAAAGGATATCAAAGGTGCTGTAGGGTCCAGATGGCTATTATTAACCCTACGAAGACGAAGAGTTTCCGGTTTCTTTAACTAGCATTTTTACTATAGTCTATTTGTATTGCAACGCTTTCCCTGTTTTACTTCACCTGCGAGCCCGAGACGTTGACAACGAAATAAGTCACCAAAGTACATATTTTGACTTCTCTGAAGTCCTTATATTAACTCACTAGGTAGAAGATGCCATACATATCATGTGAAACGGTTGATAAAGCTATGAATCTCCGTATAAACACCATATAAAACAATTGAAAAGGTACAAAAACTGTAGACATCCAAAGAAACTCCGCATCTGTTAATGACTGAAATGTAAACATGACCAGGTCAAACCCGGGGTCAAACCAACCGAGCGCGAGCATTAGCGAAATACATGGAACACTGGGAAGTTGGGAACCAAGACGCGCAATCAGCATGATCAGACAGTGGCGGCTCTAGGAATTTCTACTTGATTTAGAAAAGATCGAATCCGCACCAACATTCCGGCGCCTAATTGTTAAGGCTATTGCAACAATTACCTGAATTGGAACAATGGAGAGCGGCTTTGTCCTTTTAACACGAAAATACATTACTATATATGCCTTTAACTCAAATATCTAGAAGTACCAACAAATGTATATTAGTTAATACCCCAAAATTGTGTACACTATGCAAGATTATATACTGGAGTGTCTCTTAAAATAGAAACACATGCATGCTGAAGTTGAATTGCAAAATTCCAACAGAAGTGTGATCAGACAAGCAACAATCTATGACCCAAAGTTTAAACTACTATTAACAGGGTGGATCAAAATACTGGATTTGTAAGTGTTCGCAAAATGCAATCAAACTGATTGATTATATAATAGAAATTTGTAAACCAACAAGATTAACTTAATAAAGCTGTTTAACACATAAGAACACGGTACGTGTGACATGTATTGCAATGCATGTGTATGTGTCCAAGAGTTAAATAGCCTTGAAACAGTGATAGTTTATATTGGTAAATCAACTAACCATGATTACTGGTAAATAACTGGTAAGGAATAACATGCAATTATGAATCTAATAATCTAGAGTATATGTAGCATGAGACCTTCCCTTTTAAAGCCAATAATACTGGCTGATCAGAGAAATAGCCTGAGCATTAAAAATACTGACTTATAATGCTGATGACAAATAAAAGGCTACATAGCTTACAACATGACCAATTCTGTAGCACATGTCACTGTATGGATTTGTAACTCCAAAGATCAATAAACTGATTTATATCATAAAACAAAATACTGAATCGCCCTCTTTCCTTGTACATGTAGCGGAAAACTTCATAGTGATATTTGGTAAATATTCTAAAGGTTACACAGAACAAAGGCCAACCCAAACTGAGTGCAGGCAGTGCACACAATGGTAGCTGCATTTTTTGACAATAAAAATATCAATTAAAAAATAAATGCTTTACCATATCACACTGTGAAGTTAATAGCATGATAATTCACTGTTCAAAATATATCAAATGACTCCTTGGTAAAATACTCAACCAAGATTACTGTACATTGAAGATTCATGTCTACATTCAAACTGTAGACCCTTGTTGACTTTACAGCATATACTGAAGAACCTCTATAACCACTATCTGTGCTATAACTAAGTCATTAAATGGCACACACAGTGTGCAAAAATAAGAACAACGAACCTCCTGTATGAATCCAATATGGCAAGCAAGGCAACATTAGATCAATATAAAAATTACACCAAAATTCCAAGGTTAAACTTGGAAAGGAAGATTTAATGATTTTGCATACAAACCCAAAATAAACCATGATATCATACAGAAGTGTTGTTCTCTATTTTGTTTGACACAACTATCCATATTGAGAATGCAGTATTATACAGTACTTTTCCATTGTTCACTCATGGAAGTAACATGGTTCACTTGAGCTGACTTTAATTGAAATTAACACATTTGGATTCCAACAAATTGCAACCATGCCCAAAGGTGAAAATACCAGCAAAAACACAAAATGCCAACCAGAAATCTAGTATGGCCTCAAATTTGACTTTTTGAATTGAGCAAAAAAGGAATTACGCGTTTGCTGATTCCATTATGTGTTACTTCGTAGATTCTTGATGATGGTCACAGCCATCTTCATAACGATCAGTGATGGTCACAGCCATCTTTCATACTGATCGGTGATGGTCACAGCCATCTTTCATAATGATCATTGATGGTCACAGCCATCTTTCATACTGATCGGTGACGGTCACAGCCATCTTTCATAAATCAGTGATGGACAAAGCCATCTTCATAATGATCAGTGATGGACAAAGCCATCTTCATAATGATCAGTGATGGACACAAGTTGCTATGATGCAATCAACATGTCTGACTGCCGTAATGTTCTGTACCATGTTGCATGAAGCTGAAAACCCATGCAATCAACATGTCTGACTGCAGTAATGTTCTGTACCATGTTGCATGAAGCTGAAAACCCATGCAATCAACATGTCTGACTGCAGTAATGTTCTGTACCATGTTGCATGAAGCTGAACCCATGCAATCAACATGTCTGACTGCGGTAATGTTCTGTACCATGTTGGAACTCTGACACATGACACTGTTGTAGTCCTGTTGTCTATGTATCTGTTTCCAGGATTAAACACAGCCTGTCGATGGGTCGCACCAACACAGTCGACTTGGTTCGCACCTGCACTTGGCGCACGAGTCCTTGTTTATCTGGCATTGTTTTTATCACTCGCCCCAAGGTCCAGGTATTTCTCGGCTTGGATTTATCCACTACGAGGACAACATCACCAATCTTTAAATTGGCTCTCGGATGCACCCACTTCTGCCTTTCCTGGAGCATTGGCAAGTACTCCTTCAGCCATCTTTTCCAATACAGATCCGCTAAGTATTGGACTTGCTTCCACCTGCGCTTGGTGTATGGTCCTGTTTCTTCAGCAACAACTGGAGGGAGTGCTGGCTTTGTCTTCATGAGCAGCAGGTGGTTCGGGGTTAAGGCTTCTAAGTCATTCGCATCCCCTGACACTCTGGTGATTGGCCTACCATTCATTATTGCCTCAATCTCGCAGAACAAGGTCTGGAGACTTTCATCTGTGATCGTTTGTTCTTTAAGCAATGAACACATGATCTTGCGCACTGTTCTGATCATCCTTTCCCAAACTCCTCCAAAGTGAGAGCCTGCTGGTGGGTTAAAATGCCAATCTATGTTACTCTGTAGCAACTCTCCATGGATCTTTGATTGGTTCCATCTGTCGATCTCCCTTTTGAGCTCTCTTTGCGCACCTACTAGGTTAGTCCCATTATCCGATATCACTTCCTTTACTTGGCCTCTTCTAGCAACAAACCGGCGTACAGCATTGATGCATGAGTCTGTATCAAGCGTGTCTGCCTTTTCAAGATGAACAGCCCTGGTTGCAAGACAGGTAAAGATTACGCCATACCGCTTTATAACACATCTGCCACGCTTGACCTCTATGGGGCCGAAGTAATCGACACCAACACGTGTGAAGGGTGGCTCGCCAGGTGTTATTCTGGATAGTGGAAGGTCTGCCATCTTTTGTTCTCCTGGCTTGACTCTGTTTCGTCTGCACACGACGCATTCGTTAATGACACGTCTGGCAGTGGCATTGGCATTGATGATCCAATATTTCTTCTGTGCGCAGGCAAGCAAGTAGTTTCTTCCACAGTGTCCCTTGGTTTCATGGATGCTGCGTAAGATCAATTTTGTGACATCAGATCCTTTGGGTAAGATAACTGGGTGCTTGGTTTGTTCAGGTAAAGCAGCTTTATTTAAGCGCCCACCGACTCTGATAAGGCTACCTGTCAACTTAGGATCAAGCTTGTAGATGGCGCTGGCTTTTTTCACATGTTGCTGTTTCCGCTCCATGCTTGTAGGATCCTTGGAGGGGATATTGTTTACTAGATCTGTCAGCTCTTTGGCGAATGCCTTTTTCTGGATGTAGCGAATAATCGCCTCTTCTGCATCTCGCATGTCTTTAACGTTGACTGGAGATGACCACTCAACATCTTCTTGATCGCTGCTTACAGCTTGCTGCTTTTCTACTTCAGGTGTGTCTGCGTTCTTTGTAACACATTGTTTTCTCTTGTTAACTTTGTGGATAAGGAGCTTCCTGACCTTCATGAGGTAAGCTACTGCCTTCCTGAGCTTGTACCAATCAGAGTAGTAACTCAGTAGCCTGTTCATGGTTTCTTCCATCTCAACCGCAACCACTGTGTTTACTTTCACTGTTCTAACTTCTGGATCATCAGGTGGGTGATCATGGCTGTACTCTGGGCTGATTGGCCACTCGGTGTCATCCTTCCATAAGAAGTTGGGACCCTTTATCCATCTTTCAGTTGTTAGGAATTTGTCTACTGATAGTCCTCGCGAGCAGTCGTCTGCAGGATTACACTTTGTGCCCACATATCGCCACTCTGATGACTTTGATCCATCTCTAATCACCGCAACCCGGTTGGCTACAAATGTGTGGAACCTAGCGGCTTCGTTACTGATATACCGAAGTACAGTAATACTGTCCGTCCAATAGAAGGTGTCATCGACGTGTATATCTAGCTCTTTGTGGATCACATAATTCATACGTACTGCTACTGCAGCCGCTGTCAACTCCAGTCTAGGAATGGATACTTGTTTCATTGGTGTCACCCTAGATTTGGACATTACGATGGAGCAATGTGTCTCTCCCCTGCTATTCTGTAATCTTAGGTAGCTGACCGTGCCGTAGCCTATCTGGCTCGCATCTGAGAAGTGATGTAGCTGTGTAGTGACTGGCTTCCCAAACCCTGGAGGCTTGAAACATCTGTATACTGAGAAATCTGCCAGGTTAGGTATGTCATATAACCACTGCTGCCACTCTCTTTGAATACTCATAGGAATCTCCTGGTCCCATCCAAGTTTCTGGGCACATAGATCTTGCATCAGCCTTTTAGCAGTGAGGATGACTGGGCTAATGAATCCAGAGGATCGTATATCGAGCTGACAATTGATAATATACCTCTGCGTGTGCAGGGTTTCTTCTGGAGTGAAATGCGGAAACCAAAGTTGTCTGTTTCGGCTGACCACAAAATCCCAAGTGTGCGTTCTGTGGGTAGTGTTTCGCCATTCAAATCATTGAGATCAAGAGTCCTAACTTCGGTAGCTCTTTCTTCCACTGGAATGGATTGCAGCACTGTCCTATTGTTGCTTAACCATTTGGTCAAGTTGAATCCTCCTTCTTGACATATCATTCTGAGGTTGTCTGCAAGCAATACTGCTTCACTCTCGGTAGCCACAGATGTGAGGCAATCATCCACGTAGAAGCTATGGTGCATAGCACTGGAGATGTGTCCAGCTTTGCATAGCTCGGACTCCTCTATGGTTTTCTTGAGAGCATAAGTTGCACAGGATGGCGAGGAAGTAGCTCCAAAAATGTGCACACCCATGCGGTACTCTTCAGGTGGGTCTTCTATTTTACCATCTGTCCACCACAAGAAGCGCAGAAGATCTTGGTCCTTTCTTGGAATTCTCACTTGATAATACATGGCTTTGATGTCAGCTACTAGCGCTATTTCTTCTTGTCTAAATCTCAACGTCACACCAACAAGGGAGTTAGTGAGATCAGGGCCTTGTAACAACTCACTATTGAGTGAAGATCCCTTATAGCTGGCTGCACAGTCGAATACCACTCTTAACTTATTTTTTCTTGGATGGTGGACACCATGGTGTGGAATATACCACTTTCGTCCTTCATTGCTGTCCAACTCTTCTTCAGGTACTTTCATGGCGTAGCCCTTCTCTATGGTCTCTTCCATAAATGTTTTGTATTCCTTGAAGAAATTGGCATCCTTCTGGAACTTTCTCTTAAGGTGCGCCGCTCTCTGTTCTGCTTGAGGTTTATTGTTGGGTAGCGATAGGTGTTCGTCTCTTAATGGCAACGCGATTTCATAGTGTCCATTCTCGTGCCTGATAGATTGCGCAACATCAACCAGAAACTGCTTATCTTCAACACTTTTTTCTGGAATGTCCTCTATTATCCTTTCAGTGAAGTCATGATTGAACATTTGCGTAAGCTGCTGCTCAATGCTTTCCTTTGCGATGATCCTGTTGACGGCAATTCCTTGCGAACTAGTGTTCTCAGACGTTCTTCCTGCACCATGAACGGTCCAGCCTAGAAGGGTTCGACAAGCGTATGGACCATTGCCTTGGCTATTTATCACTTCCCATGGCTCGGTCGCCTTGGGCACATTATTTCCAATCAAGATTCCTATATGGATTGCTGCTGTGTCTGTCATTTCAGGTAGATGGACTCTCTCTAGATAAGACCAACTTGCTATGTCCTTCTCTGTTATCATGTCATCGGTACTAGCTGGAATATGATCTTGTGTATACGTTTCAGGAAGGGGAATTACATTTCTTCCATAAATATCTGAAACTTCCAGGTTCTTCAGAAGGTGGGTATCTACCAATTTCTCTCCTGTGATGGTTTTTATTTGCAGTTTGGACTTCTTGCCATTGACCCCTAGATTCCTTCTTAATGTTTCTGTGCAGAACACAGCATTGCTTCCATCATCAATGTAGGCGTACGTTGTCACTGACTGTCTACTGTCCTTTGAACGAACAACTACGGGAATGATAGATGGGCTAGGTGAGTTGTCTCCGGCGCCAGTGAGCCCACAACTTGTAGTATTACCGTTTACCGCAGGTTCTGTAGCTTGTGAGGGCTGATCTTCCTGTCTAGACTCTGCTTGTGGTTCCTGGTGCAGCACCGTTGGATGTCGTTTAGAGCACTTATTACATGTCAGTTTATTCTTGCAGTCTTTGCGGTGGTGCATGCCCCTTTTCAGACATCCAAAGCACAAACTCTGATCTTTCATGTAGCTTAATCTGTCTTCAATAGGCTTGTTGGCTAATTTGAAGCAGCTGTCCAGATTGTGGGATGTACCATCACAGAACTGGCATAATCTTTCTGGGTTTTGATTTTGCTGATTTGTTTCTTGTTGCACACTTGCGGCGAAACTGGAACTTCTCATTGGCCCTCTTGGTTTGTCATTATGTTTAGGCCTGTTCTGATAGTTGTCATCTCTTGGGCTTTGGATAATACCGTAGGCTGGATTAGTGGCGACTCTGGCTTGCTTGTTGATGAACTGTACGAGGTCCTTGAATCGCACAGCACGCCCTCTCTCTTCTTCAATATTGTCCACCAATCTTCTCCATCTATCGCGCAACCCATAAGAGAGCTTTGATACGACAATTCTCAGCGTAGATGTGCTGTTTAGCTCTCCCAAGTAGCCTAAGCTTTCTAGTGTAGTTTCACACTCATTCAAAAACATTGATAGGTTTTGTAATGCTTTGGAATCATCGCCCTTCACTTGTGGCCAATGGGTGATCTTATTCAAATATGCCTCAGATATCTTATGAGGGTTGCCAAATTTCCTGTTAAGAAGGCTCTTGGCGTGAATGTATCCATCTGTTTTTTGATGCAAACAACTTCTTACCAACGCGTTCGCCTCACCGGAAGTATATTGGTCTAAATAATACAACTTACCTTGTTCGCAACTGGTTTTCTGTTCTATTATATACTCGAATGCGCTCATGAACGATGCATACTCTAACGGATCACCGGTGAATTGTTGAATGTTACGTTGCGGTAGACTTGCCTTCAAATGGTGTTCCAGGAGAAGTTTAGTTAAGCTGCCTTGCTGAAGCACCATTTCTGCCACATCTGGTATATAAGACGCCTGTTGTCGTGAACGTGGTGGCTGATGTTCCAAGGTAATTCCTGGTGGTGGCTGAGAATGTCTGCCATCACGCGGAGAGTGTGATTGGTGATCCACGGGTCTAGTAGGTGGCTGATAATCCACGAATGACTGCGAATACTTGCCATCATGCTGCGACTGGTAATCTATGGTTCTCGGTGATGGCTGATAATCCATGAATGGCTGCGAATACTTGCCATCATGCTGCGAGTGGTACTCCGTGGGTCTCGGGGGTGGCTGATAATCCACAAATGACTGCGATGGCTTGCCATCATGCTGCGACTGGTACTCCATGGGTCTCGGGGGTGGCTGATAATCCACAAATGACTGCGATGGCTTGCCATCATGCTGCGACTGGTACTCCATGGGTCTCGGGGGTGAATGATAATCCACAAATGACTGCGATGGCTTACCATCATGCTGCGACTGGTAGTCCATAGGTCTCAAAGATGGTTGATAATCAATTACAAATGGCTGCGATGGCTTACCGTCATGCTGCGACCGGTAGTCCATGATGGGTCTCAATGATGGTTGACAATCAACAAATGGCTGAGATGGCTTGCCATCATGCTGTGGCTCTTTAACTGATGACATGGACAAATCCAACGCTGCTGCTTGACCTAATGAAGTGTCCAATGTTTGACGCTTGGCAGGAATGTTCGGGATATTTTTGCGCGAGCTGGTTATCGATGATAAACTCCCCGTTTGACGCTCATACATGCGGGATATTGATCTTGCCGCTTCATACTGTGCTTCGATATCAATTTCATGTTGCCTTCGCTTCAGCTCGCTCTGCTCGTTTAGAATTTCTTGTCGCCTTCGATTTCTTATAGAGTTTTCTTTAGCGACCTTTACTAGTTCTTGTGCCTTTCTATAGCACGATTCGTCTTCATATTTGGCCTCTTCTTCTTGCAGTTTATAATCTAATTGTCGTTGTTTACTTTCCAACTCACTTTGCTTTCTCAACACTGCTATCTTGGCTGCGAGTTCTATCTCATTAGCTTGAGCTCTCTGTCTCAATTTCAATGAACGATTTGATGAAGAAGAAGAGATATGACTGATGTACGATGAATTACCTACGCCTGAAGCACTGTCGCTTGGCTCTAGTTCATCTGTGTACGCCATGTACTCGGGCTTTTCATCCTCCATTTTGGCTTTTTATAATTTTGTTTAGGCCCCCTTGTTTGTATAGGCTTGCGTTAGGCCTATGCTCAGTCATGCCCCAATTATAAATCCACTGTTACCAGGATCCTGGATTGTAATACGATTGTATACTGTAGCTAGTTTTAAGTTTGGTTTATAGAGGCCCTCAGGGTTTATATAGACCTCTCCTTGAGTCAAATGTAAAGTTTTTGTACAATAATGTAGGGTCCAGATGGCTATTATTAACCCTACGAAGACGAAGAGTTTCCGGTTTCTTTAACTAGCATTTTTACTATAGTCTATTTGTATTGCAACGCTTTCCCTGTTTTACTTCACCTGCGAGCTCGAGACGTTGACAACGAAATAAGTCACCAAAGTACATATTTTGACTTCTCTGAAGTCCTTATATTAACTCACTAGGTAGAAGATGCCATACATATCATGTGAAACGGTTGATAAAGCTATGAATCTCCGTATAAACACCATATAAAACAATTGAAAAGGTACAAAAACTGTAGACATCCAAAGAAACTCCGCATCTGTTAATGACTGAAATGTAAACATGACCAGGTCAAACCCGGGGTCAAACCAACCGAGCGCGAGCATTAGCGAAATACATGGAACACTGGGAAGTTGGGAACCAAGACGCGCAATCAGCATGATCAGACAGTGGCGGCTCTAGGAATTTCTACTTGATTTAGAAAAGATCGAATCCGCACCAACAGGTGCAACCACACATTTAATTAATCAGGCCTATTGTTTACATCTCATAACTTCGTGATAAACCAAACCGATGTTACCCTATTTTTTTTTGTTGGGGCGGGTCCGAGGGGCAGAAATATAGAGCATCCTCTCCCACCATAATCCCATCCCTTTCACCTTTGCTTTCAGTCTAGAACATTCGGACGTTTCATTGATTCAAAAATATGAATGATGGGCATTTAGCGATCGAAATGGGAAGATCTCTGTTCTTTGTTCAGTCCGAATTTCATTTGGAATGTTCCAGAATTTTATGTTATTCAATTTAACTATGACATTTTAGGAGGATTTTTTAGAAACATGACTTGTTTGGCCGTATAGGCCTACTTCTGGTTATCTTGGAACTTATTTGGTCTCATATTATGGCATGTCACCAACCAAACCGTAGGCCTAACAGCGGGGCCTTAGACCCGAACGCAACTGAAATAAATGAGCTTATAATGGATATTATATTAAAATACATGCCAGGAGAGGCTATACACCCCCCCCCCCCCCCCCCCCCCACATGTCGTGTTTTTGATTGCCGCGTGTGCACATACTATGGCAAAGTTAGACTATATATGATGGGATAACCATGTGAACCATTTGATAGCATCGGCTCATCGGCCCGAGGATGCTTCTCTGATCATGCCCAACATCGAAAGGCCAAACAAAAACAAAACATTAACGTCTTCGGATAAAACCCGGTGTAAGTCTTTTTGATACTCCTTACAATGTTTCACTCCGATCATGGATTCAAAATCTTTCTCTGTCCTTTATTTTTTATCTTTTTTCCTTCTCTCTTTCCAAACTCCTTGACACTAACGCTTGTGCTAAAGCCTTGTTTTACTAATAGGCCTACTTGCTTCAGGCTCAGCCACACCCCGGCAAAAATGACGGTTTGATTAGTCGGGCCTCCGATGCGTAAACAATGCGTATGAACAAGCCCTTAAACGCGGCAAAAACATAGCGGGTAACGCAGCACGCACTGACGGCTTTCGAAATAACAGCGTCGCGTATTTTAAGCGAACTGGCGCGTGCTAATTTGCGTGAAAAACAAAACACGGGATACGCGGCGCATGGGAGTTTCGCTGATCCCCTGCGGGCAGACTTTTCCCTTCTACTTTGTCAATGATCACAATAAGGGATTTAAATCCTTCTAAATAGGCTTTTGGAATTTCAAAATCGAAATTTTCTTTGCATGTACTGATAGATAACACTCCGAAGTTTTGAAAAATGAAGAAAAGTGAAATTCCTGGAAAATACGAAATGACACTTGACAGCCCCCTTAAGACAAAACTCTAGGAGTGTTATTTTTAAATTTTTATTTTAGGCCTTACTTTAGAAGATTTTGACCAAAAAGTGCAAAAAAAAATCACTTTTAATCACAAATTAAGAAAAATATTCAATTTTCAATGAATATTGCAATATTTCACATCATCAAGAACATTAATTCTGTGACTTTTACTCAAATTAGCGTACAATAATTAGTTTCTTACTTGATGCAAAAGTAATCTGAATAATATTATAATATTTTGGATGATTTTACAGGCATTGTATGGTTAAATTTCATGTCAAATTTGGTCTATTTTAGCAACAAAATTACACATTTTTTGTTACATTTAGTACTTTTACAAGAAAATAATATGACGATAGTCAATAATTCTTGTTGGAATGGGATACAAGTGACACAATTCATCTAAAACTATCACAATATTAGTTATTTTTGATGTAAAATATACCTAAATACCTAAATTTTAGGCCCCGTCGTGCCATATGGCACGACGTTTGTAGATTAGGGTTAATTTCTATTTGTATGTGGCAATTTTACTCTTGTAAGCAAGAACATGAAGCTGATGTGGTACTTTGCAATGAAGAAGCATTATGTTCCAAAGTTCAAGACAAAATGGGGAAAAAAGTTATGCGCTGAAATGTGAATTTTAAAAGCCACACATGCAGTCTTCTGAGACAAACTTGTTTTTTATTTGGCCTTAGTGTAATGACACTATAAGGTCACCGTTATGATAATACCCACCTTCGGATTGTTAAAATCTACCTCTGCAACTTTGAACACAGGTGTGAGTGTCTTGTATCCACCGGGTATAGCGGATAGTTTATCTGATGTGTATGGTTCACTGTCCTCATCATGCTCATCATCCATCTTAGACGGTCTGTCATCAGAGGGTCTGAAACGTACCGTCTTGCTGGTAATGTCAATACCTTCAAGGGTGAGGTTGCCGGCCGAAGGATAAACTACTCTGTAATGGAATGATACAAAGGAATTTTTGATTTTTGCAAATTGGTATAGATTCCCTATACTACTGATCTCTTTCATTTTAATTTGATGAGTAATTATCATTTGAAGCGAGGTGCAAAAAAATTGACAATTTTAACACTACAAGGCAGTTCTCGAACGGCCTATCTCGCCTGCTTGCGTCTGATGACATGTAATTAGTAGATCAGTATTTTTAGCAGCAGTGTAGAGGGCTGTGAGGATGTTATCATGCCAAAGTAAAAGAAAGTCTGTTCTAAATCCACAATCTGACTGGCTTTGCTTTGAGTGATATCTTTTCATAGAATATCAAGTAATAATTAACTCTATCCTTTATTCGAGTTAGATATATAAAATATTCAATCCTCCATCAATTTAATTTTAGGTTTACACTGAAACAAGTACACTAACATAAATAATGTGCACAAATTGGCATACATCAACATTTGTGTTATTTTATAAACAACAATGCGGCTCTATGCCAGGAGTGTCCATATTGTTTCCATACTGGATTCTCATAATGTAGTTAAGAATAACCAATTCGAGCCTCATGAATATTCAGTGAGTACCTCACGAATATTCAGTGCGTACCTCACGAATATTCAGTGCGTACCTCCCGAGTATTCAGTGCGTACCTCACAAGTATTTAGTGCGTACCGTACCTCATGAGTATTCAGTGCGTACCTCATGAATATTCAGTGCGTACCTCATGAATTTTCAGTGCGTACCTCATGAATTTTCAGTGCGTACCTACCTCATGAATATTCAGTGCGTACCTCATGAATATTCAGTGCGTACCTCATGAATATTCAGTGCGTACCTCATGAATATTCATTATGTACCTCATGAATATTCAATGCGTACCTCATGAATATTCATTATGTACCTCATGAATATTCATTATGTACCTCATAAATATTCATTATGTACCTCATGAATATTCATTATGTACCTCATGAATATTCAGTGCGTACCTCATGAATATTCAGTGCTTACCTCATGAATATTCAGTGCGTACCTCATGAATATTCAATGTGTACCTCATGAATATTAATAATGAACCTCATTAATATTCATTATGTACCTCCCTCATGAATATTCATTATGTACCTCATAAATATTCATTATGTATCTCATGAATATTCATTATGTATCTCATGAATATTCATTACGCATCTCATGAATATTCATTATGTACCTCATGAATATTCATTATGTACCTCATGAATATTCAGTGCGTACCTCATGAATATTAAGTGCGTACCTCATGAATATTCAGTGCGTACCTCATGAATATTCAATGTGTACCTCATGAATATGCAATGTGTACCTCATGAATATTCATAATGAACCTCATTAATATTCATTATGTACCTCATGAATATTCATTGTGTACCTCATGAATATTCAATTTGTACCTTAAGAATATCCATCATGCACCTCATGAATATTCATCATATATCTCATGAATATTCATCATGTACCTTATGAATATTCATTATGTACTTTATTTTTTCTCATTATGACTAAGTACCTATTCATATTATGTATTCTTAATTGATATCATCACAAAGACATTTCATCAGATTATTCTTTGACATTGACAATCTTGATATCAAATAAGATTTACAAATGAATATGAAGTAGGTTCTTAATATTCATAATGCAGTTATTTGTTTCATGATCATTATAATTCATTTATGCAAATCATTTAATATGACTGGTTGAAAATATGATTGTAATATCAATGTTCAGAGATTTGTTATGCATTCTTTAATGGCATAATGTTAGTTTACTAGTTGAAAGAATGAAAAACATATTTTATTTTTTTAGAAAGTGGATTTGTTTGCAGGTTTACATTTCTGATCATACATTATAAATATAGAGTGAATCAAAAAGAAAATGTACGGGAATGAATATTTGTTTAAAAATAGACCAAACAAATTTGACAAACCAATGAGTAATGTTTTCAAAGAGCAACTTATTCCGCTCATATGACAAAAGGAATCATTGAAATTGATCAATTATATCGATCAGGAGCTATGCCTGTTTTAATAAAAAGAACTCTTTTTTTAGCTGTCCACAATCAGTGACTTTAACCATCTCTTTTTGAGGGATTCTATGATTTTGCATCATGAGAAATAAAACAATCACTTCCTGGAATGATAATGGGGAGTTTTATTTTTCTTTGCTTTGTTGTGTGCTACGCATCGGTGGACAGCCAAAACAATGGGTTATTTTAGTAAAATAGCTTTGACTCTGGATAGGAATGATCGATTTCAGTCATTCATTTTTTCAGATGTTCGGAAAAATATTCTCGTCAAAATATCGCTTGAGTTTTAGGTCAATTTTTTGTTCCTTTCTCAGGAAAAAGTATTCAAATCCGTACAACTTCTTTTTCTCTCACCCTGTATATTCTGAGTTGCAGAGCGATGCAATTCCTTATTACTTCAAAATCATAGTTTTAGAGTGAATTTAGAGTTTAGAGTTTATTTTCACCTCTTTAAACCATGATTTTTAAGTAATTAGAAATCGCACTGCTCTGTAACTCAGAATATATGTATGATTTATGATCAGAAATGTAAATCTGCGAGAAAATCTACTTTCGAAAATAAATTATGAATAGAGGGCGCCCCTGGAAAAGATCACATAATATGCCTTTAATGCAGATATTTAAACAAAAAGAATAGTCATATATTTATGAAAATGATTCTTAATAAATGAATGATAATCATCATAAACTTGTAAACATTGTGATCAAGCATCACCAACATATATTAACAGCAAAATCCCTTTCACATGTATGTTTATCATTACAGATAAAGATTACCCCAGGTTATGTGGATTTGGTTTTAAAACATATTCTTTTATAGTGGGTGTGGTTTTGGATGTCAGCAGGCAAATTCATTGGTTTTGGGCTGATTTTCAGCCGAGACAATGGTTTATAGTTTGGGCGGGGCTTAATTCATTCGAAAAATAATACCTTCAGTGCGTATGATTATCGCGTTAGCGTGCCCCACACAAAGTCGCTGGCATATGTTGTGCTTATAACGCAGCGTTGCCATGTGCGCGTGTGCTTTAGAACGGGATTAATTCAAAGCAGGAAGTTCGTAAAAAGCTCGCTGGATTTCGCCGATTTTATAAAGGGGGAAATTTGTTGTTGTTTGATTGAAATAAATCTCACAAACTGCGTTATTTTAGGATAAAAGATCAAAATAACCAATAAACTAAATAAGAATGAGAATAAAGTATAGTTCTTAGCTGTTTTGCTATATACTATGGCCTTATAATGTACAGGCTATACCATATTTGTGTCGTCGTGTATGGTACAGCCTATACATTATAAGACCATAGTATATAGCAAAACAGCTAAGAACTATACTTTATTCTCTAAAAATACCCCAATAACAATGTCTCACTTCAAGATGAAGATTCCCGTCCAAACTAAACTGCATTTTGGGATCAAGGTTTAATTAATTGATGATGCTTTGTTCACAATATTATACAATGAATAAATGACCACCACACTAGTACAAATAATCACACAACACATGTTGGGGAGTGTGGGGGGGGGGGGGGGGGGGGTGTGAACTGCCAACACCTTTATGGTGGAGGGTCCACTATCAATAGTTCTGCATAGGGGTATAAAAGAGGATTTGGTTTTTGAGGGGGGGGGGGAAATAAAATGTTAAAAGAGTATGTTTATTAAAATTTTCCCTAATGGGAGATTAAAGGTTTGTAAAAGTAGCCAATCATTTTGGCTAAGATTTAGAACACCTACTATTCTTATTCTTCACTGTGCAAGTGTATGGGTAGTTCTTTAAAAGTCCCCATTGAAGACATGTAGTGATAGGGCATACTAAATAAAACCAATTAAAATATGATTTTAAATAAAAGCAATAATAATAACAGATAAAATACGATCATAAGAGCACATTTTCGCTAGTTTCTTCAACTTTCGACCACTTATATTTATTTGCCAATCTCAAATTGGCACCAATAACTCTTTTGGCAATGAAACTTTTGTTGTTGATTACTGATCAAATTATGAACATTTTGTTATTTGCCCCCAAAATAACACCCCTATGCAGAATTTATCAATGGTCATATAGCACTTGTTTTATCAGTGTTGGTACTACTTCTACATCTTCCACTTGCACGAAATGTAAATGTTGTACTGATAATTCTGGTGTGACTCATGTTGATGGAGTATGTCTATTTTGTGATGTGCTGAGGTTAAGACATATAAAGCTGTTGCTATCTTAATATCATCAGTTCATTGGAAATGTGTGTTTAGTTCATTGGTGTGTGTGTGCCTGGCAGATTTTAGGCTTTATCACCTATATATAGTTGTACAGTAAGTTCTTTTAAATCACTTCAGTAAAGTAATAAGAAGTCCATCTTACTTCAGCCTCCATCAGCACATCTTATTTTAATTATACACCAACAATTTTGGATTCTACATTGGAGTAATAAAGTTACCATGAATTGAGTTATTAAAAGTTATTAACAATTAAATCTATGTGTCATCAGTGGTCTTCATCTTTATTCTCTTCGTCCGACAAACGCCCCTACGCTCGGTTCATGAAGCATCAGCAAATTAATAGTGTTAGTATAATCCTTGATTTTTCCAAAATTAAAAATCAAAACTTGCATTGCAGTCAATGGCGTAGCCAGCTTTTTGAAATGGGGGGTGGGGGGCAAGACATAGTTGTACCGACGAAAGGCATGATGTACCGACAAAAAAATAGTAAAAGTTGTCCAATTTCTTTTTTCAATCAGCTCAAAAAAAAACTTGTGGGGGGGGGGGGGGGGGGGGGTGGCGGGATAGGGCTTCGGGGTATGATGTTGTTGTATTCAAAACCAGCAAAAAAGATTGCTTGGTCAAAATCACGAATGTACAGATGGCATGCGTTGTGTACCGACAGGGTAATTTTAGGGGGGGGGGGGGGGAGCCTTGCCCCAGGCTACGCCACTGACTGCAGTAGAAACTAGACCATTGCCATCACTGTGTCACCAGAATATTGTTACTGTATGCAGTACTTCTTCGTTATGATTGGAAGACTAGAGCACTTGGTGGGATGTGATGCAAGCTGGCATGGCATAATCAGGAGTTCTTAATATCTTGAAAGAACTTAATGACTTGGCCTGGAATGCAGTAAAGAGGCGACCCTAGTAAAAGAAACAAAAAACAAATGTTAAATCCTACGCAGGTTCTTTTACAATGTTAATTTCATGAATTCAAATGAGAGCTTTATCAGTTCTTTGGTCTATGAAGATCAAAAAGTCATCTGCACGGTAATTTATTTTTTTGATTTCAAGCCCGTTTTCATGGGCATCATTTTTTGTACATGCTAAAGTTTACTACTTCTATGCCAAAATCATTTTAAAATAATAATAATAATAATAATAATAATCAGTATTTATATAGCGCCTTTTCCAAATGGCTCAAAGCGCTGTAATTTTGCTGCTGGTGAATCATCAGAATCACCTCACATCAACTAGGATGCTGCCATTTTCTAGCGCAAATCTATCCGCACTTAGATTGTAACATCCACCATTATTCAATGCAGCTCCCCAAACACCATTGGGTCAAGGAAGTTTTTGTTAACCGAAACAACTGATCACCAATTTTGAAAGCAGGAGGAAACGGAGAACCCTGAGAAAACCTGCGAGCGTGCATGGAACGTGATAAACCAAATGCACATAAAGCCTGGTCGTGCACAGAATTGAACCCGGATTTCATTGGTGCAAGGCAAGGAACTACCGCTGCGCCAACAAGCGCCTGGAATGCAGTAAAAAAAAAGACCCTAGTAAAAGAAACAAAAAACAAATGTTAAATCCTACGCAGGTTCTTTTACAATGTTAATTTCAAATGAGAGCTTTATCAGTACTTTGGTCTATGAAGATCAAAAAGTCATCTGCATGGTAAATTTATTTGATTTCAAGCCCTTTCTATCATTTTCATGGGCATCGTTTTTTCTACATGTGCTAAAGTTGAATACTACTACGCCAAAATCGTTTTACAAAAGGGGACAATCAGTGCAAGAATCTGATACAGGTTTCGATACTTTTTTTAAAGCTGTATATCTCTAGTATAATTCACAGAATAAAATTGAAAACATATTTGAATAAAGAAAACTTGTAGAATTATTTTGATGCCAAACTTGTCTCCTTTTCTGAAGCCCCTTCAAATTTAACACAAGCTGATAATTTTAGTCACATCACTCACACTACCATAGAATTGTTCAACTGTCATCCTGATGTGTTTAGCTGACATTACATGCTGCAGGTTTCTCACATGCCATTTATGTTGCTTCGAACCAATTCAAACCCTGCTCTGAAAGTAATAAATTACAACTCAAATTTAAACTAAAAGATTAAAAAACCCTTCAAAACACTTACCCAAATTGGTTAGAACACCACCATATTTCGCTCGGATTATTATAGGACGACTACTTCAGTTTTGGCACCGGCATCATCCCACAGACTAGTAAATGTGGTCACAGTTACTAACAACATGCTGAATTCCTGAATTGTTCCTCAAATAGCATCCGGTAATGAACCAAAGTTTATACTTGATACTTGATACTTGATGGTTGTACTGGCCAACACTCCATGTGGAGTCATCCGGTCAGGATATGATTTGCGCATGTAGTGTTGCTGTGTTTAGTCTTGCTTTTCTTGAGCTTGTTGTAGGTGCGTTGTTACTGATTTCTTGAAAGATTCATTTCACTCGAGTTTAGTTTGGCAATGTTTTCCGGTAGTGAGTTCCAGTCTGTTATGGTACGTGGTATAAAAGAGTTTTTGTAGCAGTCCTTATTTGTGGATATTGTGGAGTAAGCCAGAGAGTGGGAATGTCGTGATTGTCGTTGGGCAGGCTGCAGGAGGTTGTCAATGGGCAGTGACAGTTGACCGAGTCTCGCTTGATGGAATATGCTGAGGCGTCTGGTTTTTCTTCTGATGTTAAGTGGTTCAAGTTTGAGGTCCTTGACCATTTGGGTTGCACAACCAGGTGTGCGTGACTTGTAATCATTGGTAATAAAACGTGCCGCCCTTTTTTGAACTGATTCAAGCTTGTCAGTTTTTTTCTTTGTGTAGGGGTCCCAAACGGTTGCGGAGTACTCAAGCTTTGGTCGTACCAGGGATTTGTAAGCCACCTCCTTCGTAGATTTATTGCATGAATGTAAGTTTCTTTTAATGAATCCAAGTGTTCGAAGAATAGGTGCACTAACATGTGCTTTTCTGGTTCTGGAAGAAATACTACCTAACACTTCTAGTGGAGTCAAACTAAGTGTAAGATTGCGCTTGTTAATTTCATGTTGGACAAAATGTTTTGTTCTTCTTATTGCGCTGATCACGGGACAGGATATCGTACACGGAATTTTTAGTAAAAATTAAATGTGAGGTGCAAACAGGCTAACCAATAGAAACATAAGTAGATGTTGTAGTAGCTTGCGTCCATTCCTGCAGGCTCAAACACCTTGGAACCTGCAAATATTCCAACAGAGTTTTGACTGGAGGTGCGATGGAGGGGTGTAGTTGGAGGAACGGAGAGGGCTGGAATGGGTTGTTATGAATTTGGATGGATCAGTGTTTTTGACAATTTCGGTAGAGAGTTTGTTCCAATCGATGACAGTCTTCATGAAGAAAGAGTTGGCATAGATGTCAGTTATTAGATGCTTTTGTTGTAATTGCTGTGCATGACCACGCCTGTTTCTAGATGTCTTCGGTGAAGTGTAGACCTCGTCGTTGATATCTATCTGACCATTGATCATTTTGTAAAGGCAGGCAAGTCTGTAGATTTTACGTCTGTCTTATGAGTGGAACCCATTTTAGTGTGTTCAAGATATGATATTGTCCAAGACCTGCAGCATTTCAACCTCGATTAGTCCATAAAGTTACACTTTTCTAGAAGATGTAATAACAACAACTCAACAGCACTTTCGATGAATATAGTGTTTGAACATTACCTTGGCATTGAAATTATCCACCAAAGCATCTACAAGAATCCTAGCAGCATATTTTGTTCATTAGTTGAAACTGACTAAATCTATGTGCAAACAATAGGCCTTTTCTCAATACCAACTTTGATTGCCAATGTGTTGGACATTACAACACAAATTGGCAAAATGTGGGGCCTAAAGTAGCCCAAGAATGGCTATTTTTGGCAATTATATCAGCTTTTAGTCCTTCAAAGTATCCCAATAAGCTAATGAATCCACTATCATAAGGCACAGTAAGGCTCATAGATTGGAAACACTGTCTGTTCTAGTCAGACCAATGATGTGATTGGTTTAAACTACAATGCATTCATGATTTAGGACAACAAAACTAGCATTGTCAAGTACCAATTCAAAATGAATGCAGGTCTGCACAGAGTAGAGTGAAGTGTGAAAAACTCATCTAATCAAATATTGCATAAAAGTGTTACTCTTACATATGAAACTTTAAATATGGCTCAAAAAAGTTTGTTTCCTGTTGTGAACATATTTCCTTTTTTAACTCAATAATTATTTGATAAGGTAACAAAGAAAAAAAAGCGTGTCTCACCTGCTTAGCAACACCAATTACCGGTAGTAACAAATATATTACCAAGTTTAGCACTATCACAGAGGTTTGCATTTGTATTAAGTTTGAGAGACATTTACCATGACCTGTCCATGCAGTTACAAATCATGTTACACACACCTCCAACTCAACCAACTCAAACCACAACGAGAGCATCAATGATGCAGAAGCTCACTACAAGTTGAGAATTTGTGAAGATTCTGATACATAAAACATGTCTATAATATAGAAACCACTAAAATCTGTCCAGCATATGACAAATGATGTAAAGCTCAAATCCATATTATACCTTACATGAAACAAGAATTAGATATAGACCCTACATGTTCATATATATTATGCATTCACAGTGTAAGCAAATTTGCCCTTCTACATATGCTTGGTTGAGATTACATAAAATAAAGGTCATTGTGTCATTTTGGACTGAACATACTATAATAGTGGCATATTTGTTTTATACTGTGCAAAAGGGCCTGTATCCCAATTTAATTCTGGATACAGGCCCTTTTGCAACAAAACAACAATTTCAATGGCTGTTTACAATGAGATGTAGGTCTTTTTGGAAAAAAAATGACTTTGTTTCCTTGAAACATGATTTTTCCCTATACATTTCTATATCATACTATAATTCACCGTATGTTGTATGTTTGTGTAATGATGTAATGTGGTTTGGGAGACAGGGGGTTAATGAAAAAATGTGATGCTAAATTGCGTAACGGATATGCCACTGGACGGGGCCGGGCCGGGAGGGGACAGGGAGGGGGAGGGACAGGTGGGGTACGGGAGATGGTTAAGGTTTAGGCCTTGGTGTTGAAATATGCCACGGGGCGTGTGCGGGTGGGGGGTAATTTTCAATTTTTTTTTAAATTTAAATTTAAAAACTTTTGAATTAGGCTACAAAGCCTTTTGATTTAAAACAAAAATGTTTTAAATATTGTTCTATTCCTATGTGTTTCGTTATAAATGTTCAACACTTTATTTTTGTAGGTGTCTATCTGGTAGGCCCTACTCCCTAGCGGGAGAGCCCGTCCGCAGGACGGGCGTGCCGCTAGTCTTACTATAATTCGTCTTATGGTGTATGTATGTATGTATCCATAAAAGGCTCCCTCATTTTAGGTCTAAACGCCGTGAACGTTGCACTGAAAAAAGATGATTATAATGTGAGTGTTATAAGCTATAAATGGCCGAAAACCGTTCAGAATTGACCGAGATATGAGCAAAATTATGGCAATTTAGGGCCTTTTCAGCCCGGCTTTTGAGACTATTTTTTACGGGCCATGTTTGTTTTTCTCTGCGTACACTGTAACCATGCAGTCGGCGCGCGGAGCACATAACGCGTCGCAGTGCGCCATGCAAAATAAACGCGCACACGCACGCACCCCTACACACGCGGGCGGGCACTTGGAGAAATACGCTGCGTCACACGGGGTTGGGTTATGGTTTAGGCCTTGGGGTTGAGATACGCCACGGGGCGGGGGCGGAGACGGGAGCGGGTGGGACGGCTGGGCGGGGGGGGGGGGGGGGGGGGCGGGGGGGGGGGGGGGTCATAAGGTAACGAAATAATGTGGTTTCTGGTAAAACAAAACATGATATGGTGAATCTAAATTACATAACATGGTGTCAGATGTGGGATTTGATACTGTATGTGACACGCGGGTGGATAAATATTGGAGAAATACGCCGCGCTACGGGAGATGGTTAAAGTGAGGCCTTGGCGTTGAGATAAGCCACGGGCGGGGAACTTTAGGCCTTTGGGGTTGAGATATGCCACGGGGCGGGCGGGGGCGGTGACGAATGGTGGTTGTGTGTAATGATGTAATGTGGTTTGGGAGGCAGGGGGTTAATGAAGAAATGTGATGCTAAATTGCGTAACGGATATGCCACGGGGCGGGGGCGGCCGGGGGCGTACGGGGCGTTTGGGGGCGGGATGGTGACGGTTGGGGTACGGGAGATGGTTAAGGTTTAGGCCTTGGAGTTAAAATATGCCACGGGGCGTGGGCGGGCGGGGGGTCTTTGAATTAAAACAAAAATATTTTAAATATTGTTCTATTCCTATGTGTTTCGTTATAGATTTTCCAACATATTGTGTTGTTCCATTTGTAGCCTGTAGGTGTTCTATCTGGTAGGCCCTACTCCCTAGCGGGAGAGCCCGTCCGTAGGACGGGCGTCCCGCTAGTCAAACTAATTTTTGTAAAAAATGCACCATAGCCCTTTTGCAACAAAGCTCTTCAAATATAAAAAATTAAAAAAAATAAAAAAATAAAAAATAAAAAATAAAAAATAAAAATTTAAAAAAAACAAAAAAACATAACATTTAAAAAAATAAAAAAAATAAAAATAAAAAAATAAAAAAAAAAATAAAAAAAAATAAATGCATCAAAAAAAATAAATAAAAAAATAAAAAAATAAAAAAATAAATAAAATAAAAAATTATAAAATAAACTAAAATAAAAATGAAAATGAACATAAAAATTAAAATTAAAATTAAAATGAACATAAAAATTAAAATAAAAATTAAAATTAAAAATTAAAATAAAAATTAAAAATTAAAAATTAAAAATTAAAAATTAAAAATTAAAAATTAAAAATTAAAAATTAAAAATTAAAAATTAAAAATTAAAAATTAAAAATTAAAAATTAAAATTAAAAATTAAAAATTAAAATTAAAAATTAAAAATTAAATTAAAATTAAAAATTAAAATTAAAAATTAAAAATTAAAAATTAAAAATTAAAAATTAAAATTAAAATTAAAATTAAAAATTTAAAATTAAATTTAAAATTAAAATTAAAAAATAAAATAAAATAAAATTAAAAATAAAATAAATTAATAAAATTAACATAGTAAATAAAATTGAAAAAAAGAAATCAAATAAAAAAATTAAAAATATAAATTAAATTATTATTTATATTAAATAATAATTCGCAGAGAAAAAAAAAGATTTGTACACTTTTACCGCCATTAATGTTAAACTAAATGAATAATGTAATTTATGAAAAATTTTATAGGAAAAAACAAGAAAAGTGAACGCTCCGATCTGGGCGCGAACTCTCGCAGACGCTTCCAAAAAAATTACTAGTCGGATGCCCTAACCATTAGGCCATCAATCCGGGCATGAAATTTTATGTGTCAATTTATTTATATACCAAACAGAAGAGCTGTCGCGTGATTGGTCCAATCTTCCGACTCTGCTACTGACGCTAAATACAGTTCTAAATACCTGTCCCGGTAGCTTGGTTCATCGCGAACCAATCGGATTCGTTGAATCAGAACTGATCAATATTCATGACATACGATGCATAGTTAATTAAATGTTACCATATATGGCAAGGTGACGATACCAAATTTATATAGTAGGTAGGTCAGTGCGTAGTGTCGAAAATCTAATGATGGAAAATACGATGTATTTGAATGATAAACCACCACTTTAGGACACAGTTTGCCTCAATAAAAGTATGATTTTTGTACTTTCTCATTAATAAAGTTGATTTTGTTTAACCGAGTCCGAGGGTTAAAGTATACATATTATTTTGTTACTTTAAAACATAACCTGGCGTTTAATAGTACAATCTAAATCCTCGTTATTCGTCCACAAGTTTTATTAATGGCCGACGATACCAAACTGGTGGGGGTAATACAAAATATTACGGCGCTATAAAGCGCGCAAATTCAGCATTTTGGCAAGGCAATAGTCGCAAGTTTTACTCCTTTTCGCGGGTTTCTAACAGCACCTCATGATGAAAAGCCTTTGAAAACATCATTTTCCATTAATTTTGGCCGCTGAAATCGGAGATATAGTTTGAAGAATATATACAGAAGCGATTAACATCAATTAACGAAAAACAACCTCCCCATTTTTCACTTTGACGGCTGTATTTTTATTTTGTATCATGAATAATAATGGTCTCTAGCAGTTTAACCAATCACAATAAGACAATCACGCTTGCACATCATGATACATGCGTGTCATGTGTTAATCAACTTTTCTATTATAGCGTTTTACATGCATTTTCAATACAATTTTGACAACAAAGAAAATAACGCAAAATTGCCTGTTTTGTCGAATGGCAATCAAGCCCATTTTATAACACATTTATGCGATCATATTGTTTCACTATCTCAAGTACATTTCCCGACAAATACCACTTGGGTGACCAAGATAAAACCATATTTCACAGTCGCACTTTCCCCTTGACCTTTACCGTGACCTTTCGCATCGAGTCGCTTTAGCTTACTTGTAGTAAGCTAACAATCACCACTCACAATTTAGGCCATGAAAAAATCTGTCTCACATACCCTGTGTGCATAAGTATGTGGAGTCACTTTATGCCACATAACCCTATGCAATGATCCTAATTTTTTTAGTTGTGAAATAAAAGTGGAAAAAAACAATTGGCTCAAGGGGGGATAAAGAAAAAGAAAGAAAAAGAAAATAGAAGTCTAGGGTAAAGTCGCCAGTTATCGGTCAGCGCTTATTTCCGGTAACTTTCGCCTGAATCGTCGTCGTCGTTGTTCTATGAATCATGGCTGATTCTTTGTGATGATGGAGCGCCATCGTTGTCTATTTTAACTGTCACTGCCTGAATCAAGTGGTTCTAATATAAATGAACTCCCCGACATAAATAGTTCATACATTAAAATGGTGAAGACCTATGGTTCGCCGAACATACAGTGAAATGTATCAATAAATGTTGAATGAAACCAGTGACAGTTATAAATGTCACAGATAAAACATGGTTAAAATAAATCATTTTGTTCTGACATGGGTCTGGGGTTTGGATAGATTTCTTATATTGACTAGAATTGACTGCAACTTTACAATTATTTATAATCACCTATATAGGAATAAGTTCTACCGATATAAAAACCAGTATGTTGATCATGAGATGCAAGCTACTTTACTAAAATTATAAAAAATATAGCATATATCGCAAAGCTATTTTCCCGAATGTATGCGAGACAGACCTTTTCTTTGCCTTAGCTATGGTCACTTAATATTAGGCCCAAAAAATAAATTTTTGTTTTGCCCTTTCATGATAATTTCTGATAGGGTCGGTCAGTCGATGGATTTTTTTGTTTGTGTTGGCCTTGCAGAGGTCAATTTTATCTATGACCACTGATAAAATTAATTAAATGTTAGATAAGGATCCAGGTATTTGAAAGCAATTAAAGCATTAATCAAACGCAAAAATGTGCTTACATGCGGGGTCTAGTATAAATATCACCATGCTTTTTTGATCCCTGGATCGAGTCAGGGTTTTGATTGATTAGTGCATTGTGTTAAATTTAAGTGCAGGTCTTTTGAATTTCATATATATTATATGCAAATGAGCCATTAATTATGCATATTTTTTGCCCTAAATTTAATCAGCTGACAAGATGCCCACTATCCTACTTTCCTAAGCGTTTGGTAACTGTAAACCGGTTTTGCTTAAAATGGGTAAACAAGGTTTCCGCAGCTTTTCGCAAAAAAGGTGCAAATGAGGCCCTTCACAAACAATTCTAAGCTGCACACGGCATAAGCCATACAACATACGCCAGACAGACAGAAATAGTGAGTACATAGTCTCATCCTGATTATATCAGGCGAGACAAAAATGGTCCAATATGACATTAAAATCATGTCTCCTGTAATTTTTTGAGGCACCCCATCCCATTCTGGTTTCCTCGACTATGCTTTTAGTTCCTCCTTCCTACACACCCGCTCTTCAATGTTAGAAAAAAGTGTTCAAACACTTTGTAGGTGTAATGTTTAAAGTGTTCCCCCTTCCCCCCTGATCAATGATGAATCCCACAATTTGCCCACCATTTATAGAACAGGGCCTCACAACATTGAATAGTGGTGAAGGGGGAGGGATATGAGTAAGGGGAAACTACAGCTACCAGAATAAAGTTTCGATTTTCACGTGACTCAAATCAAATAGCGTGCCTGTTATGATCCAATAAGCATGGCAATTAGGGTCAGTGTTCGAACACCTTTTTTCTATGATTGTACCTCAGCTTGCTTGGGGGTTATATGTAGATGCTCCTAAAGATATTTCAGTTTCAGTTATTTTGCAATGCAGAATCAAATTTGATATTTGTTCTGTTGTCCTCGACCGCCCGCTCGTCAGATTTAGGGCCGCTTAGATTTTTTTTCAGATTTTTTCAGATTTTTAAACAGTTTAAATGGCATTGAATATTAAATTAAATGTTTATAACATATATGTGCGACTTTTAGAGTGATTTCAACTTCTTGTTGGCTGAACTTTGAGCTTCCGCGGGTAAAAGATTTTTTTAAATCAAAAATCAAAACAAACAAAAAATCCGGCCCGCCCCTCCTCTCTGAAAGTTGTGGAGGATAGCATAACATTTTTTTTTTGCCTATAACCTGTGCTGTTTGCGTAAAGTCTCACACTCAATGACCTGGCCGTAAACTGTGGCGCCCGATGGGATCACTTTACCATGAGGCAGAAGGAGGTGTTTCCATGCATGATCTAGTGTTTCTAGAATATGTTCCCCAAACAGGCCAGCATCCATAGTCTCTGTAACTACCAATGACACTCTGGAATTAAAAAAGGTTGTAACATTTCAAATTATTTAAATAACTAATAATGGACACGATGGTTTGGATATAAAATGTGATTGGGTCAAACACCTGTTTCCCTTATGCGCAAATAAATTGTTTTATTCTGAACATCATTAATGATGGCTCAGCATCTTTAAAAAAAAGTTGTGTTGCCCTCATCCGGCCTGGTCAAAATTCCGAGAATGTGGGCTGGGTATTCTTATTTTTTTAAAGAATTTCTTCTTTTTTTGCACTTTTTTTTTTTAAAGACTTTTTTTCTTCTCAAGATCTTCCAATCTGTGAAAATTGCACAGAAATTTGCAAGAAACTAAAATATTCACCATTGGGTTGAAAATACATCCAGTAAGCGTTTTCCTTAGTATCTTCACACATGTTGACTGAAATAATAGGTATAAAATCGTTGATTTTAGGCTTGTGAGGGCAACACAACTATTTTTTTGGCTTTATCTTGCATCTGATTTTATATTCAAGCCCTGAACAGTAAAGACATAATCATGTTACCTTTTAGGAATATCTTTTGGTATTTTCAGATCACTTGATTTCGTGTGAAAGAGACTGATCTTTTCTCGCATCTGATTGGCTGCCAGGACATCACATGACAAGTCATGCATGGTTTTTGACATCTCACAGGCATAGACAGTTTTGGCTCCTGCTTTCACTGCAAACATACTGTACAATTAGAAACATAAAAAAACCAAAATATGGTGTGTGTTAGATCAAAGAAAACTTTCATTTATTCAATCAATAGCATTTTTAATGTGAAAAGCATATGTATTTGAACTATAAAATGTGTATTTGACATGAAATGAAATGTGAAAATTAAGAATGTAAACATGCCGAAAAGCATATAAAAATGCTGAAAAGTATGTGAAAATGTGTTATACATGTATCGATATTATGCAATGTAAACATGATGAAACTATGTAAAATGTGAAAATTATGATAGTAACAAACAATAAAAGATTTTAAAAAAAATAGCATTTTTTTTCCATTTATTCAATCAATAGCATTTTTTTAAAGTAATGTCATATACCATTGGTAATTACTTTAGGTCTTGAGGGGCCCAAAGCCAAGGGAACTGGTCAACCGGATGACCATTGATCACTGTTTTGCATGCCACTGCCACAAGGAACGGATTGGGCATCTTGTTCACTACGCCCTCATTTGACAGTTTTGTATTATCAATAAGTTACTAACACTCAACAACCTAATTTACCAAATTAACTATCGATTCTGAGGGCCTACGCAATCACTTGAACATGCATTTCCTTTGTATACAATTGGAAATCGATACTACTTGACACGTGAAAATCAACTACTGTGACTGCATAGGCCATGCACACACAGTATGCCACGCTAACGAGTCTAAATAAATTCACCTTTATTATATTTTCGTAAATTTCTATCATGATAATTTGTTATATTTCTTATATTAACCAAAAGAAAATGACATTTAATTATTGAAACACAAATCGGGCTGTTAGTGATTTGAGATTGAATTTGATCTTTAACATACAAAGCCTATGCAACTCTCTATATAATTTGAAGGGCTAAATTGTGAAATCATCATAGTTCTCCGTCAGAGAGACATGAAATGTCGATCAAATTACACTATTTTCCCCGTATTTGCCCCATCCAGTGTTACTATTTTATTGTAGAGCAACATCAAAACTCGCGATTCCATCAATAACATTTTTGGGCATTCTTGGGCATAAAATGATTTTGAGCTCGAAATATCAAGAAAATGTAGTATTTTGTCTGTAAAATTACATCATTTATGAAAAGGTATATCTCCCTCAAATTACATCCGATTTTGTTACTTTTTTCGATATTTATTGGTTAAATATTAGAACAAATTGAAACTATAAATAAAAACACAGATAAACTCGATCCTCGGGTATTAAATGCATTTATCAACCAACATAGAGAGCTTGATGAAGTCACTGGGGACGCGATCATCCTGAAAAAAATACTGCCCTCACGTGATTTGTTTGGAAGTTCGTGGTCCATTGATCAGGAAAAAGAGTGCACGTAGCTATAGGCGATCGTCCCTCGTGCTGCAGGTTTGGACGAAAATGCAATCTAAGTCGGGAACTTATTAATATGATCATCCTAAGTACAGCCTTAGGATCTTACCCGAGTAATCCTGTCCCTGATCCAATATCCAACACAGTATCCCATCCTCCTCGGACAGCTTCCTGTATAGCAGACAAATACCCAGAATTCCTTGCGGTATCATTAAGCATCCTGAAGTGCCATCGTTCTATTACAGAGCAAGCAATGGACTGCAGGCTCTCTCTAGCACTGTGTAGGTCTGGGTTGATCTGCAGTGCTTTGCGCAGTTGTGAGGCTGCTTCATCAGGAAAACCAAGTCTATGATATAAAAATAGGGACAGCGGTCCCAAATAGGTCGTCCGTTTATATGGGTAGATTAAAAACAAGGTGGATCTCAAACCACAGGCATCTAGAAAGAAAGAGGTTAGACCACTAGCGGATCCAGGATATAAAAAATAAAATAAACATCCTGAGTTTGGTTGCAATTGTACTTCACCTGTTTAAATGAAATTAACTTTACATATGCAGCTAATTTTACACCTTGACCTCATATGACGTTTGACCTTGGTATGTGACCTTTGACCCAATTAACATATGAATTATTTCCATGTTGCATCCATGACCCAAGTTTGGTTGCAATTGGTCATTGTATGGAAAAATGAACAAGAGACAAAGAAAATGAACAAGAGACAAAAAAAAATGAACAAGAGACAAAAAAAAAGTGTACTAAATTTTACATCTTGACCTCAGATGGCCTTTGACCTTTCTATGCGACCTTTGACCTCATTAACATATGCGGGTTTCCATGTATCTATGACTGAAGTTTAGTTGCAATTGGTCATTGTATGGAAAAGAAATGGACAAATGTAATCAATTTTACATATGCAGCCACTTTTACATCTTGACCTCAGATGACCTTTGACCTTGGTATGTGACCTTTGACCTCATTAACATCTGAAGGTTTCCATGTTGCATCTATGACCGAAGTTTGGTTACAATTGGTCATTGTATGGAAAAGAAATGGAAAAATGTAATCAATTTTACATATGCAGCCATTTCTACATTTACATCTTGACCTCAGATGACCTTTGACCTTGGTATGTGACCTTTGACCTCATTAACATATGAAGGTTTCCATATTGCATCTATGACCAAAGTTTGGTTACAATTGGTCATTGTATGGAAAAGAAATGGACAAATGTAATCAATTTTACGTATGCAGCCACTTTTACATATACATCTTGACCTCGGATGACCTTTGACCTTGGTATGTGACCTTTGACCTCATTAACATATGAAGGTTTCCATGTTGCATCTATGACCAAAGTTTGGTTACAATTGGTCATTGTATGGAAAAGAAATGGACAAATGTAATCAATTTTACATATGCAGCCACTTTTACATATACATCTTGACCTCGGATGACCTTTGACCTTGGTATGTGACCTTTGACCTCATTAACATATGAAGGTTCCCATGTTGCATCTATGACCGAAGTTTGATTGCAATTGGACATTGTATGGAAAAGAAATGGACAAAACAAAAAGTGTATACCAAATTGTTGAAAAAGTGTATACCAAAAAAGTGTATACCAAATTGTTGACACACACACCCCCCCCCCCACCCACACACACACAGACAGACTACACACACGAAGGATGCTGCCATAAGGTTTCTTCCTACGGACGACCTAAAAAGGGATGGTGCAAATGGTTAAGCCAATTAGACATTTGTTTGTCCTTCACAGCATTTTGTTTTAATTAAAGGGTTACTGAGAGATTGCTGAGAAAAATGAAATTTGGAAAAAATAATTTGTTTCAATAGATAGGTATGTGGGAGCCTAGAAGTGTAATAATTTATAGGAAAAGGGTTGAATGATGGCGCTAGATAGAAATTTGGTTGAAGCAATTTATGTGACGAGTGGTGCTGATTTGATGTGATCTACATCGAAATGACCAAATCGTAAAATTGTACATGTTAGACAGCGAATTAAGGTATTCAGATGGTAGTTAGTATGCCTAAAGTATTACAGAGGTGCAAAGAAACTGATTTCCAGGAAAATTTAGAGGGCGCACACCAATTATTGCAAGCCCAAATTGTTTGAGATGCAAAACTTAGATCGAAACTCTTGACCACATTTTTATCACTTGCCCTGATGTTATTAAATTTTGGAATGAACTAAAACAGATGTGGAATGATTTGTTTGACAATCTCACTAATGTTGAAAAACTGTTCGGTATATTTAATCATGATGATGATAATGGAGAACCAGCTTCTCTTAATGGCCCGCAGATATATTTGCATCTGCAAATATAGGGGGCCCTCTCTGTCGGTCGGTGTCTTTGACATATTAATCCTAGACACTGCTCGGTTAGAGGGACTAGCGTGAAATGGGATAAAGTAGATATAATACTTAAAAATTGGTCTGGTACAATAAGGGTTTCGAAGTTGTAATAAATCATAATAAATTCCCCTTCCTTTTTTGTTTTCCTGTTGTTACTCGTATATGTAAAATAAAGGTCAGCCCTTTTTCTTGTTGGGTTCTGACAGAAAACAAAAATACTTAGAGAGCAGAAACATTTTAAACCTGTGTTACCTGAATAAATGAGTACCCATACTGTTGAGAACCATCTCGTTATCAGGCCATAATTCCAATGCCTGCTCATAACACCAGAATGCATCTTTAGTCTGTCCTCGCTGGTCTAACTCAGAGACCCATTCATCTGAATGTTGGCAAAACAGAAAATATACAATAAAATATATTTTTGAAAATATTTAGTTTTTTCCCCTCAGTCACTAAGTTTCTTCCCCCATTAACAACAATTTCTCCTCCTTTCCCTTTTATCAAACTTCTTTTGGCCTTGTTCTACCCTCCCTATTTCCCCCCTTTTCCCTTCTTTCTTTCCTCACTTTTCCCTTGATTCTCTTTTATTTAGGGCAAAGTGCCCCCCTTGAAACACAAATTGACCGGGAAAATCGGGAAGGCAGCGGAAAATCGGGAAGGTAAAGGTATGGAAAGAAAGGGAGAAGAGGAGACAAAAAGGAAGGAAAGGGAAAAGGGAAAGGAAAGGGACAGAAAGGAGAAAGGAAGACAGGCAAATTAGTTGGAAAATTGCAGTTTTTCACATCGGTATGGGGTCACAACACCTCTAACACCCCACCCCCCTCCCCACCCTACCCCTCCCCACCCCACCCCCTCATAATTTTCTTACTCTACGGCAAATCAAAAAGTTACATGAAAAACCTGGCTACGCCCTTTGCCCCCCCCCCCCTGACAAGTGATCCTGGCTACGCTACTGGGCCATGCTACAAATTAAACTGAATGATGATAATCGATTGGCGATTGACTAAACAATCTCCGCACCGGACCTTGTGCGCAGTGATGAATAGCTGTAGTGCTGTGCTTCGTATCACTTTAGTTATATTAGTCTCAGGTTTGACCGATGAGATTCGTCCTCATATTTCAAAAGTGTTGAGTTTTTTTCCCTATACCCTGAAAGCAGGACATCTTCAAGTACTGTAAAAGTGGTAATTTTCGCGCGATTAAATGTTCACGCTTTGCTGATTTTCAGGCATTTCGTGTGCTTTTAAATTTGTGATTTGAAAGTTCATACATAGACTTATATTATACACAAAATAAATATTTGTGTGTGTTTTTATTTTCGCGGTAGCTGCTTGGCGCGCGAAAAGCGTTAAATTAATGTAGCCCAAACATTTCCATGTTTACGGTATATACTCCTTCTTTGGTACTTACTCATGGCAACAGAGAATTGCTCCTTAATGCTACCCTTATACTGCGGTGCTACCTTGAGCACCATGAGATAGTTGGCGAATGCATGGCCATAGTCATTGGCAATCAGGCAGGTCTTGGCTCTATTCAAAATCGCTTCAGCAAATGCCAAAGATCCACTCCCTTCATCACCAGTGTCATCCATTCTGTATCAAAGATAAAAGTCACATTTTAATATTGTCTCAACTAAAAACCTCTCCAGGATATTAAATAATAGTGTTATTGTTACTGTGTTACACCTACAAAGGACATCACAACATTGTACTTATCACTAATTTGTTTCTGTCTCTGCTCTGGTGGTACGCCTACGCCAGTGTTTCGCTTACTATATAATAACTATTCATTACAATTAAATTAAAATGTATTGCTAATATACTATTACATGGTTTATACGTACGGGATGATGAAAGACAGTCAGGAACAAACGCTCGTTCAAACGTGGCGCTTCATGAAGCGATCACGCTTGATGCAGCTATGTATCACGCTTCATCAAGCGAGATCGTCACCAACTTTTCCTCTCTGCTTCACAACACAAAAGCAAGTCAAAAGCAACCACACAAAATCCGCTGCTACCAAAGCTCACCTTAGCCTTAGGTAAGTATAAAACTTCTTTCCATTGCCAAAAAAAATTCATTGTTGCCTTCTGATTTAGTCAGCACTGATCAAGTTCGCCTAAATGGTCTAAACTTGATCAGTGCTGACTTATAATGAAGGCAAAGGTGAATTTTGTTTGGTAACGGAAATAATTTTTATTCATACCTAAGGCTTAGGTAGGGATGTTCATATCATTGACTATAGAGGGCGACATTTTTTTTGAAAAAAGTTGACCAAAATATGTAGAAAACTCCATGTTTACCTCTTTTAAATTCAGCGGAAAAGTACGAAACAAGCTGGGTGTATTCACTGATGTCTAAATAACCCCACACAAGCAACTGGACATCATGAAAGTAAACCCTTTTTTACCTAAAATGATTTAAAATGTGCATGACTTGCCCAGTTTTCAGCAATATGAGGCAAACTACTTTTGGTTATAACTTTTTTATTATTCAGCCTGCAGACAAGGTTGAACCATCATTTTTTATTGTAAAGTACTTTGTTTCCATGTATTCCATTTTCAAAGAGATAATTTTATTTTCAAAATTTTATGAACATGCCTAGCTTTATAGGTATGAATAAACTTCTTTCCGTTACCAAACAAAATTCACCTTTTTGCCTTCATTATAAGTCAGCACTGATCAAGTTTACACAAAATCCGCTGCTAACGAAACTTACCTTAGGTTAAGGTAAGCGTCGTTAGCAGCGGATTTTGTGTGGTGGCTTTTGACTTTGTGTTGGGAAGCGGAGAGGAAAAGTTGGTGACGATCCCGCTTGATGAAGCGTGAAACATTTTACATTGCGGCATCATGCGAGATCGCTTCATGAAGCGTCACGCTTCATCTAGCGTTTCGTGACTGGAAGATGATGTTCGTTCAATCAAGCTGAATCATTTTGTGAGTATTTTTTGAAAGCTTTTAGTTTTATTTCATGATTTTTATTATATTTTAACTTTAATTAAGTAAGCTTATTTTATTCACTTTTTGTTCCAACGTGACCGTCCGACACAATTAGCTCTTTCTTTTATCATGAAAAAAGTGGATGGGAACCTTCTGTAATAGTGTGATATCATAACTTACCTTACAAAATCCCAGTATCTCAACCAAAACAACCCAACGCAACTTTGTTTTGAGGGGGCACACCACTAAATACGTCTCCCATTGAAATACACGCGTTTCGGCCCTTTTTCAAGACCGTATTTTTACCCCACGTAACAATGATGGAAGTTTTTATTTCGCATGAATGTATTAGATATGTGTTGAATTTTATTTTAAACTTGATTTTTCTTGACCCATCTAGATGAAATTTCTCGCTACGGGCACCTAAACAGCGCCCTCACCATTTTAAACCGATATTTTCGCTTCCTCACCGGTTCCGGCAACGATATCCTTCCGCAGCCTAGGCTCCCGTGCGTATTCGATTCCGACGATTTTTGACCACATTAGCAATGCTGAGGTTCTATTCTATCTTTTTCATAAAAAATAAGCAAGATTTACTTCTATTTGCTTCCCCTGGGACGATGATCAAATTGATATAGGTACTATTTCTCCGAACCATACACCAAACGCGGAAGGATTTAGTGTAGTGCCCCCTTAGAAGCAAAACTTTTTTTGAGTTTTCATTCTTTTTTCTACATATTTCGAAAGAACAAGTATTTCTAAGATAAATTGCCAAAGCATACCTCTGTGCGATCTGTGGTTCTCAAATAAGAGCATTTTTCTGAAAAAGTGATGATGTCCCAAATGTTCATAAATCGTGTATAAATGCAAGAAATCACCCAGTCCGGCACCATCTGGTCCGGCACCATCTGGGCTGACATCGATTTTGGCGAACTATAGTGTATGCATTATCAATTGTTTCGTGAATAATGTAATACGAACTAACTTAACATTTAATAAACATTTGATTATAATATTACATACAGACAAAGTCCGACACAAATTCACTATTCTCTAGTTTTCAGTAATGGTAGCTCTAGAAGAGCTGTTTGGGTTTAAAAGGGTCTGTTTGAGAGATATTTCATGTGATCTTTCAATTCATGTGGTGATACATGGAGGTGAACACCCGCTGTAATTCTTCAAACCGTGGCATGTGATTCTCCTCTTGTTATCTGTAGAAGATTCTAACACCAAGTGGTCGCCTTCTGCGCACGTCCGCTTGACACACTCTATGGGACCCCCCCCCCCCCCCCCCCCCCCGGCATGGCGTTTCTCCCATGCATGTCAGGTCAGGTCTGCGGTTCTGTAAGATGTACACGGCTCTTGGAAGCGTGGTGATTACCTCCCTGTGTCCAGGATACCGCAGGTGACACCGGTGGTAACCATATCCTTGTTCCTACAATACACCCAATACGAACCAACTTCAATTTCTAAAATATTTCTGGTTAGGTATGCTGTAGTTTTGACAGTATCTACTGCTCATCCGTCAATCTATCACCGCTAACCATAGAGTACAATGCCCCTTTTGATGATTCGTCAAAAGTTTAGTGGCCAAGGCTAGCACGATTGTGTTTAGATTTGATTTAAAATATTGTATTGTACTTTTATCCTAATGGTAGTAATCTTAAGAAACTTTATTGACAAATAAAACTGCGAAAATAGAGTGAAAATGAGAGTTTTTCAAGTAAAAGGTACCATAATAGGCCAAAAACAACACGTCTTCGAAGGGGGCACACCACTAAATACGTCTCCCATTGAAATACACGCGTTTCGGCCCTTTTTCAAGACCGTATTTTTACCCCACGTAACAATGATGGAAGTTTTTATTTCGCATGAATGTATTAGATATGTGTTGAATTTTATTTTAAACTTGATTTTTCTTGACCCATCTAGATGAAATTTCTCGCTACGGGCACCTAAACAGCGCCCTCACCATTTTAAACCGATATTTTCGCTTCCTCACCGGTTCCGGCAACGATATCCTTCCGCAGCCTAGGCTCCCGTGCGTATTCGATTCCGACGATTTTTGACCACATTAGCAATGCTGAGGTTCTATTCTATCTTTTTCATAAAAAATAAGCAAGATTTACTTCTATTTGCTTCCCCTGGGACGATGATCAAATTGATATAGGTACTATTTCTCCGAACCATACACCAAACGCGGAAGGATTTAGTGTAGTGCCCCCTTGAAATGCGCACGCGTCAAAAAGTTAACAAGAGCCCGTCTTCAAATTTAACAGACAGCTCGCACTACTGTAAGGTCACGGTCCAGGCTCCACGGTCACGAATTCACATTTCGCTGTGGCTGTATTTTGCGAATAGCTTTGCCTTCATACAGGTAAATTGAGACAAAGAATTCTAAGGGTGATCAAGATTACATACAAATTGTGTGGTGTCAAAATAATGATAGTAATAAAAGTAGTTAAATAATACATGATACTAACTAGTAAGCTTACTTTAAATTCAGTTCTTGCAAGTTGCAGGTGGACAAATTTGCCCACCGATTTAGTGGCCAAATTCTCCCACCAAGACAAAATGCGTAATAAATTCACTATTTTTAATGTTTGAAACCCAAAATAATTGTTCCAATGGAGTAAAATTCTGTTGGGGTAAGGTTTATGTTTGATTTCCTGTTTCAAGTGTTTGAATTTAACTTTTAAGCAAATTCTGATACTTGTTGTTGAAGAGATGAAGAACATTTTGTTATTTTTGGGTTTGAGTCTGAGAGGCTTGATATCTCCCAGTCCCATCACTATATCGGGGTGGATCCACTAGCCTAAATGAGTACTAACTTGTGGCCAATGAAATACAAAGGGGTGTGTCAGAGACATCCATTCAGCATCAAGCAAAACTTGTTGTCTATTGTAAAAAAGTTTTTGTAGTGATGGGCGGCACAACAATACCATATGATTTTTGTAATAGGGGGTTTGATGTGAGGTTAGGTATAGGGAGGGTGTTTGTGATTGGGAACGGGGTTAGTGATGGGGATGGTATTTGTAGTTGTGGTTGGGAGGGGGTTAGTGATGGGGGAGGGTATTTGTGGTTGGGGAGGGGGGTTAGTGGTAGGGAGTGGTTGGTGGAGGACAGGGGTTTGTGGTGGCGAATGGGGATGGGATGGCCCTGGGGAGAGGGTTAGTGGTGGGGAAGGGGATGGTGGCGTGGATGCGTGGGGTAGGTAGGGTGTTTGTGGTGGGGGAGGTGTTTTGTGTTGGGGAGGGTTTTTTGGTGGGGTTGGGAAGGGGAGGGGGTTTAAGGTGGGGGATTGTGATGGGGAGGGGGTTGTAGTGGCGTGGATGCATGGGGTGGGGAGGGTAGGCTGTGGGGTGGGTAGGGTGTTTGTGGTGGGAGAGGGGTTTTGTGGTGGGGGATGGATTTTGTGAATGGGAGGGGAGGGGTTTGTGGTGGGGATGGGAAAGGGAGGGGGTTTGTGGTGGGGATGGGAGGGGTAGGGGATTTGTGCCATTATGGTGGGGATGGGAAAGGGAGGGAGTTTGTTGTGGTGGGGATGGGAAGGGGAGGGGTTTGTGGTGGGGATAGGAGGGTGATTGTGGTGGGGTGGGGAGGTTGTAGGGGTGGTTTAGATGTGGAGGGGGCATTGTGGGAAGGGGGAGTAGGTTTGTGGTTGGGGTTGAGTGGGTTTGTGCATGGGGTGGGAGGGGATTGGTGTGTACACCAGTACACAATAAGCGTAGAGTATTCCCTGTTTGTTAATGTAATAGTGCACTTTCAATGAAAGCTTAAAATAAAAATTTCAAAAATAGTTTTTGCCAAAAATGACTGAAATTACTGCTTATTATTCTTAAATAAATACTGTTTTGTTTTAAAATTTAAGTTTGTAGGGCTACAAAATACAATGTAGTCCGTAAAGTATAACTGTAACTAAAGTTAAATATTAAATAACTAACAGTAACATGCTATCAAGTCACATGGCCTGTTCAGACGGTCACACACTAGTCTCGTGACTAGTTATTCTCTATGTTGTTCTCGAGCTAATCCCATGTGCCTATCTAGAGTAGACAACAATCTATGCCTCGAGTCTAGCGATACCTCTGCGGTAGCTTCGAGGCTAATTCAAGGTCGCGCGATTCTCCGATTGCCGGACATATGCGTTGTTTGTTGACCCTTTACTAATTCATGGCATGCTTATTTGGATATGCTCTGTTAATAAGGGAAATATTTTCATTTTATTTGTACTGCAGAACGCACCGCAAAACCAGCTTCGTGGAGCTAGTTGTATGAATTTTATGATCTCAATGCCACTTCTTCTTTGTTGACCCGAGCTCAACCCATGTAAAAATAGCTGGGTCTCAAGGGCATTTATAAAAGCTTTCAAAGGTTTTTGGGATAACGTTTTAATAGAGAAATAATTTGATTTATACCATTAACAATTTACATATTATCGTTTTATCATTTTTTCAGTATTTCATCATGCGTTTGGTGATCTTAGATGATTATGACAAGGCCAGTGAATGGGCTGCCAAATATGTGAGGAATCGTATCCTAGAGTTCAACCCTGGACCTGACAGATACTTTGTCATGGGACTACCAACAGGTTTGATTTACTCTAACTCTACAGTCCTAAACACTACAAATTACTACACGAAATCCTCTCCCCAAGCGCATGCTTTGACATTAATTCGAATGACGTCATCGACCGAGCTCATATTTGGGCACTAAATTGCTGCACGGGGCTGCTCTGGCGTGTTAGCTCAATTGGTAGGCGAGCATATATGGGGTGCGGAAGGTCCGCGGTGGTTTGTTTGTTCAAAATCCCTCAATTTCCCCCCCTCCCCTGATCCACACCAAAATCCCTCCGACGGGGGTTAGGGTTAACATCTATTTGAAATAATGTTTGCATGGGTTAGCGCTGCCTGAGTAAATTGAGTGTCCAGTAATTTTAATGCAATGCGTTAAAGTGACCCTAAGTACCAATTTTCAGCTTTGTATCTTATTTCAAAGATCCTCTAATGGGCAATATTAAACACAAAATATTCAACGACACGAAATCGCGTCACTTGATTTGAAGTGGGGGTACCCTCCAAACTTTGAAGACCCATAATTCTTAAATGACTTGGATTTGGAATTTTATATATTGCATGTGTTCATTTATACCTATAGATGTATTTAAAGAAATGAATTACAGCCAAATCTTAGAGGTGACCCGTACCACCATTGATTTAACACGGAATAACCCATAAGCTATGTGCTATGCCAAACCATTCAATAACATTAACCAAATAGTCATTGTAGGTTCGTAATAAAGATTGTTGATTATAATCATAGCTATAATCATTATACTGATCTAGTGTACGGTACTCACATGTACTTTTTGTAGACGTATCCTTTGTCAACACTTTTTGTAGTAATGATCTTGAAGACTCACAACACTTTTTGCAGTATTGGAGTTCCATTTGATTTACCTTACACTAGATCAGTTTAAAGGTATATTATGTGATCTTTTCCAGGGAACGCCCTCAATCCTCAAAAAAATTGGAAGCAGATTTTCTTGCAGATTTACTTTTCTGATCATAAATCATAAATATATTCCAAGTTACAGAGCGATACAATTGCTAATAACCTCAAAATCATGGTTTTAGGAGTGAATTTAGAGTAAAATTTGAAAAAATAGATATATTTTCAGACCATGATTTTGAAGTAATTAGGAATCGTATCGATCTGTAACTTAGAAGATCTTTATGATTTATGATCAAAAATGCAAATCTGCAAGAAAATCAGCTTTCATAGAAAAAATCAATGATAGAGGGTGCTACTTGGAAAAGATCACATAATATGCCTTTAATGAACTTTCCATATCACATTCAATAACATGTGTTTACATTCTGCAGGTGGTACTCCAAAGGGAATGTACAAAAGACTGGTAGAGTTCCATAAGCAAGGTGTGCTGTCCTTCAAATATGTCAAGACATTTAACATGGATGAATACGTCAGTAAGTTGCACATTGTAACAGTTTGTTGATGTAGTCTATTTGTGATGCGATCTGTGAAAACCCGTCGGATGTCGCAAAATGTAAACTAGGGATTATGGGTAAAATTAAAAAAATTAAATATATTTTTTTAAATTTTTAAAATAAAAAAAATTTGTAAAGAAAATTAAGTTTCCAATACTTTGTGTCATCATCTTTCATGAAATTTCACCTTCAAAAACTTACTTAAGTCACTTTAATTATCAACCTTATGATGTTATTCTATTGAATTATGTATCTTTTTTGGCCTGTTTTCATGATTTCTTGTTTTGTAGCTTTTTATGACATCACAATCATCATTCACTCATAACTTTGTTTGTAGTTATCGTAGAAAAATGATCGAAACAGTTCTGTAATCAGCACAGTTTTAGCTTTCTTATGATATAAATATGGCCAATATGAAAAATACCACCATGTGGCGGGTTTTCACAGATCGCATCACATTTGTCCATCACGAGACAGTGACGTAAATTCGCCATTAACTATTTGCAATATATAAACATGCGCGCATAGTCGAAGCACTGTTGTACACACTCACGCATAGAAAGGCGTAAGATGCATACGCGTGCGTACATGCTGCGCCTGAATAGTTACGTCACTGTCCGGAGGAAGGATAATAGAGTATAGTTCCGGGAACACCTATTAAAGTTTTAACTAAAAGTCAAAGTATACAAGCATTTTTGTCTTTTTAGATACTGTAGAATGTAGAATATTTGTTAATTTTTTTTCATTTATGACAGAATTGATTTAAGAGGTAACAAAAATTGAAATAGAATCAAATCTGCAGGGGATTTTTAAACTTACAACATTTGATTTTCAAAAATGGATTTGTGTCACACATAATTGATCTATTATGAAAAGTATACAAGTCTGATTGTTGATCTGTTAATTAATAATAATATATACAATTTTTGAAGAAAAACCTTCTCTCTGTAACAAAATATCAAGATAACATAATGTATACGCTGGTACTAGCATGAGTTGGGTTGTGGCCTTTTTCCTCTTTCTCTTTTTGCATTGTATTTGAGTGCAATTATTATAGGTCAATAAATGCGTATGTTTGTTTCGAGAGAAATTAGACAAATCAATGCACACACGCTGATGTTGATGTGTGATTTATGGCATGATCTGTAGGGGGAGTGCTGTTGTGAGTGTATCAACATTTGCACAAGTGCATTGATTTGTCTACTTTTTCGAGAAACAAAATTAAAACATGTATTGACCTAATTCTTACACGACAATACAAATCAAAATCTACAATTCTGTGCATGATTTTAAATCTCTTTATAACTAATAAAAAGTGATATCACCCACAGTTAAAATCGGTGAATCTGTGATGCGTGACCAACAAATCAAAACAAAGCATGTGGTGAGAGTATGTACGGCATGCACGCAGGGTGCAATTAGCCACTTTCAATGCCCTCCGCGCGCGGTTTTAGTTTCCTGCTTTATTGGTTTGATATCACTCTTGAATGAATGAAAGAACAATGTAAATATTTTGTATTCCAGACCTTTTCTCTCTCTCTCTTATTTCTTTGCATTGTATTGTAGTGCAATGATACAGAACAATGTGAATATTTTGTATTCCAGATCTACCCAGGGACCACCCAGAGAGTTACCACTCCTTCATGTGGGACAATATTTTCAAACATATCGACATCCTTCCAGAGAATGTACACATCTTGAACGGTAATGCCAAGGATCTGGACCAGGAGTGTAAAGAGTATGAGGAGGCGATTGAGGAGGCAGGAGGTATAGAACTGTTTATAGGAGGTAAGTCACTCATGAGTTTGATTTGTTGAAACAAAATGTTGTTAACACTTTCCACTCGACAGGCGTCTCTGCAGGCGACATTCTAAAATGTCACAAAATGTTTAAAAAATAACCGTATTTAGATTCACCATGAGAAATTCATTAAAATAAGTACAAACATGTCTAGTATTGGTCCAGTAATCCTTGAGATAGAATTTGAAAGTTGGGAAAGGATTCTGAAAAATGTGCTTTTTATATGGTAAAACTAATAGCCGCGTGGAAAGTATTAAGGCACAACAATTGTTTGTTACCCAACAGATATGTCAATTCAATTCAATTATCTTAAATATACTGCTAAATTCAGTTCAACTCTTTTCAAGCCATTTATTTTTTCCTGTCAAAGGCTTCATAAGTTTACTTCATTCAATTACCTAGACGATGTCACCTGTAATGACGCAACAGCCAAGTAAACAAAAGCTTGCCTGTCGCTGTGCGTGCATATTGCCTGCCAAACAAAAGCTTGCCTGCCGGTTTGTGTGTGCATTCGAGGGGAGCATCCATTATAAACCATACACTAAACCAAACCAGTCGTTTGTAACAACAGTCAATACATGTTCCCCATGCATGGAATGGAACCGGGCACTTAACTTTTTTTATCAACAAGAGGTGACATGTTCTATACTTGATCCCAACTCAAGTATAAGCGTGGAGTAAGTGCATATTCCAGTGAAAAACATATACTGTAAAAGTGTTAATTTTCGCGCTACATTTATTTTCGTGCTTGCTGATTTTACGCGGATTAAAAAGACAAATATATTTATTTTGCATGTAGGTCTATAACACTACGGTATGTAAGGAAGCTCAAATTTGTGAAAAATAAAAACAAGCAAAATTGTTCAAAATTTGCAAGGCGCGAATAATTACATGCACGAACACTTTTGATTTACAGTATCACTTATGCACCAATGAAGGGGTTTATCTTGGATTGAAGTTACATTTTTAGAATGAAAAGTACCTAATTACAAGCTACCCTTGCTGGAATAAACTTTGACTTCAAGCTCAACCTTCATATTGGATGAAGATGATTATATTGAAATATATTTTTGTAACCATATTGCCACCATTATTTACTTGTGTGCATAAGGTATTTTGTATTACTCTTATTGAACACGTATTTGTAACAATTTTATCACCTATTATGTCACATTTACAGGCATTGGTCCAGATGGACATATTGCCTTCAATGAACCCGGATCCAGCCTTATCTCTAGGACCCGTGTGAAGAGTTTAACGAAAGACACTATCATAGCTAATGCCAGGTTCTTTAATGGGGATATATCTAAGGTCCCCACGGAGGCTCTCACCGTTGGTGTAGGAACGGTTATGGATGCCAGAGAGGTAGGTATAACTCTGGGAGGTGAAGGGGGATGGGGTTAACTAAAGATCCTATCATAGCTAATGCCAAGTTCTTTAATGGGGATATATCAAAGGTCCCTGCAGAGGCTCTCATCATCGGCGTCAAGATGGGGTAAACTAAAGACACTATCATAGCTAATGCCAGGTTCTTTAATGGGAATATATCAAAGGTCCTTGCAGAGGCTCTCATCATCGGCGTCAAGATGGGGTAAACTAAAGACACTATCATAGCTAATGCCAGGTTCTTTATTGGGAATATATCAAAGGTCCTTGCAGAGGCTCTCATCATCGGCGTCAAGATGGGGTAAACTAAAGACACTATCATAGCTAATGCCAGGTTCTTTAATGGGAATATATCAAAGGTCAACACAGAGGCTCTCACCGTCCGTGTCGGAACAGTTATGGATGTCTGTAGATGAGTGAGGGTGGGACAGGCAGGGGTCACTATGAAGGACTTCAGATCAGAATTTGGTGAAAACTAGATTCAACTTACAGTTTTGGAGTGGATAGAAAGGCGATCTTTAAAACTAAAAGCTGGATCGGATTTCAGAAGTGCACTAACAGACAAGAACGAAAAAGGGCAGTCTTCTGGGTGAAGCATTGACTCCCATCAGAAACAGTCAAGAAAAATAGATCCAACTTTGATAGACTCCCATCAGAAACAGTCAAGAAAAATAGATCCAACTTTGATAGATTGAAATTAAAATGATCCTACAAGTTGTATCCATTCTCCGAGATGCCACTCATTATTAATGGAAAATCCTGAGACTTGGAGGAAAAAACCTTTAACCCTAACAGTTTTGTGTATCAGATAGTCTAAGACCCAAACAGCATGAAACCCCATTTGTAAAATGTCTGGACATGTCTGGACATCATGATATCACATAATATGATCACATATGGCGTTTCATAAGGTTCAGGAGTTTACAGTAACCTTGTCCTTCATGGCTTAACTCCTATAGTATCAGGTATTATGCTTTAACACAATTACCATCTTTCACCAGGGAGTTCAGATTTCAAATGGAGTCACCATACAGGTCACCCCATTTAGAACAGTTAACATTACTAGTACTCTTGATGTCTGTTCACCACCAAACCGCCAAGTAGGACTAAAATGGGATATGATGGGGTCTGGGTGTGTTAGGGTTAATATAAATATTGGTTTGTATTTGTGCAGGTAATGGTCATAGTGACTGGAGCAAATAAAGCGTTCGCCCTATACAAGGCCATAGAGGAGGGCATCAACCACATGTGGACCGTGTCGGCCGTTCAACAGCACAGACGAGCAATAATTATCTGCGACGAGGACGCCACGCTAGAATTGAAAGTGAAGACGGTGAAATATTTCAAGGGCTTGATGCCTGTGCATAATAAGCTAGCAGCCGACACGGCCGATTATGCGGCCGTCAAGAGGCAAAAACAAAAGTAGCCCTAATGAGGGGTGTTGTTATAGTATGTTCAGTGCTAAATTGGCAAGCCACATTGCATTGCAAATTGATTGGAATTGAAATAACTTTGGAAAAGTCAAGAAAAATGCAGCATGTACCTCTTTTATCCAACTAACTGTGCATGTATACGCAGACAATGTGGATATTTTTGAGCCTCGTAATTTTTGCAAATTTGCCACTGACCAAACTATAAGCGGTTACTTTAGGACTTGTCTTCATATCAAAGTGTTCCAATCAGTGTGTGTTGAAATATACTGTAGTAAAGCATGAAATGTTCGCGTGCATCAACATTTCAGGAGTGCAGCTGACTAGCTAAATGTTCATGCATGCGAATGTTTTGCTTTTTAAAGGCCTGTAATGACTACTCAACACATTCGTGAAATGTTCATGCGGCGAAAAAAGGCAAAAGTCGGTGATTCGCGAAATTTTACTGCTGCGAACATTTAATGCTTTACAGTATATGACTGATGTCAGGGAATGTACAATTGTAAAAACAACTTGACAAATACTTATTAGGTTGATTTGATCTTTTCTTAACCATGAGGTGAATATATAAGAAGTCTTCAATTCAATATATTACAAATTATTTTATGATGCACTTGTAATGTTCAGTATGATAGGTTATTTTAACCAATTGAAGGGTGAGAACCTAGCAATTGAAAACGAGGAATATTATCCCTAACAGTTTTGTGTATCAGGTAGTCAAAGACCTAAAACAGCATGAAACCCCATTTGTAAAATGTCAGTAGAGCTGCTCTGGACATCATGATATCCCATATGGCATTTCATAGGGTTATGGAGTTTACAGTAACATTGTACTGCATGGCTTAACTCCTATCGGGCATTATAATTTACCACTATTACCATCTTTCACCAGGGAGTTCAGATTTCAGTACTGTTGATGTCTGTACACCACCAAATGCCAAGTAGGCCAGAAATGGGATCTCATTGGGTCTGGGGCTGTTAGGGTTAATGTACAGTTATGATCAACAATCTAAGAAATGATATTGAAGAATTTGAAACATTGTTGCCATAATCATGACTGAATTGATATTTAAATAAACCAATCAGAATCAGTATTATTAGCCATCCTCTCATCCTATACCCTTTCACAGTCTACTCTATATTAACCAACAAGTGTTGGCATCACTTGATTGACTTCAATTTTCTAGATTGAAGATAGTGTACATTAAGATTTTAAGAATGAAACAAATATTTAGCATGTTTATCATGCAGGAAAATCGAAACCAAATGGTTGAGAATAAGTCCGGTTACATGAATTTTAGTGATCACTATATAGAATATCACTTGAAATGTAAAGGATTATTTGTATAGTATGATCAGTTCCAAATTGGCAAAGCCTCCTTTCAACAGCAAATGGATACAGAAGGATGCGGGAGAGCATGAAGGTAACAAGCACACTCTGCATCGTGTGTGTGACACGTGCGTGCGAACAAAGCCACGTGCGTGTGGCAATAATTGTGCGGGTCTACTTGGATTACTTATGTGTGCGGAGAGATAAAAATTGAATATTTCTCGCCAATTTGCAACTGATTAAACTAGAAAGCAATCAAACACAATTATTTTTATAGATATGAATCATGATTGCAGTGTACCAAAAACAAAGGTATTTTGATAAACTTAATATTTTTAAAACCTCTGCAACATCCTCATTATATTCCACTGCATAATCACTTTTATACCTTTGATTTAGTTATTAGCCGGTCATAATTTCTCCAATTCCCAGATTAGTCAGGCCAGTAGTCATGCACTAAAAGCACTATTTTGATGTTAATCCCACACAATGGCTTTGCTTTATAGGCAACAATAACAGCAGACTTAATTGCATGAAAACAGCCACTGTATGGCCTCGGTGTCTTTGGTCTGTGATACAAAAGTGTTAAGACCATGAAACATGGTTGTTTTTTATAAAGGAATAGGGTAAAGTCACCAGTTTTCGGTCAGCGCCTATTTTCGGTCACTTTGCCCAAATCGTGCAATGAAAATGACCTCGTCGTTATAAACTGACGAGAAAAACCCGCCGCATAGGTGATGCCCGGTATTGCTTTAAAATAGCGCCGACCGATGCAATTACACAATTTTGGTCGCGTGACCGCCGAAAATAGGCGCCGACCGAAAACTTGCGACTTTACCCTATATTGTCATATTTAGATCTACTGGATCAAAATGAGTCAAAATTGACTGAAATTTGACACATATTTTCAATAACTTGTATATAACACAAGGTTTTGTGTATATGCACATGGAGATGCCCATTTCCTATATGTACAACTCATTATTACATCAGTATCCCTGTGCCTTGAAAAAAGACGATAAACCCTCAATATGTTGATTTGAGATAATTCATATCCTATATTGTAAGTTGTTGATTTCTTTGTAGCCATTGTTGTAATATTGTTAACAAATATCCTTGCCAGTTATTTGTCATTCTTGTCATAGAAAACCAACTCAAAATACTTGGCAGAAATGCCAATTAGGATTGTATCGTCATTATGTATTGTATGTTATCAAACATCTATAAACATAATGTATTATAATGTACCATTTGCATGTTTTATACATAGCCAGTTGTATAGCCAGGTTTTCCAAGGCAATTTGAAAAAAGGAACTCATACATGTACAACAACTCAGGGTGTTTCTCAAAAAGTATTCTTTGAGAATAGACTTTTTGCCCAGTAAAATTCAAATTCTTATCTCATTTTGCCTCAAATTTAGGTAACATTTAGTCCAAAACTAATTAAAAAAATGTTTTGTCTGCAAATTTACATTTTGCCATCATCAAAATTTCCCAGAGAGGAAACAGGGGGGGATCTCACATTCTCTTATTCCTTACTCCCTCCCTTGTGATGTCACCGCCAATTGCCTAGGGCTCACAATATACTGATAATATATATATTGACTATGTTATTAAAGGTAGATGTTCCGATTTTCAACTTGAAGTTTTCTATTCTACATGAAAGGTCATCCTTAAAAAAGTTGTGTTCCAAAGTTTGAGTTGCATAGCTCTAATGGTTCTTATTTTAGACGCACAAGATGCTGTGAACTGTACCCATTGAGTAGTACACAAACTATATCGGTGGTTACCACCATTCGCGGTAATTCGACGTTATTTCATCAATTTTTCCGTAATTATACCGATTTAGGCTGTCAAATTTCAGTATGATGATGAGAAAAATACGAGCTTTCATATGATATGAAAATCTCCGTATGTTTGAAATAATTCTGTGTTACGAAAATGTGATCGGGTCATCTACCTTTACCTTTGATTTTACTTGTACTACAGTTGTCAACTTTTTATGTCGTGAAATTCATCGTTGAATACTACTGACTTGGCAGTCTGTCTTTTATTTTATTTTTTACTGAAATATATAGTTTTGAAAGTACAGGGTGTCCCAAAAGTAATGATACCTTTTAAAAGCTTTGTATCTTTCTTAAAATAATTTGCAGTACCAAAATGAAAACTTACTTAGATATATAATACTTATAGAATTATTATGATACCCAACTTGACCCCTTTTTTGAGGCCCCTTTTTATAAAACACTCGCTGAAAGGTTTGGTAACATACTTCCCAATATACCATACAATTGTTCAAGCAGGACTCATGGTGTATGTAGCTGTAATCACGTACTGCATGTTCCTCACATACCATTCTTGGGGATTTTTTTCTTCAAAAAAGCTTTCACTTATACTATTTTGTGCACAATTTAATTAATATTCATATTATTAAGGATAATTTTAATCTGATATTAGAAAGAATCATCATAGACAGCCTTTCTTCTCTTCACTACCTCTACCTCTTTCCCTTGCTTGCTCCCTTCACTTTATAAGCTCGTTATTATACAAGTTTATATGAAAGTGCCGTTTTACACTTCGGACAACTTTCATCTGTACTTTTGCCACACATACATACATGTATAGTTGTTATAGTAAGTTTGGGTTCCAAGATAAATCTACAAGTCTTCTCTATCCAAATATGTTTTTTAGTTTTATACTGCGAATTATTTTACCAGAGATATAAAGCTTTAAAAGGGTTCAAAACTTTTGGGACACTGTGAACTATCATTTGCTTAAATGTCACATCATAACATAATTATGAGATCAACCGAGTTATTTTAATCTTCTATGTTATGAAACATAATTATTAGGCTCCCAGAGGTCTATGATTATTATACTGAAATATATCATTTTAAAAATGTGCGGTTTGTTAAGCCCTCCTTATTTTTTCTTTTAAAGATTAAGTAGTAAAAAGTATGATTAGTGTGCTTGTTATGTAAGTCAATTGATGCTGTCATCATTAAAAAATACAGATTGATATAGTATATTATTTTGTTATAGATTTTAAAAATTGCAAAACCTGATTGAAATATAATTGTGTGTCCTCAATATTGGATCATGTTGTTACTACAAAATGTGATCAAATGTCACTACATGTAAGTACTTTATGACCATAGTTTGATGTGCCACAAATACTGGTTGCATTTTTGGCTGTTTGGTATTGAGTAATAGTGATCCTGTATTTGTGTGTCAATGTTTTGTGTAAACCAAGTTCAGTACCACTAAGCCTTTCAATGGTATAGCAAGCTCTACACACCGGCCTGCTCATTCTTTGTATTGCTGGGGCTTTACCCAAAGTGAAGTATGCGCTTACTAATTATACTAAGCCCAATTCAAACACTGCACTCTCCTGTTAAATCTGCAATTCTTCAAAAATACTTATGGGTAATTTTTTGTTGTCACTGAATTTGTTAGACAACTACCAAACCAATTTAGCCTCACTGGCACCAGGTTTACAGGAAACTTGTGACAATGTTGATGAAATCTGAACGCATGTGTGGTACTTCAAGCAGAAAATGTTGGAGTTCAGGAATATCAATGGATCAAATATTTGATAGAGTTTGGTATTTCTACGGGTAGACTTTCTATGGATAGCTTGTCCACACTGAAACGTTAGTACAGCTTCTTCAGGTACAAATGCATGTGTGTTCAATGAAATCAATGAAATACTCAATGTCTCTGTTTGATTTGCTTTCATTTATAGGCTAATGAAAATTGACTTTTTTTTAGTTTCCCATTCCCTCACATTTTGGTCAGATGAATCTTTTATTATCAATTAAGTGTTCACTATTTGACAATTGTCATATACACTGAGCCAAAAAAGAAACTTATAAAAAAAGAAACTTATACAATTTTAATAGATCACCAAATAAAATTCTGTGCATGAAAATGTACCAAATTTGGATACAATATTACTGCAATGTATTGCTTCAAATGGCAGTCAATAACCAATTGTTTGCTTCAATGACACAAGAGAAATGTGCACTGACCCTATGGTGATCTGTTAAAATTGTATAAGTTTCTTTTTTGGCTCAGTGTATATGAGTTATAACACACAGAAATAACCACAACAAATGTCTTAAAGACAAATCAACAATTATAAGATCTGATTAAAAATATCAAAAATGTCAAGAGTTGGTTTGAGTAATACAAAATGTAATAAAAGAAAATAGCTTGTGTTCAACATTTCATGAGAGGGTTCATAATTTCAACTAATGGACTATTTTTATATTTTTAATCTGACATTTAAAAAGTGAAGTGAATGGGAAACTTTGTATGGTATGATACTGTGTATTCAAATCAATTTTTCATTGGCCTACATGTAGTGATATAATAATGGCAGGTAATTAAAGTATGAAGTGAATAAATCACACAAAAGACCAATTACGACTGTATGACTCTGATTTACTTGCATTTTTATTTTCAATATAGCTCTACATCAGACAATATCAGAATATAATTGCATTCTACAACCATGTATTCTGAAATTAACTTCTTGCTTGAATTGTATGGTAATCAGGACTGTTATCATATTAACTGGTTGATGAGTTTCTTCTAGCCTAGTCCAAGGAAAACAACTTAATTAATTAATGAACTCTGCTTCAAGTAAACTTCATAAAGGAAACAGATTGTTTCTGGAATGTTTTCTTTCGATTAGATTAGAAGAAAATTATCAACTAGATTTTGCCATAAACAGACTGGGCCATATGGGAGTTTCTCAATAATAGCCAGTTTCTGGCAAAATGGTAGGACAGGAAGTTTTAATTAAACATGCTGTTATAATCTTGAGGCAAAGAAGAGATAGTATTCAACATTGACAGGGACTTACTGTTAGAACCCTACATGTTCTATCAAGCCTCGATTTAAGCGGGAGCAGGACGTTTTTTGACCCCAGGTATTTTCAAATTTTGCACAGCAAAGTATAGGACCGGGAGCCACTTTTTTTCTTCAGAAAGTGACTACTAAGTAGCTCCTGGTCCACATATCCTTAATTCGAGGCTTGTGTTCTATAGATTTTTGAACCTCTCGAGTATGGTTGGTTGGTCAGCCGGGCATTGGTTTTATTGGGTTGGTTTTTTTCTTTCAATTTTGGTCAATTTTGGTCAATTCTCAAAATTGGGCCCTTAGAACAGGTTCCCCCCTCCCATTGGCTATGGTCAAATCTAAAACATGATGAAATTGACATAAAATGCTTTCAGCATAATACATTGTCATGTCAAACAAACAAGTTTTAAACATACAGGCTACAAGACAATGGGGCCTACTACATGTTTTAAGTTTACACACAGTTTCCACCCTAAAACAGATTTTTAGACGGTTATCAGATTTTCAAGCACCATGAAAGTTTCGCAAAAATTTGAACCTGATCATCACGATTACTTTACGTTTTGTTTTTGAACTCCAAGCTCTAATGTCACTTTTCATATTTTGGGACAAATCCTGCCATTTAAAAAACAGCAAAAATGGCTTTTCCATTGATTCATTCCATGGAGTAAAAACATGATGCAAAAACAAAATTGTCTTCAATATCTCACATAAAAAAAGTCATGGGTTCGTTCTACACTGGTACAGAATATCCTTGCTTTTTTCATCAGGATGTGTGATGGTCTTATTGAAATGACCGTTAAAATACACCAAGCGATAATTTCCTGGGATCGTCCGGCAGCACACTGATACTGTCCACGCCTCTGCCACAAAGCATGCACGTCATAGTGTATTCCTGATACTCCCCGTCCACCCAGAACGTGTACTGATGTTCCGCAACTACGTGACCACAAGTACACACGTGATTGAAGGTCACCAGTTCTTCTCCGCCGCCCTCTGACCCTTCCTCCTCCTCTGTATCTGGATCTTCTTCCGCTCCGGATTGTGTCGCTTCCGTTTTAAGCGGTTCCTTCTTGTGGCATTCTGCACATCGCTTGTAGTTCATGAGGTAGCAGCCGGTTTCGAGGCATACGCTGCCTCTGTCGGGGCATTTGTCCTTGACGCAGTCAACACACATGGTAGTAACAAGCGTGAGTCTGATATGTTTTAGGATTTAAACAAAGTAGGTTTCACTTTCACAATGTAAAAAGCAAGTTTTTTTGTTGTTGTCAAATTGCTTGCTTTGATTTGATGGGATAGGTATTCGATGCCAGGTTACACAATCGGCAGAAGCATGGTATAACAATACAAATAGATGAAGTATGGTATCTTCTTCTCTCCAGTTTGTGTATCAGGAACTGCAACAAAAAAGATAATAAGAAAAATAATAATACCATTTTTGATAATTGGTATATAATCATATAACGTTTTTCTTTTTTAAATTGCAAAAATATGTGTGAAAGGATGTATACTACACACGTATAGTAGTAGTAGGTGGGTGAAAGGCAGTGTAGTGACCAAGCCACTCACTCTCGACATAAGTCACAAGTTATATAAAAACACTAAACCTAGAGTCACAAGTCAAGTCGCCAACAGTCATTACAATTGATGTATTTTAATTTGAGCCAATCAGCACTCAGATGTGAATAACCATGAGCCAATCACAGCTGAGCGCCGAATTGACTAGCGGGCTTGAGAATAGAGATTTTGTTCTCTTGCTCGTGTGTAACCGTAGACTGCAGTCATCGTTGTATTATTCCTTGTCGTTTCATTGTAATATTATATATTATTTGGAGCATCTTTTACGTTAATAAAGTGCCAGAACATCATTGGTAATGGCGGCGAAATATAACCAAGTTGTGTTCATAGTGTAAGTAAGCGTGTGTGGAGACATGAATTGGGCAAAGCGATTCACGAGCTATCATCTATAAATGAGTCGATATAAATTATAATCGCATAAGCCGCTGGAGTAACAGGCAAAGTCGTGCTTTCTCCAACGGCTTTTTGTACTTTTTTGTACTTTTTAAAAAAAAATTGCAATACCATAACGCGCCCGCCTACACGAAGCGCTGGAGATTACCCCGGGAGATTACACTCACACATAGAAACTTTTGAGAAAGGCGGAAGACACATACACGACGTGCCGTGTGCGTCCGTCCGGGTTTTAAAAAGCCTATAAAAAAAGAAAATCAAAATCAAAATCAAAAATCAAAATGCTTCCAGCCATGGGCAAATCCTATCACTCAGCCTATTATAATTTAGCAAGTGGTGTTTAGCCTATAACCTCCCAACCAAAACCAGGTAAATCCACTCATAATACCATATAATTATACCAACCTTTAGTTTAGATTTCCTGGTGTGGTGACCCTTGGCTAGACTTCGAGAAGTGTATTTGTACCGGGAAAAGTTCGTTGACCTTCATGTGTTTGGATAGTGTTTAATTTTACAGAATAATTCATCCTCAATATAATTTGGTTATCTTGTAATAGACCCAAGTAAAAACATGATTTATGTAGTAAATCCGGCAGTAAATCCAGCTAATTCAAACTTGACCTATTGATTTATTAGATAGTCACGTAAAAAGGCAGCGTGTAATCATTTAGTGAAATGAACAAAATAAAATGCAAACACCAAATGACCAATCAATTAACCTTTGACCTTTCTTGACCCTTTTCCTTCCTCCTCCTTTCGTTCATGCATCGCATTTCTAGTTGTGCGGCTAAATAATAAGCAAAATGCATCGTTGTCCTACAGTTCTGAAAGGTTTTTCGCCACTGAAAAGATGTATTTCATCATCCGCTAACTGCTCTAGAGTTTCAAAAAGTATGTATATATGTGAAATCACATTGAAACCTATTCCAATAACGCACTAATTCGTAAAATAATCGTGTCCACATTGCCGAATTTTGCACGCTAATTATTATTGCACTGGTCATACGAGTTTGGTATACTTACTTGGTATACTTGGTTGATTATTCCTCTTTTCCAATGGGAAGGGCTCTCAATCGGTTCGTGAAGGAGGCCACAGACAATTTATTCCAGGAATTAAAGCCTAAGGCTAAAGTAGGGATGTTCATATATTTTTTAGAAATGTTGAATTTAAATGTTATTAGTAATAGTATTGATGGAAAGATCATGTAATCCCCTTTAAAATGAGTGCTTGATGAGTTAACTAGGTTAAGTATAAGTGAAGTTATGGAACAAATTGTGCTGTAAAATTGATGGTTTTTATAACAGTGTATCAATGCAAAAACTTTGATTCATTATATATGCCATGTTTAATGATGAACCATTTTTCAGCCCAAAAGGGCTCAATATTTTTTTAGCCCAAAGTAGCCCAAAAGACTCCCAAACCAAACATTGCTATTCACTATTATATTGTCAACATTTTGGTATACGGTGAAGGGCGCCGCTCGCAAATGCGAAACTGGACAACCCTAGCTAAAGGTAGGCCTAGATCAGATGTTCTGATTGGATTGCTGGCCCGATTTACAACTTGATGTGATGTTTTCTATTTTACATGGAAGGTCATCCTTAAAATTATCACATTCCAAAGTTTGAGTTGCATTACTCCAATGGTTCTTATTTTAGAAGCACAGGGTCACACACAATTTGCCCATTGGCCATTGATTACGTCATAAGCTGGCTGGTGGTTGGTTAACCACTGATGGCAGTAACTCATTGAACTCACTCAGTTCACCACATTTTAGCCTATAATTTTTTAATGAAAATTTCTGGCCCCTAAGATATTACTAACGTAATAGAAAAATATGGGGATTCTTAATTCTGATATCAAAATATCTTGATGTTAAAAAAAAAAATCATAGCCCCAACAAAGTGATGGGAACAAACACCTTTAACTACTCAGTCTGAAACTTTACTCTATTTGAGTAGAAATGACCTGCTAAATTAACTGAGTACTGCTACGCCTGTCAAAGAGTTAATTTATCTGAATGACCTCTGAGATCTCTGTAGGGAGTGACAAGTCATGAAGATTAGTGTGGCTGGGTTAGGGGGACCTAATTAAAAGCCCATATTAGTAACCCAAAAAATGTGTGAGTTTTATCTTGAACCCAGTAGAGTGGCGGAATTGACGCCTTCTTTTGGTAGATTGTTCCAGTCATTTATAAAGAAAATCTATTAGAAATCTTGCCTGTCACACTATAACTTATGAACATGTAGTTTTGGACAGCGTGTACTATTGGGTGTACTTTTGAAGCTCCACAGTGTCAAATGCCTTTTGGAAGTCCAAGAAATCCATGTTATTCATATCTTTTATGTAATATTACACCCAATCACTGCAGATCCTTTACTGACATGTCGCAGCAAGTTACCACTTCAAGGTCAACCCATACGATGCATGAGTAAAGTAGCACCCAACCAAAATGAAAGCAGGATATGGTTGATAGGTGGCCTTGTAGCATTAGCCGGCTCATCAGTGTTTGTAAGTAACTAATCTGCTATTTAAATTTACAAAAGCAATTGAGTAATTTTAATAAGGCCAAATTAAATTAATTGTTTGTCTCAAAGCTCCCGCGCGCGTTAGTTTATTGATGCGCATTAGAAAAACAAAAATCCGAAAAAACCTTCTTTTTTTTCTTTCTTTTTTTCCAAAAAAAAAAAAAATCCCAAAATTTCACAGATTTTTCAGATTTTCATTGATCACATCATCTTAAATACAAAAGTTCACTTTTACAAGGATTTCAATATTTTATATTTAAATTTTTTTTAAAAAAAAACCTTGAAAAAAACCCGCATTCCGCATTAGTTTTACAACAGGAGAGGAGCTTTGAGACCAACAATTAATTTAATTTGGCCTAAACGTAACATCTGCGGCCAGGGGTAGCATTAAGGCCCAAAAGTTGGAGGTGAAAAATATTTTTTGCCATAGCGACCATAGGCTACATGTCCATAAGTTGGGGGTCATTCACTCACAATGGGGGTTAATGCTACCCCTGCATCTGCCATAGGATCCATCCAAAAGTAGAAAACTGGCTGCTCAGTTAGGTTACAACTTACATATCAATTATCATCATTAAGCATTTGATGACTCTACCAAATAGTAATTGTGGACAGTGGTAGCATTCTGAAGCGTCTGCGTGTCATAGACCCCTTACTTTCTTGTGTGACGCATCAACTTACACCTTGAAATTAAATTTGTAAATGTTATTATTTCATCAGGCTTGGTATTCAAATGAAGCTATGAAAATCCCACCAAGAGCAAAAAATACACTTGTCGCAGAAAATTCCGGGAGTGAATCGTCATCAGAAGCTTCATCACCTGCTACAGAACCATCATCATCATCATCAGGGACAGATGAGGCAGACTCAGGTTAGTTACGGAACCACGCCACAATATATCATTTAATTACTATTGATAGAAGTTAGGTGCATTTTTTCTGTTACAAGCATGTTCTAAGCATAAACATGTAAGTATAGTTCACTTATGGAGGAGAACAGCGCTCTGTTTACCACAAGCAATATGACGCATTGGCCCGATTACCTGCTACAGAATCATCATCATCATCATCAGGGACAGATGAGGCAGACTCCGGTTAGTTACGGAACCACGCCACAAAATATCATTTAATTACTATGGCATAGAAAATAGGTGCATTTTTTCTGTTACAAGCATGTTCTAAGCATAAACGCGTTAAGTATAGTTCACTTATGGAGGAGAACAGCACTCTGTTTACCACAAGCAATGTGACGCATTGGCTCGATTACCTGCTAAAGAACCATTATCATCATCAGGGATGGATGAGGCAGACTCAGGTTATTTACGGAACCACGCCACAACAAATCTTTTAAATACTATAGCATAGAAGTTAGGTACATTTTCTGTAGATAAGCATGTTCTAAGCATAATAGTTTCCATTGTTTAAGGAGCACAGCACATTCACAAATGACAATTTAACCGTCATGACGATCTAACCGTCACGCTATCTAGAAAAATTGGCAGCCATTACGGTCTTTTGCCAATGAAAAATACAACAGTGTTCAGGGGCGGATTTAGGGGTGGGGGGGGGGGGAGTATCTGCGAAATTAAAGTGTTTTATAGTATGTGTCTCATGTTAGTGTTCTTGTTCTTGCTACTGCACCCAGTATTACAGTATTACAATCTTACACGCTATGTATTTTCTCCTGTTTGTTTATCTAGGAGCCACAGCTGAAGAAGAAGCATCTACACCTGCACCGCCGCCATTAGTATTTCCTGAGCATGTGCCATACTTGTTAATAGGTGCTGGTACAGCATCGTTTGCTGCACTTAGAGCTATCAGGGCCAATGATGCTACAGCAAAGGTTAGTTTAATAGCCTGTGTTGCTATAGTTTATTCAGTTCCAAATTGGCGAAGCCTCCTACAGTAGGATGCGCGCATGCATGAAGGCAACAATCGCACTGTGCATTATATGTGTGAAGCATGCATGCAGCCAAATCCGTGTGCGTGTGGCCATAATCACCTGCATACGCTTGGATTACTTTTGCGTGCGGAGAGATAAAAATCAAATATATTTATTGCCAATTTTGAACTGATTAAACTATACTGCCAGTAGTGGGAGTGGGGATCAGCTCACCTATAGAATCATGCTCGCTTTATCGGGTAAAAGAATAGATTCCATGGAAGGGTAAAGTAGTTGTGTACGTAGCATACAGCTAAACTAATAGCAAATGAGTACAATTTTGAGTAAAAAGCTTGAAGGGCTTGTTTAGTTTTGGGGATACATTAGTTGACATGCGTGTTCAGGATACAGTGTATATGTATGTAGTAATGGAAATACCCACATGACTGTCTACCCAGGATTGTCTAAGTAGGAACTACACCCTCTGTGGACTTAAATATATATTTATAACCCTACCTTTAAAAAAAGGAATTAAATCAGTTGAAAAAATGGTCCTAGTGGGAATCGAACCATGTCTCTCAACCACTAGACCAGGGAGGTGTGAACTGACCAGGATGAAATTTTGTTCCTTTTGCTTAAATTTGTAAAAAAACCAAATACCACCTGACAGTTAATTGTTTATATGTTTACTCCTGTAGGTCTTAGTAATAGGGGGTGAGGATGACGCCCCTTACAAACGACCGCCATTGTCAAAAGATCTGTGGTTTTGTGATGACAAAGAGGCTGTAGCAGATTTAAAATACAAACAATGGGATGGACAGGAGAGAAGGTAAGTGGTGTTGCCACTGCCCTTAAACAGTATTGCCAACATCATTATTTACATGTATTGGGGGGTATATTTATTAATCACAAGTGGTATTTGGGCAACATTTGGCTACTTTTGATATCTTAGCATTGAAAGTGTTTATATGCAATTGACTCCTCTGTGCAGTGGCGTTAGAGGGTATTAGAGGGATCGCACATGATTCCAATGATCGCGCATATATACCCATGCAATAAAAGGTAAATCCTGTGGTTCACTCTCAATCACTGGAATATGCTCTGATGTCACTTAATTACAGATATGCTGGACTGATTGATATAGTTGATATAGCTTATGTTGTAGGATGTATGTATGGCACATTGATTGGCATTGGTATAATATCCATGGTATCAAAAAAACACCCCTTTTAAGTGATTTCAACTTTATAAATATCAACATTGACCCCAATATATCAAATATGATCACAACAGTAATTTTTTTGCTACGCTTCAAGATACGGTGTATTTTTGTCCATAAAATCTGTCAACCAACAAAATTGTAAAAAATGACATGAAATGTTACCCTTATTTCAGTTTTGACTCCTGGCAACCGTTTTGAAAGACATTGATCAGTGACAGTCATTTTGCATTTCATAACATATATTAAGTTGCATAGCATGTTCAACTTTGCACAGGTAATGATGAAATTTTTATTATTTTTTGCTTGTATTTTGCCAGTATTTTCTTTGAGCCCGATGCTTTCTACTGTAAACCAGAAGAATTGGCAACCAGAGAGAATGGAGGCGTAGCACTTTTAACTGGACATAAGGTAAGTAAAGATAGATTGATGAAAGTAAACTAAAAAAGAAGGGCTCAGGGCCAATACCTACTGAATTTGCTTGGTACAAGAGCCATATTCTTAATCTACTGCCAGTACCTGCACAGATATTGCATATTGTACTGTTAAAGTAGCGGTGAAGTACCACCAAAGTAGCTGCATAGTACCAGTAAAGCCTAAAAAATGTAAGTACCCAAAGCAGGTGATTTAAAAAAATTAAAAATTAAAAATTAAAAAAAAATCCTGACCGACCTACTCTATTTGTTTTTGTCGTGTTAGGCCAATCAAACCATTTTTTAGGCCTAACTCTGCTACGCTGCGGCTACTTTGGTTGTATTGCACAGGTACTGTTTAGTTCCCATATGTGACACGATCAAGAGGAATGAGTCGGATGTCGACCCTGGTCGAAAATGAGTTTTTAATACAGTTTTAAAGAAGACACTTAAAGCTTAAGGAACTGAAAACCCCATGTCAATGCGACTTTTTGTTTTTAAGTTATGTCAAATTATGTACTTGAACTTCCATCAAAACTTATAGATACCCCTCGCACTAAATTGGCTATATCTCAATTTGGGATTCCGCGACATCCGACTCATTTCACTTGATTGCGTCACATATTTACTCATATGTATGGGATATGAGTAATGATGGTAAACATTCAATTTCAGGTCAGAAAATAGGCTTATGCATTATATTTTAACTTATGAATGTATTTTTTAATAAATTTTCCAACACTTATAAGTTGTTTCATTTTGTATAGGTGTTCTATCTGGTAGGCCCTACCTACTAGCGGAAGCCTGTCCAAAAGATGGGCGTCCCGCTAGTACAGGTACTAACACTGCAAATTATGAGCGTTTACTTTTGGACAAACTAAAAGTAAACTAAAAAGTAAATGCAATTCTAAACACAAAAGTAAACGTAAAAGTAAACGCAAAACTAAACGTTTCTTGCATTTTGCACCCAATTGACCTCAAAGCACGCTCAAAGTGAGTGAATATAATCAAAGATGTTTCACATTTGTGATATAATGGACAGTTATTGATTAGAGGCTGGGTGGAAAACAGCTTAGTTGTTGGGCTCACATAAGTGTTTAGTATGGCGTTTACCTTTGAGTTTACTTTTAGTTTGTCCAAAAGTAAACGCTCATAATTTGCAGTGTAAGCAGACAATACCTGTACAGGTACTGACAACCGAATAACCATGGTGCTGGGCATAAGAAACCAGCTGTGTATAAGTGACAAAATAAACTGCACAGAGTGGAGTTACAGTGATAAAGTAAAGACATTATTCCTCTTATGCATACTGTGCAGTGGTTCAGTGTGTGTGGGCAGAGCTTGTGGCAGACCATGCGTTTATACAAGAAGTGCATGGATCACACAGTACACAATATGCGGTATTGCAACGCTGTGCATGGATCACACAGTACGCAATATGCGGTATCGCAACGCTGTGCATGGATCACACAGTACGCAACATGTGGTATCGCAACGCTGTGCATGCATGGATCACACAGTACGCAATATGCGGTATCGCAGCGCTAAAATTGTTAAAGGAACAGGCGTTTGACTGTATATTTATGTATCCTCTATATCTTGTATAGGTGACTAAACTAACTGTACACAAGCAAATAGCAATGCTAGATGATGGTAGGGAGATCAAATACGACAAGTGCCTTCTTGCAACAGGTAATACTACATAGTTTTATTGTCTCGTATGAATTGCTTCTATCTTTTAATTGGAATGTATGACCTATATTAGGGAAAGTGGTTTTTAAGTACAAGAATAATAATTTTCAGAATCAATTTCATGATCTTGCACAATTGAAAACATTTCTGTTCAAAATTTCATTTGTTTTATTGATGGTATGTTCTCCAAATAACCCAGAGCTATAGTTTGTTCAGTTCCAAATTGGTGAAGACACCTTACAGCAGCGGATAAATACAGAAGGGCGCAAGTGCGCGCGAAGGTATTACTCACACTGTGCATCAAATACGTGAGGCAGGCGTGGTATCAAAACCTTGTGCGTGTGGCCATAATGGCTCAAGTACGCTCGGATAACTTTTGCGCGCGGAGAGATAAAAACCGAATATTTATCCTCAATTTGGAGCTGATCAAACTATAGTAGAATTTAATCTTCCCCATTACTATTTACTATTATTACTTTACCATATACTAGGTGGCACTCCAAGGAATCTACCAGCAGTAGCCAAAGCAGGGGAAGAAGTTATGCAGAGAACTACACTATTTAGAACCGTAAGTTTTATTCTTACACCTTGTTATTACCTGTTTCCCCACACCCTGTTGGTATATCTTGCTTTTACTCTTAGCATTTTTACATTTTCAAGATATCCTCTTGTATCAGTTTTCTGATCCTTGGTGTGTTGGATTCATCTTTTTACATTTAAACTTACACATTAAATTATCATATAATACTATAAAAAGTGGATTTCCGTGATTAAAAGCTTCCTCAATAAAGTTCCACAACAACATATAAACACATTTCTAACCCTATTTTGTAAGAGTTCAACAATTAGAGTTCAATTAATGTGTATGTGTTGTTTCAAAACAAATTGGACAAATCAATGCACGCGCGCTGATGTTGATGTGTGAATAAGGCACAACCCTGTAGGGGGAGTGCTGTTTTGAGCATATTAACATTTGCGCAAGTGCAGTCATTTTCTAATTTTTTGAGAAACAAAACTTACCAATGTATTGACCTAATTCATACATGACACTACAAATCAAAATTCACAATTTCAGCATAATTTTGATCCATGTAATAACAAATACAAATATGTGAACAAGTTTGCTAACACCCGCAGTGAAAATTGGCGAACCCATGATGCCTGAACAACGAATCAAAATAAAACATGTGATGCACGCATTGAACGCACTCATCGTAATTTATTTTCATGCTTTCTGATTGGTTCGCAACTACTAAGAGTGTATGAATTCAGTTCAAACTCTTTTGTTGCAAATGTTAGCCATTTAGGATCAATATTCTTGACCTTTTCATTATTTTTCAGGCGGCTGACTTTAAAGCTCTAGATCATATCACCCGCACTGCTACTTCTGTAGCTATAGTTGGTGGTGGATTCCTGGGTAGTGAATTAGCATGTGCTCTTGGCAAGAGAGGTAAGTATTATTACACATATTTGTCTCTCTCTTATAATAAAGTTTGACTATCAGGAAAGACTTTCCTGGTCTCTTAAATGTACTTTATCTGTATTTTCCGTTAAAAAACATCTTTACTTAATACTTGGAAATCTGCTTCCAAAGGAATTATTCAAATTTGTTTCAATTTTCATCATGTAGACTGATATTGGGTACGATCATGATTTGGGATTAACTTAGATACGTTTTTCGAACCATTGTTTTTGAGGCCTGTAGCTTTCGGGATCATCGCGAAATACTACGCTGAATGAAGGGGTCGCGATGATCCCAAAAGCCCTCGGAGCTCAAAAACAATGGTTCGAAAAACGTATCTAAATTAATCCATCAATAATGTTGTTTAAATTAATAATAACTAAAATAAAGAGTGTATAAATATTGTAAACAAGTTTTAACATTTCTTTTGTTTCATCTGCACTGTCTAAGAAGTGACGACCAAGGGCATATGTTAGCTCCTGTTGGATTCCTCTTCTTTTATTATTCAATAACAAAATTGATTAACCCTCATACAATATATGGTCAACTGTGGTTTCAGCATATGAAAATATGGTTAGATAAAAATAATTGTTGATCATTTGGCTATTAGATGGAGTGGGTGTATACCAAATGTCAATTTACCTTCAGATGATATTCACTCGTTTCCTTTTTCCTTTGAATAATCAGGACAGGAAACTGGCATGAAAGTCACACAATTCTTCCCAGAATCAGGTAAGTACAAGTCAAAAGTGTATATATCCAATAGTTTTTGAATAAGTTCATTCGTAATGTTTGTAGACGTAATACTGAGATTTCTTTGTGCACAAACTCAAAAGAAGTGAATATGGTACTCACTGTGATCAAAGTTACCAGTCTGATGAAGCTACCTGTGTGGCAGTGAAACGTCATTGATCACAGTGAGTAATACATCGCTTATGTTGGATTTGTGCACAAAGAAATCTCAATATTATATCAAATAGTTGAAGTTACTTATGAATCATCATGTTGGTGGCACGCAAGTGTCAATATTAAGTGGATGCTGGGTGAATTTTACCCTTAGATCCTTTTGTCATAGTGCCCAATGATGCTGAAAAATAAACGACCGAGCAAGCGCTGATATTTTGCCCAATCCAGCGCCCGGTTGACTTTCAGAAAGCTTGCCCAATACATCGAATTTCGATCTGACAGTGCTGCCATGCTGTATTTAAAAAAGAAAACCTGAATCAAGGATGTTGTTTGGAAGTCTCCACGATTCATAATAGCAAAGTTATAGCACAAAAATACTATTTTTATCAGCAAAAACCAATCATAATTGTTCACTGTGTCTACCTAGTGCCGCCGATGTCATGATTGTGGGATTTCCCCTAGCACCTTCCATGAAGTAGCGACTTGCAAAAGGCGAGTTTACTTCTCAGTTAATTTTCTTAAGCCACGGAACATGTGCAATGAACGCAATGAATGCAAAAAGAAAAGGTTACTTACTGGCGATCTTGTCATCGTATGACTATCTGTGCTCCCAGAAAAAACCCCTGTTATTTTGACCCTTGGTGGCACAACTCTACCCCCCAATGAATTGATTTCAGTTGACAGAGCACATTCTAAACTTCAAAATAATACCATGTTGAAGGTAAGTGGACTTTCAAATCACAAGAGACACCACATTTCTTATAATTTGTTTTATAATTCACCAACTGTATTGGCCTCCAATTTTACCCTAATTATTGCCAATTTCTTAAATTGGTAAAATGTGGATACGCAAGCCCCAAAAGCTAAACAAACTGATGCCCCTATCAGACCCCATGTTGTTTTTCTTTACCAAATTTGTTCCTTATTTTGTTTTTCAAATCTAGGAAACATGGGACGAGTACTACCCGAATATCTCAGCAAATGGTCCACTGACAAAGTCAGATCAGGTTAGTCAGTATGTACAAATAGGGAATATATAGGTGACCCTGGACTTTCAACTTTTGCCGTTGACAACAAAGCAATACAATTAACAAATTGATTACTTCGTTCTACTCAGCCATACAGAAGATTGTTCCCCGTGACACGTGCGGCCGTGCAAGCAACTGTTGTTTACATTAGCAACATTTCTAAAATTCGCAAAATGTTTCACCTGATTTTTGGAAAACATGTGTAAATATGATAACATGATGTCAATGGCATGTGACATCATTCCGGGCAGACCTATAGGTACAATGATACATTGATAAAAATATTTGTAATGTTGAACCCGCCAGTCCGAGGACCTTTGTCCCTACCAGCCGGCAATGTGAGGACAAACAAAAAAGTGATGACCTTTTTTGAAGTCCTCTCTTTTTTCCTGCATAAAAACGTATAGAAGTTGGATCCTTACCCCCCTAAGTGTGTATGGCCATGTCCTCCATTAGACGTCATTACACATACCATACAAATGTCCCTAGATGTATGGTACAAAAAATAAAATGTCCTCAGATTGACTGTAACTTCTATACTTCTTTAAACGTGTTTTAATACGGGTCCTCACATGGGTTGGTGCTCGACTATAGATGTATGAGGTGAAGTATGGACTGTTCCATTCAAACAGGCGAAGCCGCATTGAATGGAATGGTTTATTTTTCACCTCATAACTTGTGGTAGTTATGCATTCATATTTTTTTCTGGGTTTGTTTTCTCCACAGAGGGCACTGATGTTATCCCTGGTGTCTTCCTCAAGGCTGCATCTTTCAATAAGGAATCAAATCAAGTGGATGTTAAACTAAGTAATGGAGACACAGTAAGTATAGACAATACTCTCTTGTACAATATACCGGCGGGGGGGGGGGGGGGGGCACTAAACTATGAAATGGGCGCGGATGTAAAATGTAAGGAGGGCACTTTTGGAGCATTTTGAACCAAGGAGTATTCATTAATACACAAGATGCGTAACAGAAGGGTCTTTGGGTGAATTAATGACATTTCCCCCCCCCCCCCCCAAAAGGTCTGTATGTGACAATTTGGGCACCTGCTCCCCCCCCCCCCAATTTTCTTACAAGTTGGGTCTTTGAATGATAGGTGAGTGTCATTGCTGTGTCTCGCTGACAATCAGTGCAGTAAGTGCTCGCTCAAAAATAATTAGTTCCTTCCCCATCCCAATCGTCTCCCCCTCTCATCAATTCTTCCCCTCCCACCAATATCCTATTCAACCTCCCCTCCCCTAAGTCCCCTTTCTACCCACCCCACGACTAGACTAATTCCTTCTGTCTCCTAACATGGCGCACTGATGCGAAGCTGTGCTGTGTTGGCGACTGAAAAACAAACGGTTAGAATGATGCCGGGGTTTTTGCTATATGTGCGTGTGATTGCATCACACTGCGCCATCATGTTATTGTGCGGGTTCAATTTCGAGATGTGCTACACACGTCTCACGCATCTTCTTTAGCAACTATTTTAATGTGATTTATGTATATTATTTTTAATCCGACCGACAGACCCTACCCTTTGGAGGAGATCTGTGGACAAACAAACACATTTTGTAGGCCTTAATCCTGTTGCAATATAATCTATCACTTTGTGTCACTTTTTCCAACAGGTTTCAAATGTAAATTACACTGTTTTTCCTGCTTTATGTTGAGCAGTGGCCTCTCTGGACCCCAAGATTTTAGAGCCAGCCCTAACCCTGTTGCAATATGATTTATCACATTGTATCACCTTTTCCACTCAGGTATCAGCTGATCATCTAGTGGTTACTGTCGGCCTTGAACCCAATGTGGAGCTGGCTCACACATCTGGATTAGAGGTGGACGATCAACTAGGAGGGTATAGGGTCAATGCTGAACTGGAAGCTAGGTCTAACGTCTGGGCTGTAAGTTCTGCTTTGCGTCAATAAAAGACTACATAGTAAAAATAGTTAATTTGTATAAAGATCAAGTTCAGAGAGCTTGATGAACAGAACAACAATTATTGTTTCTCCTTAGCTATATATATTTATAATTGATAGTATATTAAATCTAGCATATCTACAAACAATTATGATGTTCATGATTTATTATTGACACAGAAATAATGCTACAAAAACTTTAAATAAATGTTGTCCGGTTTGGTTGAGGTCTATATTGCAAGCAATTGACACTTTTCCCATTATAACAAAATATGATTATGGAAAAAGGTGGTAGATATCATTTCTTAGAAAGGGCAATTGTTTGTCTAAAAAATGGCAAATGTTTGTCTTAAAAACAGCAAATTTTTGTCTTAAAAACTGCAAATGTTTGTCTTAGAAACTGCATTTTTTTGTCTTAGAAACAGCAAAATGTTGTCGTACAACAGCAAATATCAATATTTGTCTTAGAAACGGCAAATGTTTGTCTTAGACACGACAAATGTTTCTCTTAGAAACGGCGAATGTTTGTCTTAGAAACAGCAAATGTTTGTTTTAATAGGAAATCACTATATTGATCAGTGTTTTTAGGTAGCATTGGCAGAATGACTATATTTATAATTTCGTTTTCCCAGGCTGGTGATGCTGCTTGTTTCTATGACATCAAGCTTGGTAGACGTCGTGTAGAGCATCATGACCATGCTGTAGTGAGTGGTAGGCTAGCAGGTGCCAACATGACAGGCGCTGGTAAACCATATTGGCATCAATCTATGTTCTGGTAAGTTAACCCTAATATCCCAGGGTGGGTGGGGGGGCTGGGATGTCGTGAAGAGCATCATGACCATGCTGTAGTGAGTGGTAGGTTAGCAGGTGCCAACATGACAGGCGCTGGTAAACCATATTGGCATCAATCTATGTTCTGGTAAGTTAACCCTTATACCCCAGGGGTGGGGGGTGGGGCTGGGATGTCGTGTAGAGCATCATGACCATGCTGTAGTGAGTGGTAGGTTAGCAGGTGCCAACATGGCAGGCACTGGTAAACCATATTGGCATCAATCTATGTTCTGATAAGTTAACCCTTATACCCCAGGGGGGGGGGGGGGGGTGGGGGCTGGGATGTCGTGTAGAGCATAATGACCACGCTGTAGTGAGTGGTAGGTTAGCAGGTGCCAACATGGCAGGCACTGGTAAACCTTATTGGCATCAATCTATGTTCTGGTAAGTTAACCCTTATACCCCAGGGGTGGGGGGTGGGGCTGGGATGTCGTGTAGAGCATAATGACCACGCTGTAGTGAGTGGTAGGTTAGCAGGTGCCAACATGGCAGGCACTGGTAAACCATATTGGCATCAATCTATGTTCTGGTAAGTTAACCCTAATGCCCAGTGTGGGGAGGGGGGGGGGGGGGCTGGGATGTCGTGTAGAGCATCATGACCATGCTGTAGTGAGTGGTAGGTTAGCAGGTGCCAACATGACAGGCGCTGGTAAACCTTATTGGCATCAATCTATGTTCTGGTAAGTTAGCCCTTATACCCCAGGGGTGGGGGTGGGGTGGGGGTGGGGGATGGGACGTCGTGTAGAGCATCATGACCATGCTGTAGTGAGTGGCATGCTAGCAGGTGCCAACATGACAGGCGCTGGTAAATCATATTGGCATCAATCTGTTCTGGTAAGTTGACACTAATACCCCAGCGGGTAGGGGGGAGGGGTGGGGGGATGGGATGTCGTGTAGAGCATCATGACCATGCTGTAGTGAGTGGTAGGTTAGCAGGTGCCAACATGACAGGTGCTGGTAAACCATATTGGCATCAATCTGTTCTGGTAAGTTGACACTAATACCCCAGCGGGTAGGGGGGGTGGGGGGATGGGATGTCGTGTAGAGCATCATGACCATGCTGTAGTGAGTGGTAGGTTAGCAGGTGCCAACATGACAGGCGCTGGTAAACCATCATACTGGCATCAATCTATGTTCTGGTAAGTTAAACGTATTAACCTCAATGTCCGAGTAGGGTAGGGTATCCAGGGCCAGAAAAAAATGCAAATTTCCTGGGAACCTAATTCTAAAAATGTCCCATCATGGAGAAATTGTTACATCTAAAATGTCTCCAAAAGCCAAACATTTCCCTCCAAAATCAAAATTTACCGGGAACTAGATTCCTGAGTTCCCCTTTTTTCCATCCATGAGGGTATAAAACTATAAGGAGCAAAATAAGGTTTATCGCGAATCAGTAAAAAGGGACAAAATCTGCCCCCTTTTCTATCCCACAATGCATCAGAAAAGGATAATCAATGGATTTTTACTGATTTTTACTGATTCACGATAAACCTTCATCTGAGGCCAGGATTGAACCCACAAGGTGAGAATCCTGGTCACACGCTGCAAGATTCTGTTGGTGGCACTCCCAACAAGAACTTGTGTCGCATGCATATGTAGCCTGATGCGCACTGAAAAGCAGGAACCGTACCATTGCATACGGTTGCCTTAGTATTTGCAGTAAAAGTTGGAATTAGGGTTGATGGCACTCTCTCCTTCTATGGATATTTTTATAGGCTGTGGTGGATATATGTGGGCCTATTGTAAATGCCATAACATCGATACATTTTGGACCAGAGCAAGTTATGATACTGCTCAATAATCACCAATGTTTGGATAAGAAAACGAGGATTACAACAGCAAATTTTTCACAAGATAAAATATTATATGGGCCAGATGAAACATAACTGCTACTTCTTTTTATCGATGACATTTCGTACAGAATATTTTTACCATTCTACCAAACATTACTCTAAAAGAATAACCATTATTTCTTTTCTCAGGAGTGATCTAGGTCCAGATGTAGGCTACGAGGCCATCGGTATAGTAGACTCTGCACTGCCTACTGTCGGAGTATTTGCCCTTGCAACAGAACAAGACACACCTAGGGCTATGGTGGAGGCTACGGGTGAAGGTCTTAGGTCAGAAGCAACAGAGGTAAGAAATTCAATCACTATTAATTTGAAGACCGTTCATGACAAAGGAGCTGCAAAGTCAGCAGAACAGGTTTTTTAGAGTGTGTCCCATTGAACCTAAACTCCTCAAAAAAATTTTGGACATTTTCTTCTTTTTTTAAATCACCATACGTTGTTAATAGTTTGTGATATAGACAATGTCACCTGTAACATCACAGCAGCCAAGCAAACAAAGCCAGTGTGTGCAGGAATTGCCTGCCAATACAAAAGCTTGCCTGTCGCTATGCGTTTGCATTCGAAGGTGTTGTCCATTATAAACCATGCACTAAACCAAACCAGTCATCTGTAACAACAGCAGTCAATGCAACAGGCGATGCATGTTCCCCCATGTGTGGAATTAACATTGTTGATCAACAAGAGTTGACATGGTCTATACTCAAAATTGGTTTACATATCAATGGAAAGCTGGTATGTTCATCTTTCCAATGATACTACAGTTATAGCAAACACTTGTTTTAGTACTCAGAATGTGTTCAATTGTCTTTAGATCTAAACAAGACATCAAAAACTGTAATTAATCTTCGGCAATGTGTGCATCAACAACCGGAAAGAAATAATAAGCTTAGCTTATTACATAACTTTAATACAGCGTACACGCCGTACAGCTTTATTCCTTGTGCAAAGTGACGCTACTGGTGAAAAAAACCCCAGTCAATGCCTAGTCTTCTTGTGGAACACTTTGACAAACTTCTTCAGATATTGGTGTTTCTGAAACATTACAAAGGGGCCAGCAAATGGTGGGATTTGCTGTTGTTGATACGTAACTGTTCAAAGATTTTTTCTATTAAAGTAGTTCATACTCTACCGTTTGTATGTTTCACCTCTTAAATCCTAACTTCCTAATCATCTTTTTGACAATTAAATAGGGGGAAATCAGGTCAAATTTTGGGGGTGGACGACTAACTGATTGCACTAACGGGGGAGCTCGAATTCGAGACCATTTGACAGCTTGCCGAATCGTGCCACTAGATAGAACCATGAAGCATGCGGCACAGCAGCTATTTTCTGTGGCCTTTTGCGGCCTCTGGTAAGGTCAGGGTTAATATAAAGTCATTCAATTTTTCTTTTCTATTTTCAGCCAACCGCTGAAGCACCCGTCAGCACAGGCGCTCTTGTCACTCCGTCTCCGTCCTCAGGGGAAGACTACGGCAAGGGCGTTGTGTTTTACCTCAAAGGCAAGAATGTTGTTGGGGTAGTCACATGGAATATATTCAACAGGATGCCAATTGCAAGGAAGGTGAGTTGTTCATAAAGGGGTATGACCAAATCAATTCGTCGCTGTTCTGACATACCGGCACATCACGAAAAACAGCGTTTTGAGAAAATCGTGTTTGAAAATTTTCCAATTTTTAAAGACTTGTTAGAGAGCATTTACATCAAATGTCACTATCATTGTCAAAGAACACTAATAGATATATACTTATGTTTGTTATGAGCATGTTACAACAACAAATTGCAATTATTAATTAGGAGTAATTATGTCATAAAGTCGTGTGCCGGTATGTCAGAAAGAAGAAAAAAAACTTCATATTCGTCCTACAGTGATATGCAAGTGATATGCAGGTATGTCAGAACTGCAGTTACACGGTGGTCTATGGCAGAATATTGTGATGTGCTGGTATATCAGAAAACAAAATGAGGTTTTCATGCCAGTATTATGTTAAAACCCTGGCATATCACACTAATTAGTGCGGTATCTCATTAATTAATTACCTTTTTGTCTCCATTTTTTTGGAGAATAAAGAGTTTCATTTGTAGATCATAAAATGTAACTTAACTCATTTTGCCCAAAATGGCACATGTGCCGGTATGTCAGAACAGCGACGAATTTACACTTAGGTCACACAAAAAAGGTCAATCTCACATACATTTGGGTATGCAAAGCTATGCAAAATGCTCTTTTTTTGTAAGAAAAATTAGCTATGCTTAATGCGGAAATTATTTTTTATTGTGTTTTTGGTCCACTTTTTTCTTTCTTGTTTCCTTTTCAGAGCCAATTTGTTTCGTAAAACTATAAGAGAAAATCAAAGAAAAAAATTGGACTCATCACATATTATGCGGCAAAACCCTTTATTCCCCGTATAGTTTTTCCAACAGCCTGAATATTTTCATTTGATGGCAAAAAATTATTGAACACCCGAAACGCAAACCCCCTAGGCACAAACAGAGCAGCATATTTCATGCCATACATCTTAACATTTTCCTCCCCCTATGTTTGCCTCATTTCAGATAATCAAGGAAGGCAAAGAGTACGATGACTTGAGCGAGCTAGCCAAATTATTCAGCATTCACTATAAGCCTGCAGAACAAGACGCATCATCATAATAAAGATAATCTATGTCCGTGGGACGTTAAATTTAGATTTTGTATTTCAGAGAATTTATTAATAGAAAATAATGTATTTTTGTGACGATTTAATGCAACTTCAGTATCATATAGCGAGGCTTTGATGCACTGTGCAAATGTAAAAGGGGTGATTTTCACATGCATGATTTTTTTTGTGCGCCAAATTAAAAATAATTTTGCCTGTTAATAAACTCATGCTTCTGTGTTCTTTAACCCTAACCCCAAGCCATCATTATTTCATCGAAAAACAGCCACGTCAGGTGACACAAACACACTGCATCGTAGTCATTTGTAGTACTGAATAGGGTTAGGGTTAAAGAACACATTTGCATGTTTTTAATTTCATTCAACTTTTGGTGCACGAAAAATCACAGAGTAAGAAAATGTCCACTTTTATAGCAATTTATTTGATTCGGGTTTGAATCATATTGTTGTATTTAATTTGCTGTTGCAATGTATGGGTATTGTAATATTATAATTTATTTGTTATTTCAAAAATGAAACTCCCTTCATCACTAAGTGCACCATACATTAAAGTAAAGTAATATAATCTATGAAAAAATTCTGTGAGGATCTGCTACTGTTAACCAGCTGATGCAATATTTGCTATTTGCACGGATCCGCCATTTGAGAGGATCGAGAGCCTCGACCTGGAATCAGATTGAATGAAAGTGTTCCATCATTTCACAATGTCTCACTGCTTGACCAGTCATGTGCAGATAGACTTGAACTATAGTTACATAATATGTTATGGAATAGTCCCATTCTATGCGGTATCAGCTCAATGCTCTCCTCGCAAATGGGGAACCCAAGCAAACATCGAATTGTTTGCAAAGATGGTACAATGAGATGACATTGTATGTATATGCTTCAAAGGTTTCAGTGTCTGAGGCATTAAGTTGTCAGATTTTGACAGATAGTCACATTTGTTGTTGCTGTCTGTTCAAATAATTTCTGATCTTCAAATTTGTCTGTATCACAGATTTCTAGTCCAGACAAGAGTACACAGAATAGTTCAGCTGCTATCACTGTTATTTTCACCAGTACTGATTTTCACTACCATTGTTGTTTCACTTGCACTTGCTATCCACTTTTTTATGAAACAATCTTGTCCATGATCTTCTGTTACCTTATAGTATTACATTGAGAGATAACATTCCTTTCGTCATTCGTCAAGCAATATTATTTAACTGTCGTGTTTGAATCCTTACTAAGCGGTACATTGCACGCCTCCATTTCCAAGAGGTACATCACGCGTCTCAATGTCCCTTATAAGGTCTTTCGTGCTGTCAATCATAGCGTTGTCAATATAGCGCTTCATTTCAAGAGTTACATCGCGCATACTCACGCCCACATGCCCATATATAGGAGGCTTCAGTTTTGTGATTCTAATTTCCTCTCCCATTATATAAGCTCCCTGAATACAGCTTCCTAGCATTACTGAAACATTAGGGGAGTTGCAATAGAAGACGAAATAAAATAGCCTTCAATGTATCATCAGTTTTGGTGACGGTACTATTGTGTAGTCAATTCAAAATTGGTGCAAGTTGTGAGGCTGGTAATTATCAAGGGACAAAATGAAATCCATTTTGGGCACTGTTATTTGGTTGGTATAAGTGTGTGCTACCCAAATCATAGATGATTGCCTGTGTATGATGCACAGACACAAGCATAACAGCAATAGATACTGTAAAACACTATAATTTTGCGGATACTTTATTTCGCAAATCTTAAAATTACAGCTATTTTAGTGGGCATTTAATTTCACAAATATGAAAATGTCAGTTACTTTCAATGAAAAAGTGTCAGTTTCGCAGGTATTTAATTTCGCAAATCCATATCCCTAGCGAAATTAAATTCCTCGCGAAATTAAGTGGTTTTACAGTAGTGCACGACAGCAACGATTACACAGATAAAAACAAGCCTCGCAATTTGTCAACAAAATCTGTCTTAAAGTGACTGTTTTACTTCAGTGCTAATTTAATCTTCGAATGCAATAAATTACCCATAGCGTTGCTGTTTTGTCAAAACCTTGTATGTCTTTCTGAAACTTGCAGCATGTATAGAGTATAACTGCCAAAGTTTATGGAAAGGAAGCGTTGCTTTATACATGTTCAGGGGCAAGAGGACTTACTATGAGGTTTTAATAGATGTGTATTGTGGCCTTTGAACATGTTTATAGCAGATTGCCCAAAGGTTATACATAGGAAATATTACTTAATACATGCTGAAGGGCTGGATGGAGATAAGAGGTTTTGACAGAACAACCACCATATGATGTTAAATCTGTAGGCTATGAATTTAACAGGATTTTTACAAAATTTCTTTTCTAAAATAACTTATCCACTTGGGAAATCATGTTTTGATCATTTCCTTAATATCTCCTGGGAATGTGTTTATGCCCTGTATTCTAGCTGGTATATGTAAAATCACCAACTTTGCCAAAAAGCTATTCAACATATCGCCACACTGAACTACGAGAACTGCCTAACCCATTGTTTTCTAGCAAAAAACATGTTTCAAGCTTATCAAGATAAACATGTTTACCAACGATTTTTGGAGAATAACACCCGGGTTCAGAGATAGTTGGACGTCTAACAGTGTCACTGGTTTGATTGGTTGATGAGTATGGGCATTATAGCAACAGATGTACATGGTCACAGAGTTTGTGGCTAAAAAGTGAGTTAGGCTGTTATTGTACCAGAGTGACGATATTGATCACTTTAGTTGCGCATATGTGACCGTCCACAACGAATCCAGTGTAAAGTCACCATTTTGATTAAGTTAAAATCTACTTCAAATAAGCTTGAAAATTTTATATGACATGTAGTTATTGTCTTGTAAATAAACACTTAAATAATCAAAAATCCTCTTGAAATCCTTTGTTTTTTCTTGAATTTTCTTGAGTTTATTAATCCATATCTCTGAAAAGGCCCTGGCAACTTTACACTGGGTTTGTGGTGGATGGTCACATAATCTGGTTAAATCATGTCATTCCGATAAAATCCACTTAAGCATTGGAAAGCGTTACTTTTCCTTTTTCAGGTGTTACCTATGAGTATTAGATATTCATGAATGAATTACAACTCATCGCCATTCAACTGATTAATAATGCCTATGAATTATGATAGCTTTTCATGAATATCTTACTCATAGGTAAAACCCATTTTAAGGAATTACTGTAAAACACTATTATTTTGTGGCTACTTTATTTCCCGAATTTAAAATTACTGCTATTATAAATTTTAGCGGGAATTTAATTTTGTGAATTTTCAAGATTTTACTGTTAATTTCAATGCAAAATTATCAGTTTCGCATGTATTTAATTTGGCAAATTCACATAATTCACGAAATTAAATCCCTCACAAAATATTGTTGTTTGACAGTACTGGGTTCTTTTCCTGTATAATTTTGGATAACAAATTGCAGAGTGCCGAGACATTAATCATTTTATGATTAAAATAATAATATCAGTTTGTTTTGCCTATACAAGTAGGCATAATATATTTATCCAAGATGAATATAATATACACCATTCATAAATAAAATAGGACTCACAAATATTTCTTGATCAATTTTGTAGAGTTTGATGAAAGTTCTGATGGACTTTGGTCCTGTTAGAAAACTTAAATTACACTTGTTGAAATGGAGCAAATTGCCCAGTATGATCTTGGTAATATGAACCAGCTACTGTAAAACTACTTCATTTCGTGAGGGATTTAATTTCGCGAGGGATGTGGATTCGTGAAATTGAATACCCGCAAAAAATGACAATATTGCATCGAAAGTAACAGTAAAAATTTCCAGATAAATAACAGTAATTTGAAATTCACGAAATTATAGCGTTTTACAGTATTTGCATTCCTTGACATGTGAAATGTTGGTTACCAGATGTTTCAAACTATGTGTCATCCAAAGAAGGACACAATTGACCAAGATATACTTTTTGATTCCTATTTTAATTAGAGTAATGTACTAATAGATAATGGTACTGTAGATCTTGGACCTTGCCACATGGAGACAATCGAATTCTGAAATTAAATAATGATTAGAAAATGAAATTGTTTGAAAAAGATCATTTATTTATGCTTAAGGTGATGATAAAACTTCTGTTCTATAGACCAATTTTTTTTAAATGTTCGATATTTGTTTACACATTTTTTTAAAATGTTTTGAAAATTTTCGAACATTTGTGAAACAATTGTGGAATTTTTTAAAATGCGTGCAGGTTGCTGAGACAGAGTATTACATTTTCTTGGCCTAAGTCAAGGGACATTTTGGTACCAACGTCAATGTTATCGCATTCTTGACCAAACTTATGGATTATTGAAAGTCACATCACTTTTGTCTCAAAACATCAAATACAAATCGTCAAGTTATGGACACTTTAAACTTTTGGTTTTGTAACAAATCAATGGAGTAAATGAAAATTAAATACCTCAAAATGTAGTTTAACATTTCATGAATTTGAGTCTTTGGTTGAATACAAGATGTATCAAAGATAATCTTTATGAATTTGACTTATTGTGATCTTGTCCCACATTTGTGCTCCTAAATCCTATTGCCGCATTGTGCCTCATTTACTCATGTTGGGTCACATCGTTTCCACTGTACAGTCCAAAAGCTCTTTTTTAGCCAATTATCGGTAAAGCTCAGGGGCTTTGTACCATGTTCAAATTTGCTTGTAAGGCTATATTAAAAGAAAATTGTCTCAAAGCTCTTCAGTTTTTCGAAACCTAATGCGGAATGCGGGTTTTTAAAAAAAAATTTAAAAATTAAATATAAAATATTGAAATCCTTGTAAAAGTGACCTTTTGTATTTAAAATGATGTGATCAATAAAAAACTGAAAAATCTGTGAAATTTTGGAATTTTTTTCTTCTAACGCGCATCAATTAACAAACGCGCCCAGGAGTTTTGAGACAAATGATTTTTTTAATATAGCCTAATATAGCCTAACCTGTGCAACAGATAAAGCAAATGAAAACCATGTGCTGTTTATGTGTGACACACCTGCAGTTAAAAGGATACCGAGACAAATGGTTCTGTACGTAACTGTTGGACTTTTATTTACATTATGCTATAAATATAAAAAAACAAAGGGAAAAAAGGCATAATCAAAACAGTTTTACTCAATTTCAGCTGATATGTGATTCCCTTAATTAACTCAGCAGTAATGATCACATATGACACATTGTGAGTCATAGTGCACAACTTCTTGGTCAAGTCTTATTGGTGATATTGGGAAAAATAATTAAAATAATTGGGAAAAACATAGTATTTTGTGATCTTTAAAAGTACAATGAATTTCAAAAAGTAAGGTATCCATAAAAAGCTGATTTTATACTTTTGTCATACAATGGCACAAACCTCAATTTTTGTGAAAGGTAAATAAGCGGTTCCCTTTCGCGACAAGATGCTTCACCAATAAATTGATATCATCCATACAACAATTCTAGAAGATTCATTGGGCTGCAGGCCTGATTGGGCGGTTAACATAATTCTTTGTATAATCAAAATAAGTAATTGTCAATCTTTTCAAATAATTCCCTCTCATAAATAAAAATATGCAAATGTAAATGAACAGCGTCTTACATCTGTTGTTTTGGAATGGGTGCATTGCATGACCGTTTTCAACCTTTGGATGAACGCGAGCGCTCGGATTGTGACGCTCGGATTGACAATTATTTGTTTTGATTATAGTACACATGGTCCAAGCTGTGTGCCAATTTGCATGGCAAAGCATGCTGTTGTGTTGATGAAAATGGAAAGTCAAGAGTTATTTTTATTTCAGAATTAATGTACGAGTGATAGAGCGTGTTTCTACTGATGCACTGCAAAAAGTAAACGCTAATAAACGCTAAGATTTAATCAGTAAGAATTTTAATCCCCCCTGTTTCTACTCGCGAAAAGTTACCGCTTAGTTTATCGATCCTAGTCGATGGGCCACGACATTTGACCTGTTGTAATACCAAACAATGCCACCGCACCTGAAAAAGATTGCTTCACAATGTGTATATAACCCAGCGTGACACGGTTCATGGCGCAAACCGCTAAGATTAATCGCCTTTCTGTTTCTATTGGGTTTTTTTGCAGATTATTGCCGGTTCCAAACATGGCTTGTGAAGGTTTTTGGGATTACCAAAAATACAGATTCTTAGCGGGTTCTGCCTGTTTCTACTAAACAAACTAAGCGTTTATTAGCGGTTTCTTCCCCAGTAGAAACACGCTCATATAAAACAAATATGTTGTGTCCAAAATGTGTGTATTGGTCGTAATATAATAAAATTGAGGGCGCAGCCTCCAATACATCCCTGAATAATTACACTGGCCATCTACGAATGGTATATTATAACTTTTGGGACCTGTATAATTGAAATTTTGATATAAGCACTTTAGTTGGTTTACAACAAACAACCATTGATATTGTACTGGCAGCTAGCTTACCACGGTCTGAAATTGGAAATGTTCAAATACTGTAAATTTTAACTATTTTTTTAAATGCATATTTTTTTTGTGTTCTGCCATATTTGAAACATTTTTACATGTTGCCATATTCAAGATTTCAAGTTTTTTACATCGTTCTGTGTATTTAGAAACAGGTTTGCTAGATTTTATTTCATCCCATATTTTGATGTTATAGACACATTCTATAACATTCACTTGTACAAGATGTATTTCCCTATTAAAGGTCCCTATTGAATCCTGGGTGATATCTCAAGATATGGAGGGCAAAATAAATGCCTATGCTACCTCTTGCTACAGGTTAATGCTTAACATCAAACGCATAGATCATGTCCCAAACACCACCATTTAAGACATGACCAAGACTGAGCCTTGTATCAACCGTTTAAAAAGTCGCCAGCTGAGATTCCTTGGACATATTCTCCGTCTCCCTGATGAAGAGCCTGTTAGAATGTATGCCACTTACATACCAACACATGGCCGAAGGAGACCTGGTCGTCCAAGCACATCATACTTGTACATTCAGCGCTTACTTGGTGACAATGAAGGCATATTTCAATAACGTCAGATAGCCACTCTTGCTACAGATCGCTGTGCTTGGAGGAAACTTGTGGTTGCCTGCTTCACAGTCGAAGGATGATGATGATTAAAGGTAGATTACCCAAATATTTACATAAGGCCGTATTCTCGTACGTTTAAACACGGTTTAAGCTAAACACTCGCTTAACTTTGACTTTGAACACATCGTTTAACTAAACGCAATTCTCAAAAATGGGTTTAACTTAAACACACGTCTAACTCAATGAAAAGTGTCAAACTTTAAACATGAGTATGGGTGTAGTTTAACGCGCGCTAAGCTACATCCGTGCACCAATTGTATGCCTTGAATGATTACTCAACTGTGCCCGATGCAGATCGTGTACGTCTTAAAAATACACATGCATTTAAGGAATTCGGTCGATATCTATTGTAACCCATTTTAGCCACAATAAATTGAATACCTGTATACACTGAACGCACGACCACTCTGCGGAGTTCAAAATAGATTTTTGTTAAACATGTCATTTACAAGATAAACTTCCGTCTAATTTAGACACAAGTTTAGTTAGTCACAGTTTTAAGCTAAAGCCATGTTTAGTACGAGAATACTTCCCATTGTGTTTACAATTCTACATCAAGACGCATCATGAGTACATCAGTCATATTCCCAAACCTTAATTAAATTGTTCCAGTAGTTTTTATGACAGAAGGGAAAACACACTTCAAATTTGCCAATTTATTTGATAATACACACACTTGCGGGATGGTGGTATACCGCTACTTGAGATAATTCACCACAATTCCTTCACTAAAATAACATCTAAAGAAAACTTCTTTCAGGCCTAACATTTTGCATTATGGGTAATGAGAAAACTATGGACTTTCGCCTGATACCTCACATTTTGCATGGTTAATGAGAATACTATGATACCAATTGTTCAATGTTGATTGGTCACCCATCTTTATGCACGGATACTAACACTTGCCACACGGCTATTATGTTACCATAAATACAAAACAGATTTGTCAGAAACCTTTCCCCTAACTTTCAAAGTCTATCTCAAGATTTACTGAACCAATACTAGGCATATTTTGTGGGTTGAGCGCCAGAAGCTTGGCCGTAACTCAACTTTTGGTACCAAAATAATCCATATAACCCACAGATTTAATAACCATAAAGACTTAACTCATAAACACTCTCACTTGAAGATGGTCACTTTCACATAGCCCCAACTCAATGTATTAACAGGTAGGGTCCCAAATATTCAAAGTTGATTATCTCAAAATAGCCTTTTTTTTGGTTAAGTCAGTCCTTCTGGCGCTCAACCCATGATTTGTACTTATTTCAATGCACTTCACATGGTGATTCCAAATATGGTAATGAAATTCAACAATGTTGATTTTTTTTAAAAATTTTGTGAAATTTTGAAATGTCGTCTGCAGACCCATGCCGTGTGTAAAATGTTAAGAAAATCATTTTAGGTGGGTGTTTCTTTTTCTGTTAAGGCTACAATAAGTATATGCAACAGATTCATGTGGCAATAGGCAATATTTGATAGTACTAGTCGGGCAAGGGTCTGAACAGCAATTTTACACACAGGAAAGATGATTGATACATACAAACAGGTACATGTAGGTACTATTTACTATTACATTGTGTGTACATTCAATATACTATCTGGAGTTGGTGCTATAGATAGAATTCTGACAATACAATATAACAAGAAAGGAATTCTGAATACTACCGTAAAAGTGGTAATTCTTGTGCATTATTTTCCCTCGTTTTTTGATTTGCACATTTTTAACTGTTATGACATGTTTCTGATGAGATCGTGATTTGTAACTTCATCACATAGACCTGTACAGAAAATAAATATATTTGTGTGTTATTATTTTGACGGCAGCTGCTTTGGGCGCATGAATTTCCACTTTTACAGTATATATATATAGGCAACACTTTTCAGATTTAAATACTACATATGAAGAGGTATTTTGCAAAAGGGCTATGGTGCATTTTTTCAAAAAATGAGTTTGATATAGAAATGTATAGGGAAAAATCATATGTTTCAAGGAAACAAAAGTCATTTTTTTCAAAAAGACCTACATCTCATTGTAAACAGCCATTGAAATTGTTGTTTTGTTGCAAAAGGGCCTGTATCCAGAATTATATCGGGATACAGGCCCTTTTGCAACAAAACAACAACTTCAATGGCTGTTTACAATGAGATGTAGGTATTTTTGAAAAAAATGACTTTATTTCCTTGAAACATATGATTGTGACCTATACATTTCAATATCAAACTTATTTATTTTCAATGATTAAAATAAATGATTTTTTGTGTGTGGTATTTTTTCTTTATGTACAAACAGATGGAGTTTTGTTGCAAAAGGGCCTACATCCAAATTTTCAAAAAATGTAAACATGATTTAAAAAAAAATTAAAACTATAGCACATTTAAAATTTATATCAATTTCAATTAGTATGTAGTGTACCTCTTTCATAATCCATTCAGTTTTTCAATTGCTCAACTTGAATATTTAGAAACAGTTTTTTGACTTTTTCTCAATAAGAGCCAAAGTGGATGTAGGCCCTTTTGCAAAATACCTCTTCATATAGTGCTCCATTAGGCCTATAAAAATGTTGGATTGCCCTTTCACCTCAAATTTGTTTTGGGTCGGTAGGTCAATTTTCTTTTTTTTAGATTCCAAAGAATGACCAAATCACACTGGAATACACTGAGGTGTATAATCTAACTAAATTTTGATATTATAGATAAAGACAAAGTCTGGTGGCATAGAAAATAAATATATGACAGTGGGGTCACATAGGGTCTATTTAGGTGACAAATTTGTGATTTCTAAAAGAAAAAGTTTTCACCTTTTTCTTCTTCAAAAAAACCAAAACAAGCGACTGAGTTTTCCCAATTTTAACGGTCGGTCGGGAAAGGGCAATCCGAACATCTTTTTTTTGTTGCCTTACACAGGAGCAATTAAAGCCATAATATGTGATCTTTTTCACCCAGATCCTTGATTGAGTCCTGTGAATGCAAGTTTTTTGCCAAATTACCAAAATGTATGAACGCAAAACTACAAATTATCAATGGATAAATGAAATCCACTTTGGGCACTGGTATTTGGTTGGTACAAGTGTGTCCCAAATAAGATTTTTTGATGTACCCATCATGCTTAGCGCCCCTACAGTACCAGCAGGGCTTATCACCAAAACAAACAGTGCCACACATGTGTTAAAGTAATTAACAGTTGGAGGTAGTCAGACCTCTACTATAGTAATACATGGTGCAGATAGGGTAAAACTTGGCCACAAATATGAAAGAAGTTGAATCCCAACTAAAACTTGTATTCATAAAAATATAGGGTCTGTAAGAAAAATCAAGAGAGGACTGTATTAAAGACACATCAATCATATTACTTGCAACAGGTTTTTGTTAAAGACCCTCGTTTAACAACTTTATAAGCATTTCCTTGCACTGTAATGTCGATGGGAACCAGTAGACACTGGTGACAGAAATCAGTGGTCATGTGATGAAAGTGAAGCATCCTGGGGTGCATCAAGAAATCTTCTTTGAGTGTGTCCTACCCAAACCATAGATGATTGCCTACAGAGTGATACGATTCCTAATATCTTCAAAATTGAGGATTTCTCATTCGTAACTGGCTGCTGGGTACCATCTTTGTATGAAAACCCCTGGGTGTTTAACTCACAGATGAACCACTAAATGTTATTCATACACTCTTAGTAGTGTCGAACCAATCAGAAGGCAAGAAACTAAAAACATGCGGATTGCATATACACACATGCGCTGTTCACTGCGTGCACCACACACTTCGTTTTGATTCGTTGTTCAGGCATCAGGGGTTCGCAGATTTTCACTGCGGGTGTTAGCAAACTTGTTAACATGTTTTTATTCCCCATTGGCTATGCCACTGGTTTGTTTTCTAGAAAAGATGTCTCATCTTTGGCCAGCCACTACTGTTGGTTCATCTAGATATTTCATCCACACATGTTGTAATATTACATATTGCAGTTTCCCCCATATATTCAGAAACCGATCCGTGACGATCCGCTAGCAGGATGGAAAAGGCCTGTGGAAGTGAACAAACATAAAACAGCATCAACAATAAAGAATCGTCATTGGATTTGTTTCCAAACAGAAATATGGTGATACGGCCAACACAAATTTGTTGTGATGCCCTCAGCGACTGACCCTAAAATCTCAAAAATCAGGGTCACTTTTTTTTTTTAAGATTAAAATTTTACCCAATTTGTCAGTATTATCTTTGAACCTGGAATCTTTTGTTTGGATTAAAATTGTGGCTTGATGAATAAGTCCTAAAGGTAGATGTTCCGATTTCTGGCCTGATTTTCAACTTGATGTTTTCTATTTTACATGTAGGGTCATCTATAAAATAGTCGTATTCCAAAGTTTGAGTTGCATAACTCCAATGATTCTTATTTTAGAAGCACAAAGTGACATAAACTTTGCCCAATGAGTAGTACACAAACTGGCCGGGTGGTTAACCAACCACCTTTCACTGCATTTCGGCTAATAACGTCTAAATGGAACATATCTTGCACCAAATATTTTACATAAATAATGAGAAAAATATAGGGTTTCTTCTGATACCAAAATATGTTGTTGGATAAAAAAAAAGTTAAAGCGATCGGAACATCCACCTTTAACTCTTAACATACATTTTTACCAAAAATATCCTCATCAATAGAATGGGTAAATTTCTGAATATGTTGCTGTTTGCCATCTTTAAAGAAGTGCACATTTTTTGACGATGTGATGAATTATCCATAATGATGAAACAGATAAACATATTATGAATTAAAGGCTTATTTATTGCATTATATGCAAGAACTTATAAACTGGGTGTCCCAAAAGTGTTGACACTTCAGAAAAGATGTGAAGATTGGTATCATAATAATTCTGCAAGTTTTCTCTATCAAAATATGTTTTTAGTTGTTAATACTGCGAATTATTTTAAGATAGATACAGATACAGAAGTTTAAAAAGGTATGGAAACATTTGGGACACTCTTTACATCAGGGTTAGAATTTTGTCCTATGCTGTGAGAATCCATTTAGATTCTCGTTGGATAATTTTATAATGTGAATCCTTAGATTCTTCTCCGTTTACTTTGTGTATAAGTCTAAACAGTTTACGAGAATCTATTTGGATTGTCCTGGAATTGTGAAGGAGAATCTCTGCAAGAATGCATTCTTGGATTCTCGCTGAAATTGTTACCCTGGTACACCCGTAATGAATAGCAAACATAAGTTTGTTATTCAGTTATCAGTTGCAATGTAAGCTTATACCCTCAGAAAATTGACGTAGGCCGTAGTGGACAAAGCACAGTTTCTGGCCCGAAATCTAAACCCTAACACAACAGAGCCATATTAATTAAACATACAAATATGATATAATATTCACTCACCTTTGAAAATCACCAATAGCTTCTGTAAATCTATTTCTAAGCATAAATGTAGCTAGAGTGTCTGCAACCTGTAAGTATGACAAAAGGACCATTGGATATCATTGAAAATTGCTAAAAACTTGACTTAAAAGTACGGAATAATTTCTTATGGAGAGAGATCATACAGCACTTGTATTCAGAGATGGATATCAGGTTTTTGAATGTCCTTATTGCTACTATATAGTCAACAAAAAAGTAAATGACCAGGTAATAAATATGCTGATAACTCGAAAGGAATGGTTGATTATTGATAAAGTTACAATCCCAAATGTAAGGTACGATTTTCAGTTTCACATTTTTCTTTTCAACACAGGGATAGAATGACAGGTAAGACAGATGTGCCATATTGATCCACCGGAACAATGCGGCCGGTCAACTATCCAACAACCTGGGCATCGACCGGTGAATTAGCACTACTAGTAATCAATAATTTGCCTGTAACTGAGCCCGGGTGGTGTAGAACTTGACCTTACATTTGGGATTGTAACTTCATCAATAATCAACCATTATTAGCGTACAATATCTCAAATTAAAGAAGAGACATTTCTCAACAACTCTATAATTAAATATGTTTATGTAGGATTTATACTTTTGGCAAGCCTCAAAACAGCAGCGAGCGTACATATACGCAACAGGCGCGCCATGCATCGAATGGGCTCAATATGTGTCACACAAGCATAAACCAAAATCATGCTCGAACCCTTGGATTACTTTTGCATGAGGAAAGATGAAAATTGAATATTTATCTTCTATTTGGAACTGACATAACTATAGTTTGATCAGTTCCTACTTGGCAAAGCCTCATTACAGCAGCGAGGACGCATGCAAGCTTTAGGCATCGAGTGCATTGTGTATCATCACGTGTGCGTGCGGCAAAAACTATGCGCGTGTGGCTATAATTGCGCGCGTAAGCTTGAATTATTTTTGCGCGCTGAGAGATAAAAACCAACTATTTCTCGCCAATTTGGAACTGATTAAACTATAGCATTCTTACCATCTTAGGTTGGTCTTCATGTACAGCATGGCCACATTGTGGCAAGACTTGCATCTGAAATTTACCCTGCATTTGTCCAATAGTGAGATCCCTATCTAGTCTGTCAACACCTGAGGAATATAAATATGTCAATGATAATCATCCAACAAGTGATCGTTTGAAAGAAGAATCACTCTTTGACTGTGGGGATAGTCTACAATTGCCAAATATCACACATTTGCAATTGTAACATTTTTAGGGCTCAACATAAAAATAAAAAAATCATGATTTGATTATTATGGATATTACGCCAAAACCCAATGTATGCACTATGGCTTTAAGGGGGGGGGGGGGGGGGGGGGGGGTGATAACCCTAAAAATATGAACCTTTTCAACTATCATGTCATGCATATACAAGTATTCATTTTTTGGAAAGGAACTGAGTCAGATAATCCATATTTTGTATCAAATTTCACTAAAAAAATGGGGTTTTTTTCTCCTAATTTTGACCAAAAATACACACTTTTAATTATACATTTGCTGATGTTGATGTAACCAAACTGTATCAAGATTCAAACTTACCTGCTAATATTAACATCTTTGGTGCAGAACATGATAGAAATAGATTAGACATTCCTTGAAACCAACCTGTAGTAATAAAAACCAATATGATTATGCAAAGATGTAACTTGTAAATAATGTAGCAAACATCAAGGCTTCAAATAAGCAGGAGATTATTACCCAATCATTGCCAAGATTTGTGGGCGTTACCTTCATGTAAGGAATCACGAAAATACAGTTCCAGATGTACTAATAATAATAATAATATATATATATAGTAATACTAAGATAGTAATACTAGGTAATACCTATACGTAATACTTTAATATTACAGTACACAGTATGTATATAAAAAAGATGTATTTTCCGATACTTATTACAGTACACAGTATATTATGTAAATAAAAGAAGAGGTATTTTCGTGATTCTTACATGAAGGTAGAACCAAAGCTTTGGCACCTGGTGTTTTCAAGTTTTTACACAGTAAAGTATAGGACCAGGAGCTATTTTTGTCAAAAAAGTAAAAAGTAGAGCTCTCCTGGTTCATGCATGCATATTTGGAGGCCTGGCAAACATACAATATAAAAGTTGGGCTTGATCATAGTTTACAATAAATTATAAACTATAAACAGGCCACAGAAATATAACCTTCATGTGTTTCTAAATGGCGAGGCGGCAAATTCAATATTAGCGCGTTATGAAGGGGTGTGATACTATCGTGACGCGTTAAAAGCATCGTCCTCAGTAATCCCTAGTGTTCTTAAAGCGCAGTTCTTTGGTAAATCCAATGTCAGTAGACCTTGTATTAGTCGGCCTCGGATGGGAGCGGTTTTCGGCAAGGAGAGGTATCAGGTTGTTTGATTGTGTGACAGTAAAATTATACGAGGTGTACAAAGTAGACTAGGTGGGCCCATGATCATGAACCAATCAGTTACTATGTATGTATAATTCTTTTTTTACTTTTTGTTTTTCAACATATTTTTAGTTAATGTTTACATTGTACAGCACATTGGTCTATTGGAAATGCACTATATAAATTCTTATAATAATAATAATAATAATAATAAAAGATAGCTTAATTAAGGGTCATTCCAACCCAATCCAATAACATGGATTAGGCTTCCCAGTTTCCCGACCGACTCAACTTCTCAGTTTTGCCAAAACTTTCATTATTTTGTGCAAAAATTAAATTTTCTGACAAACTTGAATACAAATCTAAAAATTTCTAGTAGCTCAAAATACCAGACATCTCTTCCTGTTGATTTCATTGGCAGCTCTGTCATGGTATATGGTTAATAATTAATTTGTTTGCATTACCTACTCAAATTTCAGACGTTATTGACTTTGCATTATAAACATACAAGGTGCAACAATTACATTTTTAAACAAAATGAAGATTTTCTTTTTTTTTATTCCACTATCTAAGTGCAAGACATATGTATGAAGGCTAGACATGTTTTGGTTGTACTTGAGGAAATTACCCATCCAGCCATATACAATATTAATTGGTCAGTTTATTAGGAAATTATATACAGGGTGGTCAAAATACACAATTTTTAATACTGGAAAAAGAACTAAATTATACAAATATAAATGAGGACTGTTTCTTTAGCATCAAAATCAGAGTCTTTCCCTTGATAACTCTTTCACAATTTTCCTGGAAGTAAAATTTTAAAACTGAGACAAAACTCATTTATGACTGTATTTATACTAGATGGTTCATCCTACTTCATTAATCAGAATAGAAATATAGCTAATTAGCTTAATTGATACTTTAAGTTAATGTTGTAAAGGATCCTCGTATCATTTAGAACCAAAATGACATAACACTGTAATTAGAGTTCTATTACAGAACAGCGCCCCATATTTTCATCCATATATTATAGACAGTTATCTCCTCTTCCTCCTCCTCTGCTCTCTCAACCACCCCGATCAATTATGCTTAATGCGCTGTATCAATTAAATTCAGATTATTAAAGGGTATTAAACTGCCTTTAAAATAAGCCCAAACAAAAGTCAATCTGATAGAGGGTTACATAACTAAAATTGCCTTATTGACAACAACAAAATGCAACAAAACCACCTTTTACGGCCAAGGTTAAAAAATGTGACCTTGAGTGTATAATGCATTCAGCAGTTGCACTACATTATACAGGCTTTATTACACGGCAAAAGTACTATTGCACGGTAAGGCCAAGAAAAAAACATACCCATGCGCATAAGTATGTGTCACTTTTGCCGCATTGGACTTTTTTTGCTCAGAAGATCAACCAGGGATTCTATTAATTTTGGGATAAGAAAGTCCTATACTGTGCATACATAACAGGTTCCGTTTTCTAGGCGATTCAGCTCATTAATGTTTGAGTGAGCATAATCTTGATGACATTGTTTGTCGTCTGCTTAGGTATAGACGTATTTAAGTTTACAATGAATTGTTGGGAAAAATCCTGAAAAATTATCTTTAAAACATTACGTGTTGCAGGGTTTCTACCAGCCTGAATATGATTAAATCATGTTTATTAATTGTTTGTTTATACATTTTTAGCTCAGTTTGTCACTTCCCTTTTAAAATATACACCATACCATTGTTGCTTGTGTCCGACTGACTTGATGCAATCTATACATAAGCAGACGACAGACAGCGCTACAGAGCCACCAAGATTATGCTCACACAAAAGTTTTAAGGAGTTTCCTATCGGCAATTTGAGTTGCAAACCCCTGACTGCACTCTTCCACCAACATATCACCAGGATAGGAAGTGAGCCATCAAGTTGCCAAAAAAAAGTTGTTGCAAATCAGCTTCCATCCATTGGGGATGGGCTAGGGTTTGCCAGAGAATTAGCGACAACGTTGTATCTATTTCTACCCTAAATCTACATATTTTATAATAAAAATATTTGATCCTACCTTTCCAGTATTTTTCAGATTTAGCCAGGTCTATTCTCCATGTGTATGGTACCAATTCAGTTTCCTGAAGAAAAAGACAATTTAAAAAAATGATAAGTCTGATATTAACTGATTTGTCATTCTCAAGGAGACTGGGTTGTTTAAAACAGTAGGGTTTTGGCCGGGTACTTTTTGGTAGGGATGTGCTCCCAGCAAAATGAAAATTGACCCAAACATTTACCAATTTTTGGGTGAAGAAGATCCATATGTTTACCAGAGACCCATAATTTGTCCACATATTTGACAGATTTTGCTAATATTTCTGTGAAAAATAGCAAATTTAAGGATATTAGACCCATAAATTTACTAACAAGGCGGTTCTCGAACGGCACGTCTCGCCTGCTTGAGTCGGATGATATTTAATGAGTAGATCAGTATTTTTAGCAGCAGTAGAGGGTTGGGAGGATGTTATCATGCAAAAGTAAAAGAACATCAGCTCTCAAACCACAAATCTGACTGGCTTTGAGTTATATCATTTCATAGAGTATCAAGTAATAAGTACTTACGCTGAAGTCGTCTTTTAACACTCATTACTATTCTTTATTGTGTTAGATATATAAAATATTCAATTCTCCTTCAGTTTAATTTTAAGTTTACACTTTAAACAAGTACACTAACACAAATAATTTGTGAATGTTGGCAAAAATCTTATTCATTGGATGTCAAGTATACACCTTTTCTTCTTCTGAATCGAGGCTGAGCACAAATTGCCATACACCAGCATGTGTGTTATTTTATAAAACAATGAGGCTCGATGCCAGGAGTGTCCATATTTAGTCCGTACTGGATTCTCATTGTTATTATGTAGTTATGAATAATCATTACGAGCCTCAGGAATATTCATCATGAACCTCATGGATATTAATTCATCTGGTATCTCATGAATATCTATCATGAATATTCAATATTTAATTATACCTCATGAATATTCATCATGAACCTCATGGATATTAATTCATCTGGCATCTCATGAATATCCATCATGAATATTCAATATTTAATTATACCTCATGAATATTCAATGCAAACCTCATGAATATTTGGTAACTGTAAACCTTACGGTTTTGCTTAAAACGTGTAAACAAGGTTTCCACAGGTTATCGCCAAAAAATATGCAAATGAGACCCTTCCTTCGCATATGTTGGGTCCAAATCGACATCAGATTATGAACAGCAACATCATCTTTATTTTGCACTAATGCACACATTCATAACTGTTACCATTCTTAAGAGGCAGCCTTCACAAACAGTTTTAAACTGCACACAGCATACGCCATACGCCGGACAGACAGAAATAGTGAGTATACATACATGTAGTCTCATCTTGATTATATCAGGTGAGACAAAAATGGTTTTGAAATGGGGTCATTCATTTACCATATAGGTGAAAAATGGAACTTTATTTGGCGACCCATCCCGTGACCTCATATCATAAAGTCCCCCCCCCCCCCCCCACCCCACCACCAGGTTTTGGTGGACATTTTTCACTTGGTCAAGATAATTGCCATTCAATGCAAGCATTGACAATATATTTTTGTTGAGTTTCCTTCAATGTAACAGCACTTGTATATGCTGATTCCTTGGTCTTTCCAGAGGGTAATATCCAAACACATTACTACGGTTTAGATCAGGGTAAGGTTCATATTAGTTTAAGGTTAAGAGTAAGGTTTGGGGTTATCTTCTAGAGTTTGAGTTATGGTTAGGATTAGAGTTAAGGTTAGGTGAAATTTTGTGCATATGTCTAATATGACATAGTTCCTCTCGCTAAAATCAATATTTGGGCATATATGTACACTGGCTCTCCCTAACACTTTTAGTTAGGACTACATTGGCTAGTGCCTCTACTCAAAACCGATATAGGCTCCAATGATTTGATTTGTTTTAGAATACATCAGTGATGGAGTACTCGAGTCCAGACTCGGACTTGAAACCGGTATAATAGAGTCCCCTTTTTGAAGGACTCGGACGTGAAGGTGAAGTCCGAGTCCAGGAAAATATTTGCTTATTTTGTAGGAAGTAATTTACTACTACTACCACTACATAAGCTGCATTTAAGAAACGCTTTTCGTAAAAAACCCAAAGCGCTTTACAATTTAAAACTAATTTAAAACTCAACAAATTAAAAACTACAATTTAAAAGAACACAGATTGGAGGATAAAAGATAAAACTGGTAAATACAATACCAGAACCAATTGTAAAACATGCATACAGGTATAAAACAATTTAAAATTCAACAAATTAAAAACTACAATTTAAAAGTAAGTCATCCTATCTTCAACAGTTTTAGCAATAATGTCATAAATCATCAAAAACAGTTATGAGAGCTCTCTTAAATCCTAACATAGAGTGGAATTAGGGATAAAAACTTTCAGGAAAAGAAATAGGAGTAACAGCAGTGGAAGGTGTGCTCTGCCAGCATATCACACCCTTTTTGATCAAGTTTGTCATTTCTTAATCTATGAACTTCTGAACACTTTTTAAAGCTCTGAATTCCATATTCCTTTAGCCTATACTTCAAAATGGTATCAACATTTGTCCATGTGAATGCGAAGGTTAAAAATGTGTTATTATGTGGATATCAATGATGTATTGGCCTATATAGCAAAATAAATGACATGTTATCAGGTCTTGGACATCAAGGACTCGGTCTCGGACTAGGACAGTAAGGACTCTGACTCGGGCAGGGTGGACTCGACTCCAACACTTGAATACATTGCTTACTTCATCGATTGTAGGTATTGATGATGATTGGGTCTGTGTGCCTTCTTCATCTTCTTCTGTGATAATATCGGTATGAGCATCGAAACCGGGCATGGCTGCATTTTGAGTTGACTCAATCAGACTATTATTATTTAACCTTGTAAGAAAAAAAATGATGAAATGATGAAGACAAAAATATGTTCATTTCACTTTCAGATAAACCGGGCATGGTCTCATCTTGAGTTGCCCAATCATAATGAGACTACTGTATTTACCCTGGTTTTAAGAAAGAAATGACAGAGAAATAAAAACATATAGGTCCCCTTTCACTTCAACAAGCCAGTGACATCCCTGTGTCAATGGCTAATCAGAGGTGCCTCTTTTTCTTTTTTTTTCTCTTTAAATTCAGAGGGGTAACAATGATCATGATCATTCCAGGAAGTTGAAATGTTACAGCATTTCTTTGGACAATTTTGCTCCTTTTACCCCTTTTTTCACGCAAAAAAACACCCTTACTTTTTACAATTTCAAGTAAACTGTCTAAATAGTCATCCTTTATGCGCAAAAATGATGACACATTTGGTTCAAAATACCCCTTTTTCCTATTCCAAGGACAATTTTATTATACATGATAAGTACAGTACTTATTTCAACTATAGGTCTACCTTTTTCCCTTTTCACAGACATAGCTAACAAAAATCACCTCTAATTTTGTGTAATCACAGGCATAAATGTCTGCGGACAAGATATAAAAAAAACCTTTTCCGTGATATTGGGAACAATCATGCGTACCCAAACTCAATGATGACTGAAACCACCGGGTACACACCTCATGCACATACACAGGGATGTATGTATGCTCGAGGCAAAAAAACAAAACAATAATGATAGCTGAATTTGACTACTATATTTGTAGGTAAACAAATGATGGGTTATTCCTTGAACTGTTGGTAGCAACCTATTGATGAATACTGTCTGTCATTACTCATACGCAAAATGCTTAAAAGCGTTGCCTTGCAATATCTTTATTTGGTACTCATTACTAGCAAAGAAAATATCAACTATCAAACATGTCAATATTTTGAACATCTCTTTTCTAGATTGAACTTAAATTTGGGTAATAAGAACCACTGCTATGTTTTATTGTAAATACCATATGTGTGGTGGTATGGGAAAACCCGTCGGAAGTCGCTAGTGTTAACCCTTTGAACCCGGAGTTATTATAAGGGTTCGGTACACCCACCCTGACTTCTCCGGGGGTAAAATGCTAAATATAGTACACCTGTATCATCGGTAATAGGCAGTATGCCATTGTACTACACGTATAACGTAACCTATTTATAACATAAAAACATCTGTTTTTATCGCCAAAATTGCCAATCATGACCGTAAAACAATGCATCCCTGTCTACCTGAGAATCATCTGCGCCATATTGGGATGCATATTCATCCAATTTCGTGCTATTTTTGACTGTTTTCTTCAGCTAAATGACATCAAAACACAACATAAACCTACGGAAACAAGGTATCTAACATCGTGTAAACATCACGTGATTTGAAAGTCATATGACCACTAAAAATCATGTGATCAATGTGTTACCTGTTCCAAGGCCGATTTATCGGCCTATCGGGTCACAGCGCTTTCTTAAATAGGCCGATTTTTCGGCCTTTCGGGTTCAAAGGGTTAATATTGAGATATCTGGGTCATACCAAAATATTCCTAACAAATGAGTTCCAAGTCAATTTTCCAACTTTGGTCCCAAGTTAGAGATTATACCTTGAACTTTAGTCTCCAGGAGTTTTTTATGCAAAATTCCAGATGTCAAGTTTATTTTAGTACTTTTCTGAACCTTGTTTATCAAATTTTATGTGTAAAATGCTATGTTTACATAAAATGACATCGTTACCATGGTAACCACTTGTGAATTCCGACAATGAATTGTAAAGATTTTGAAGGTGAAGAACTTATAATATTTCAAAAAACTAGGTTCATATCAAAAGTCCTTTTCATATGACAAGCTATTCTTTGTGATATAACAATGTAGTTTTATTATTATTAGAGCATTTAAAAGATTTTGTGTACATCTTTGAATTGTCAGTTTCTATTCTTAGTGTTGCGTTTAAACTTGCCGACTTTAAAATACTATAACTGTAGTTCTAGATGTAATTTCTGAAAAATGTAAACAGTCCTATACTCCGTAGAGTATGAAGCTCTCTGCCAAAGAAAAAAAACAAAGTTGCTAGAAAATGACCATGTGAAGGGATTTCCCATGCCACCACACATATATTCAAAATTGCTATTAATATAATCTTACCTCTTTAGTTGTCCTATCATGGATACCTTAGCAGACTCTAAATTTCTAATCTGTCCACTTTTCATTCTGAAAACAAAGACAAAATCCAGTACTTGTGATAAAGCAAAAAATGAATATCTGTGTACTCTTCAACTTATTATATTATTAGTTATATTTACAATTGGATTGAAAACCTAAAATTAAATGAAAAACCATAGATTAATCTTCTTATTGCATACAAATCTCATGTTGTGTCCTATTGTTTCCTACATTAACGATATGTGAACAAGATTCCTAATCCTAACACGGCTATAGTTTGATCAGTTTCAAATTGGCAAAGCATCATTACAGCAGCAAATTAATACAGAAGAGCGTGGGGGCGCAATATACTTGCATAGCGCGACACGGCGCAATGTGAATCGTATGCGTGACGCTTGCGTATGCCAACATTTTGCACGTTCGCTTGGATTATTTTTGCACGCGGAGAGATAAAAACCGAATATTTCTCACCGTTTTGGAACTGATTAAACTATAGAAATAAACCAATGCGTGTACAGATTTCTATGAATCTGGAGATTTGCTTTAGATTTTTCTCATTTAGATACAGGAGAGAATATACACTTACGCCCATTCAATGGCATATTCTAGATACAAGAGAGAATACACATACACCCATTCAATGTCATATTCTAATATCCTAGATACAAGAGAGAATATACACTTATGCCCATTCAATGTCATATTCTAGATACAAGAGAGAATATACACTTATGCCCATTCAATGTCATATTCTAGATACAAGAGAGAATATCCACTTACGGCCATTTAATGTCATATTCTAGATACAAGAGAGAATATCCACTTACGCCCATTCAATGGCATATACTAGATACAAGAGAGAATATACACTTACACCCACTCAATGGCATATACTAGATACAAGAGAGAATATACACTTATGCCCATTCAATGTCATATTATCTATACAAGAGAGAATATCCACTTACGGCCATTTAATGTCATATTCTAGATACAAGAGAGAATATCCACTTACGGCCATTTAATGTCATATTCTAGATACAAGAGAGAATATACACTTATGCCCATTCAATGTCATATTCTAGATACAAGAGAGAATATACACTTACGCCCATTTAATGTCATATTCTAGATACAAGAGAGAATATCCACTTACGGCCATTTAATTTCATATTCTAGATACAAGAGAGAATATACACTTACGCCCATTCAATGTCATATTCTAGATACAAGAGAGAATATACACTTACGCCCATTTAATGTCATATTCTAGATACAAGAGAGAATATCCACTTACGGCCATTTAATGTCATATTCTAGATACAAGAGAGAATATCCACTTATGCCCATTTAATGTCATATTCTAGATACAAGAGAGAATATCCACTTACGCCCATTTAATGTCATATTCTAGATACAAGAGAGAATATCCACTTACGCCCATTCAATGGCATACTAGATACAAGAGAGAATATACACTTACACCCACTCAATGGCATATACTAGATACAAGAGAGAATATACACTTACACCCACTCAATGGCATATACTAGATATAAGAGAGAATATCCACTTATGCCCATTTAATGTCATATTATCTATACAAGAGAGAATATACACTTACGCCCATTTAATGTCATATTCTAGATACAAGAGAGAATATACACTTACGCCCATTTAATGGCATATACTAGATACAAGAGAGAATATCCACTTACGGCCATTTAATGTCATATTCTAGATACAAGAGAGAATATCCACTTACGCCCATTCAATGGCATACTAGATACAAGAGAGAATATCCACTTACGGCCATTCAATGTCATATTCTAGATACAAGAGAGAATATCCACTTATGCCCATTCAATGTCATATCCTAGATACAAGAGAGAATATACACTTACGCCCATTTAATGTCATATTCTAGATACAAGAGAGAATATACACTTACGCCCATTTAATGGCATATACTAGATACAAGAGAGAATATCCACTTACGGCCATTTAATGTCATATTCTAGATACAAGAGAGAATATACACTTACGTCCATTTAATGTCATATTCTAGATACAAAAGAGAATATACACTTATGCCCATTCAATGTCATATTCTAGATACAAGAGAGAATATACACTTACGCCCATTTAATGTCATATTCTAGATACAAGAGAGAATATACACTTACGGCCATTCAATGGCATATTCTAGATACAAGAGAGAATATCCACTTACGCCCATTCAATGGCATACTAGATACAAGAGAGAATATACACTTACGCCCATTCAATGGCATACTAGATACAAGAGAGAATATACACTTACACCCACTCAATGGCATATACTAGATATAAGAGAGAATATACAACTTACACCCATTCAATAGCATATCCTATTCCTATATACAAGAGAGAACAACAACTTACGCCATTCAATGGCATATACTAGATACAAGAGAGAATATACACTTACGCCCATTCAATGACATATTCTAGATACAAGAGAGAATATACACTACGCCCATTCAATGGCATATTCTAGATACAAGAGAAAATATACACTTACGCCCATTCAATGGCATATTCTAGATACAAGAGAGAATATACACTTACGCCCATTCAATGGCATATTCTAGATACAAGAGAGAATATACACTTACGCCCATTCAATGGCATATTCTAGATACAAGAGAAAATATACACTTACGCCCATTCAATGGCATATTCTAAATGCTAGATACAAGAGAGAATATACAACTTACACCATTCAATGGCATACTAGATACAAGAGAGAATATACACTTACGCCCATTCAATGGCATATTCTAGTGATTTAAACTGCTGTGGTCTTCCTCTCAGGAAACTCTGCATGCTTTGTAAGGCATCTAATGCTGTACCTGAAATGATGAGTGAGGAAATTATACAATAAGTATCAACAACACAGATCTTAACTAAAAATCATGGTGTGTGTACTTTAATGCTTCCGCAAACTGTGTTCAACACTTGTCGAATGCTGGGTGTAACACAGGGATCGAAAATGGTGTATGTACTGTAAAATCGTTGACAGGTTATGAAGTAATACGTGTATGTCAAATTTCTGTCTCTGCATTGATCCGAGACTCAGTGGGCTACAAATAACATATCAAGAGCTACTATCAAGAGCTCGTCATTGATGTCTTTTTTGATGTTCCACATTGAGTCTGAGTGAAACATGTGAAAAGGTTACATGCTTTCTGCATAAAAGTTAATTCTTTTAATATTTTTGCAGTTTTTCTTTATGAACTCCTTTGAATGATGTGAATATAAAGGACTTATCCTGTAAGCTAGGACTTATATCTGTATAAGCTACTCTCCATGCTCGAAAAATATTAGGGGGACTTAACCCAAACCCTACTATAACCCCATACAGAACTACACAGCCAGCGGTACTTCTAGGCACATGCACACAAGCTCTATCCCATGGTGCACTAAACCCTGGGTATATCTGGCCTGTGAACATTTAGCATACTCATGGTCTGATGGTTGTGTCACTCGTCTATAACCCTGGCGTTATGGAGTTCAATCCCCGGGATGAGGAACATAATTGTTTTGGTCCCCCCCCCCCCCCCCCCCCCCCCCCCCCCCCGTTTAACCCATGCTCTTCGGTCTATCCCTATTGCTACACTTCTAGGGTTAGAATTATGGTTGTTCTTAAACATTTTTCTGCATTTGTAGGTAAATAATGGAATACAGGAGTGAAATCTGTGTAATTTTGATGTTGTTCCCAGTAGATTTTGTACATTTTCCAGCTTTGCTACTCACCCTCAACTACATCTATAACGACTAAGCCAATAAGAGATGGCACAAGATTATTGATGGCCGTATGGATAGCTACGGCGCCTCCCATGCTATGACCAACCATGATGATAGGGGGCGGTGTTTCTTCACCATACATAGATGCAATAACGTTGCCTATATCCCTGTGGAGAACATATCAAAATGGTTTTGCTAAATTACAACACAAAAAAGTCATCAAGCCATGAATAGTATTTATACTAATTGTTTGATTGTCCTCAACTATCTCTTTTAAAATTACTGCTTTGCTTCACCTTTTCCCAGGACATCGTCAAGTGTAAAGCTTTGTAATATATTCTATGATTCTATGACATCACAAACTGGGTGACGTGTCCAGGATTTCTCTGGTGGGGGAGCAGGACCTCCTCCATTCCCCCAAATAACTTCACATAATGTGGGTGTTTGTTTTACTAATTAGAGGTCTATACAAATAAAGCCTCCTCACTACAAATACACCAATATGGCTGTTCTATAGTAAAAGATCCATCTCTTTTCCAACCAACGTACCTTGCTAGTGTTTCTGCAGACAGGTCTTCTTCATTACCTGTCTTTGTATCACCGTGACCCCTCAGATCTAAAGCCACCACACGACATTTAACCAAATCTATAACATTTGACTGAAAAAAATGGCGAACATGGTTTTATGGTTATCATTTTGGTTAAAAATACCCATTATTAAAAGAGGAATGACACATAAAAAAGGTTTGCAATTTACAAATTCAGTTTTAATTGAAGGTTTGCAATTTACACATGTCTGTTTTATATTTTCATGACTATTATACATATGCCCACAAAATTCAAACCATAATTAAATTTCACACAAGGCTATATATAGTTCATTCGGGTACCCGCCCGAAAAATGGGTCGGGTACCCGGGTACGAAACTACCCGTGCATTCACAGGCTTAATCCAACATAAGATGGAATATGACCTTTATGAATACATATATTTGTTTTGTGAAAGGTCATCATAATCCTGTCCATGTTACACCAGGTACGGACTATACGTTTATTTGCCATAACATAGAGCATTATCTTTGTAATTACTGTCCATTAATTTTGCATCATATTCTTTGCAGTGATGTTTCATCTTACGTCTCGGTGCAAAATGCAAAGGGCTGAGGAAACAATGACGCACTGAACCGACCACTGTACCATATTTGAAACATATGATTACCAACTCATTTTTTAAATTTGTAAACTACCTAACCCACACCTATGAGAAATGCTCATATAAAACGATGACACAACGATGGTTGGACTATAAAAAACATTGATACATTTTCAACCATATGGGGGCACTCAACTGTTTTTGGGGTTGGGGTATGCCGCCCAGGGTCTCAAAAAGGGGGCTACAGAGTTGAATTGAGTGGATTTTTGGACGAAAAATAGGTTCTTAGGAACTGATTTTTTTTCAAAAAAAGTAGGTCTTGAGAACTGGCCTAAAGTTCAATTTTGAAGAAGAAAAAATTGGTTTTAGAACAGGTATCCGAGTATCTGACCACCCCCCCCCCCCCCAAACAAAAAATAATTTTCTTTTCGAACCCTAAATTACTCGCACTCAAAAGTAGTTAAAATATAAAATATATATATATATATGTGACAATATATTCAATGAGATAAACATTGAACAATCCTGATGAACTTATTTAAAGAAACAGTGAACAAATTCCTTATTTAAATTATGAGCTTAGGATTTGAATAAGTACCATGCTTTTTAACATTTGGATACTGTACAAGATGTTATTTTTTAATATTTTTCCAATTTGTTTGACTGAGTCAAAACCAAATTTGGACTTGCAAGACTACTTAATTATTCAATCCATAGCATTGTCACAGTGATAGCTGATAGCACTTACAATACATGTACCCTGCAAATTTGTTTACATTTGTATTGCGCAGAAAACCACCCTAACTCTTTCTAAAAAAAGCTTGCTTAAATTGTCAGTCAAATTGGAAAGTTCATGAAAATGTGCATTTTAAATTGTGTACCCTATGGAAAAAGATTAACCCACTACTTATCCTCAAACTTAGTTTAATGACATTCTCATCTGAAAACCAAGATGGCAGAAAGATCACCAGCTCCCAAGAATACTTACCGCCAATACGGCCCATGATAAAGCTGAATGGCCACCTCCGTGTAATAACAGCAGAACAGGACCCTCATTGCCAGACTTATAAACACGGAATATGTGTGACAAAATAAGTCAAGGAATTTGTTCAGTACAAAAAAAAAACCATCTTCCATTAACAAAATATATGAAACTGATTTAAAGATTTACCATAACAAAAACATGTAGTTTAAAAAAAGTTTGCTAATTAATTTATCACCCAGTGTAAATGTTGCCATGTTGGAATTAAGCAAAAATGGCCCGGGCCATTTGGGCCCTTGCACATAAATCATTAGGGGCCCTCCACAAATTCCATGGGCCCAAATAAATTAACCTTGAAATGTTAATGCTATTCAAAACTTAAAAGGTGAGAAAAAAAAGTTCAGTCCGGTTTAATTATCAAATTATAAAAGCCTAAAGAAACTTACAAAGAAAGACTGCATCATTTACTTGTAAAAGGTGTGTTATATTGCCTTGCTTAGTTGGCTTAGAAGTTAGAATGTTGACCTAAATCAATAAGTGACTGTGAGAATATTACCAATTATGTGAAGTATGCTTGCTTGCTTGTTTGCGAAAATCGCTCACCGTTATCATCATCATCAAGTAAATGCATGATTTACGATTAAAACTACAAAAGAAAACATGAGAAAATCCTGGAACCTCTATTCCTCTCTCCCCCTACACAAAATGGACTAGGCTAGAATAACTTTTTCATTTGAGATTGGGAAATCCCGCTGCAACTATAACACGCTGACCACGCACGAGCCGACTGCATCGCATGTGGCCTGGTAATTTGCGAAAATCGGCTCACCCTATTCATCATCATCCAGTAAATGCATGATTTACTATTAAAACTACAAAAGAAAACATGAGAAAATCCTGGAACCTCTAACCCTCTCAGGGGCTGGGTGTGGCTCAAAATCTTGTGTCAAATGAAATAAGAGGTAATTAAAAATAAGGCTTTTTATTACACAATGAAAACAAAGGATATATTGCTGTCATCGACTTTGACATCCTCGCATTCCTCAAAGTATTTCTCCCATGGTGTTGGTGTGAAGTCCCTCTTTCTTCGCAAGCCTACAGCTGTACCATGCATCCTAGAGTTGTGTGAAAAGTAAAGAAAATATCATAAAAGAATCTACTACTACTTTGTCCCTTTATGCCAATTTACTGTCCATGTATGTGTCATGATCATGCATTTTGCACATGTGCATAAGGCCAAGTTAAATAAATAACCTTAATAAACATGTTGATCGTCTGTCACTCGTCCGAACTTTTTTTAAAAATCGGTGAGGGAGGCCCTTATTATTTGTTATAATATTAGGCAATATTATTGTTGTTACTATTCATTTCTGTGTAAACACTCCAAACGTTGAAGCTTTGTCCTCACATTTTAAGATGGAGAGGCCCTCATTATGTTTGTTATTTCCTCATTTCTCTACCCCTAGCTTGGAGAAAAAGTGTTCAATGTGTTTATGAATAATATACTGAATCACTTGTATGCATTTGTTTTCATGACAACATTATATGAAATAAAGTTATGAAGCAAATAAGAAGGAAAATAACAAAAATATTTTGAATTTCTAACCAAAATCGGTGTGGGGTGGGGGGGGGGGGGGGGGGGGGGGACGACGGACGATCAACATTTTATCTATTGTACTTGGCCTAATATTAATAATAATAGGCATACCTGATATCCTTACAAGATTTGTCCTTCTTTAGCAAGTCTTGTGTGACATCAGCCCCAGTGAGAATGCAGACTTTAGTATAGGCCTAGAGGCTATATGGGCCGTATTCTCGTACGTATAGAAAAACACAGTTTTAAGCTAAACACGCGTCTAACTTTGACTTTAGACACAGCGTTTAACTAAATGTGATTCTCTTACATTTGTTTAACTTAAACACGCCGAAATGTGTCCAACTTTAAACATGGGTACGGGGAAGTTTAGTGCACGTTTTAACTTTACTTGCACACCAACTGTATATGCCCTGCTGACACTGCAAATTATGAGCGTTTGCTTTTGGACAAACTAAAAGTAAACGCAATACTAAACGCTTATGTGAGCCCAACAACTAAGCTGTTTTCCACCCAACCTCTTATCAATAACTGTCCCATTATATTCACTCACTTGGAGTGTGCTTTGAGGTCAATTAGGTGCAAAATGCAAGAAACCTTTAGTTTTGTGTTTATTTTTACGTTTACTTATGTGTTTAGAATTGTGTTTACTTTTGAGTTTACTTTTAGTTTGTCCAAAAGTAAACGCTCATAATTTGCAGTGTGAATGATCACTCAACCGGGCCCGGTGCAAGCTGACATGCGGATCGTGTAGTCTTTAAAAGTACCGTGTATTTAAGGCATTCGGTCTATATTATTAAGCCTAGGGTTTGGCAGAATCCATGATTTTGTAAGGCAAAAAACGTGTACAGTTTGTATAAAATCCGTGATTAGTTTGATTTCAAGCAAAACCGAGATCAAACCGTGGGAAATGACACGTGAAATCCTCTCGGTCATATTATTAGGCACTCAGTTAAAAATGTTTATTACTCTTAAAGGGACATTAGTAAATAAATAAGTGTTAGATTGGAATAAAAATGTGAGTTAACAAAAAAACCAAAAAAAAACAAGGAAAGGCGATATTAAAAAAATCACTCAGTGTATGTTCTTTAAAGAGCCAAAAATCTGCTAAAAAATTGGCTTGTTGGACAATTACTGCGGCTGAAATAGCATTTCCGTGATTTGAGAGTACAATTTCCAAAATCCATGATCAAGTATGAAATCCGTGTTCACGGATTCTGCCGAACCCTAGATATCTATTGTAACCAATTAGGGACACAAATAACACAATGAATTAAATACATGTACATGTAATAATATACAATAAACTCAGGACCACTCTTGGAAGATGCTACAACCTGCCAACCTCCTAGATGTGATGCGTCCATTAAAATAGAATATGATACATGGTCAAATTCTGTAAAAAATCCCATAAAAGATATAAAATCTATGTCCTCTGAACTTGATAACAATGAACGGGGGGGGGGGGGGGGGCAAGAAAGTTTCAGGTGCAGGAAGTAGAACAGTGGGGGGGGGGGGGGGGGGGGGGGTCAAAAAAGTTTGTGGCATGAGGAGAGGGGGGTCAAAAAAGTTTTGATATACCAAAAATGAAATTATCCAGCCCCCCCCCCCCCCCCCCCTTACCAAAGTATTTATGATCGGACAGGGGTTGAGACTTAAATCGGGTGCCCATGTGTGCATGAAAATTTAAATCTAGATTTTACAATTTGAACTAACAAATTTTAGTAACAAAACACCAGGAAATACAGGTGTTATTTCGCTCACGAGTCACGATGGATTTTATAATTGTTTACATCTTCTTACGATCGCGCGCCATTTTGTTATATGATTTTTTTGTATCTGTGGTGCACCACTAGTTTTATTCCAAGTCATTTTTATTGGCTCCTTTCTGTAGCACTTGGCGGCACCACACAAGACTAGCATCAGAAGTGACGTCATGATTATAACAGTCTTCGACCTGCGCAGAAATCCGCCATTTTATTAATTTTAAACAGACAGAAACAATTCTGCGCACGCACGTGTAAATGGCAATTTTGACTCTAACAAAAACGAAATATTAACTGCCAATACATTTATCATACTTTTTCTAGTTATTTGAAGATGAAACTCTATCTTTGTTGGTTTGGCATTGATGGTATGTGATAAAATATCAAGTAGGGAATCTTTTTGCGTCAGTTTTTGCTACATACATGTATTTGTGCAATAGCATTGCAAATCTTCAAAAGTGTGTTGCATTTCGAGATCCTACGCCAGTTAAATCGAACGCTACACTTGGTTTTATGCACTCTGCAGGTTATTGCGGCGATGATTTCTACTCCCAGACCCTATGATATGGGTACCCGTTATACGCACATATAGAATAATCTGTGTCATGTAAGAGAAATTGCACTGGGATAACTCATGCCTAACTTTTAATAAAGTTCATTTTTCTAAGACTTGTACACTACTTTTTACCCCTGGGACTTAAGACGGGTGCCCATCCTAGTCTGAGATATAAGCTCAATTAGGGGGTGGGACTTCAATCGAGTATGGGATTTTACACGCGTCAGTACGGTAACTCACGTTTAAATTAAAGTTAGACACACGTTTAGTTAAACACAATTTTAAGCTAAAACCGTGTTTAGTACGAGAATACGGCCCTTTAAATTGAAATGAAATGTTATTATAATTTTAGGCCCTAAATCTCATTTTAACTAAATTAATCAAATAATCAAATTAACAATTAATTTATTAATTGAAGGCGATGCCGATGTGTGGGTAAAAACTTAAAAGGTAAAAAATAGTGAAGGCTACGCAGTGGCAGTGCGCAGTACCACCACAAAACGCACACTCCCTGCATATATAGACAAGGTATTACAAATGTCAATGAAAAAAGTTCCCAGTTTCAGTGAGTTAGTAATATTGCCCGTTTGTATGCAGGAGTAGGCTAATTGTAAATCCATGCACAAATACCTGAAAAGGTTCCAAATTCTGCATCCAACAAATGACAACAGCAAAATGATTGGGAAGAAAAAGGTATATATATTACTAGCATAGTTGACAAATTTGGACTACACATATTATTTACCTTCCGCTTGGTACTCCTGGTGGTGGCATTGGCGGAAGTCCTGAAGGAACCTTACCACGCAAACTACATTTCTGCATTTGTTTTTGCAAACCCGACATTTTGTTTGTACAGCTTGACGGATACTTGTTTGCATACGATTTCGGATATGGTGTCAAAATTTGTATTCGAAAAAGCAAGGCAATCAATTATCTACGTGAACTGCATAAAAAGAAGTTTGTATCAGCGAAATCCAAAACAGACGATTGCGCGAAAGTTTAAGATTGTAAAATCTTTGAATGAACGAATTTCTCACTTTAATTGCTTTAATTAAGACGGACAATATTAGGAATATGTGGCTGTCAAAGAGAGTGGATTAAAGAAGAATTAAGATGGTGAAGAAAAAGGGGAAAACTTCGAAGAAAGGCAGGAAAAGAGGTGATTTAACCAGTCATTTGGTGATTTGCACTCTGCATGTCTGCCGAATTCGTCATCGATTTCCCTCTCTATAGTATATGTCCATGATGTACAACTGTGTACAAATAAGCAAGGTGTCCAAGGCTCAAGATAAGCGGGCGCTAGTCGATTTTAACCCCTCGGTCCTTCTGCCAAAGCACCCGGTAATGCTGAAAAATAAACAACCGAGCGGAGCGCTGATATTTTGTCCAAACCTGAGACTAGTCTAGATACTAGTCTCAGGTCCAAACCAGCGCCCCGGAAACTTGCCACTTGGCCAAAACATTTATACATTGAACTGCGCCATTTTCTCCCCTATCACTCGACGATAGTGATAGTGACAACTCCCATTCACCAACCAAACCTCTTACATCCACCCCAACTCGTCCAGACCCTGCCACAAGACCACCCAATTTCAAACCACCTAACAAAAATCGCAAATTTGGCTTAAAAGGCATGATAATCAACTGCAATAGCCTCAAAAGCACTGCTAAACAGGCTGCCTTCCGTTCAACTGTGGAGCAGCACCGCCCTGACATTATCATGGGCTGTGAATCAAAAATTGATGTGTCTATGCCAACTTACTCCCTGTTCCCCGACAACTATACAGTCTATCGTAGAGACAGGAACATATACGGGGGAGGTGTCTTTCTTGCCACCAGAGATATTCTTATATCTGACAGTTCTCCTCAATTTGACTCAGACTGTGAGATTATTTGGGCCAACATACGATTTGCAGGTACCAAACCCCTATATATTGCTAGTTTTTATGGCCCACAAACGCAAGCAAACAAAAATGCTGCCGTTGACCAACTATCCATATCACTAACCAAACTTATAGGTAAGCGGAAATCATATCCAAATATCATAATAGGCGGCGACTTCAACTTCCCTGATATAGATTGGGCATCATGGTCCACCACAAATACCAAAACTGCACCCGCCCATTCCAAATTCCTTAACTTTCTTCTGGGAAACTCACTGTCACAACTCGTCACAAAAATTACAAGACCTGTATCAAATAGTGTCCTGGACCTCATTACAACAACGTGTCCTCAGGTAATCGATAACATAGAGTCACTTCCCGGTATCTCAGACCACAACATTGTCTTATTCAACATCAACATGAAACCAAAAATACAATCTAAACCACGGAGAAAAGTTCCAAACTTCAAAAAAGCTGACCCAGAAAAACTCCAAAAACTTACCAAGGAATTTTCACATAAGTTCATATCCTCAAATCCAGAGGACAATAGTGTGGATACAAACTGGAGAAAAATCTGTGACTTCCTGAAAGATCTTATGAACTCACACATACCTTCCAAAATGAGCGGGGGCAAAAGACACGTGCCATGGATAACGCCACAAATCAAACGAAAAATGAGAAAACGTGACAGGCTATACACACTGGCAAGAAAATTAAGCTCATCCACTCATTGGAAAACTTTCCGTATCTTCAGGAATAGTCTAGCAAAACTCATACGTTGTGCCCACGTAAATTATGTCAATAACATAATAGGGGGTAGTCTCACTGACAAACCTAAAACATTCTGGTCCTACGTGAAACTTATGAGAACAAGTAATCTGGGCATACCAGCACTACGCACTCCGTCCAAGTATTGTATAAATGACAAAGACAAAGCCACCGCCTTGAACACACAATTCAAGTCAGTCTTCAACCCCTGTGTGGCTAGCAATATCCCCAATAAAGGCTCTTCACCATTCCCGGACATACCAAACCTTACTATCCATCAGGAGGGCGTCATTAAACAGCTCAAACAGCTAAATCCTTCCAAAGCTAGCGGCCCTGACGAGATCCCACCACGACTCCTGAAGATCGTCGCAGAGGAAATTGCACCTGCACTCACTTTCTTGTTCCAACAGTCTCTCGACTCTGGTGTGGTTCCCTCCCAGTGGAAGAAAGCCCTGGTCACTGGTATCTACAAGAAAGGTGAGAAGTCTGACCCTGCCAACTACAGACCAATATCCCTGACATGCCTTTGCTGCAAAATCCAAGAACACATCGTCCTGAGCCATGTTGCCAAGCACCTAAGCCAACATAAAATCCTACTGGACTCTCAACATGGCTTCAGAGAACGCCTCTCAACAGTCACCCAACTGCTAACATCAATACATGACTGGGCCACAACTTTAGAACACAGAGGTCAGACAGATGTCATTCTACTAGATTTTAGCAAGGCGTTTGATAGAGTTTCCCACCCACACCTGTCCGCCAAGTTAGACTTCTACGGGATTCGAGGGCAAACTCTCACTTGGATAAACGCCTTTCTCAACAACCGCACCCAGGCAGTCTCTGTAAATGGTCAACACTCATCCTGGGAAGATGTGACATCAGGAGTCCCCCAAGGATCTGTACTTGGTCCTGCGTTATTCTTGCTGTATATAAATGACATACAGGACAGCATCCAATCAAACATCAGACTCTTTGCTGACGATAGCATTGTATACAGAGAAATACATTCTGCGCATGATCACCAGGTACTTCAAGACGATCTACAAATACTCGCAAAGTGGTCCAAAGACTGGCTGATGGACTTCAACGTCAACAAGTGCGCAGTTCTAAGCATCTCACGCAAAAGAAATCCCAGCCACTTTGAATACACCATCCATGGCAAACCACTAAACCATGTAGACCATCATGACTACCTGGGTATCTCTATCGCCAAAGATCTCCGCTGGAACACCCATTGCCAAAACACCGCAAAGAAAGCAAACCGCACACTGGGTCTCCTCCGGAGAACACTAGGCCCGTGCACAAAAGACGTCAAAGCAAGAGCCTATGAGTCTCTGGTACGTCCCCGGCTAGAGTACGCCTCTGAAGCTTGGAATCCAACAGCAAATACCCAAGTGGACCAACTGGAGAAAGTTCAGAGGGCTGCTGCAAGATTCGTCCACCGTGACTATCGACGCACCACTCCTGTAACACCACTTGTCACCAATCTGGGTTGGGATACACTACACACACGTCGTCTACTGCACCAGAGCACGATGTTCTACAAAATCCACTACAGACTCGTGAACATTACATTTCCACCATGTGTTATTCCGGCCACTCACTTTACAAGAAAGGATCACGACCTTAAATATCAACTCCCTTCAACATCAACAGAAGCCTACAGATTGTCATATTTCCCACGATCCATCCGTATCTGGAACCAATTGCCATCCACTGCAGTAAACTCCCCCTCGGTCGCAGTTTTCCAGAAAGCAGCTCTACCAGTCATCAGAGTACTGCTTCCGACACCTGGCACCAGACTCCTTTAGATTGGCAACACCTTGTATATAGTGCACCTTGAGTTCCCTGTTATCTTCGTCGTCTTGTGATGTTTGTTTTCACCTTCCACTTCAATTATTTATTTTTTCGCGCACCAATGGCTGTCGACGTCAACGCACCGCACACATCCTAGTTTAGCCCCGTAGGAGCTGTAAAAGGATTACAACTATCAAGTATCAAGTATTATGATCAGGCCTTGAATTGAAATAAGAAATGAAAGGTAAGGCAATTTGAAAAGGGCACCCACTTAATCCAAGGCCATTATGTACTTTTGAATGGAGTGAAAACAGCAAGAAATTGTTGAGGGCATCATTCAAGGCTAGGCCTACTTCTCAGTCGTGGGGCATCAATGGCCTTCGATTCGATGCCTTCGATTATTTCAAACCCGGGCACTTATGCATATTTGATTTAATAAAAGGTTAGCTCCCGGTAGACTAAGTAGCTCCCGGTTCTCAATAAATCCCCTGATCCGAGGTGAGAGCTACTGTTGAAAAAAAGTAGCTCTCGGTAAAAAAAACTGTTCTCTTGACTCTGAGCCTTGGAAGTTGAAGGTGTCGCTGTTATTCATACAACTCACCCAACTGTTGTACAAATAAGCGAGGTGTCGCTATTATTCGTACAACTATTGTACAAATAAGAGGAGAGTCTATTTTACTCGTACAACTATTCAGTCTATTTTAGGCATAGTAAAAAAAATTACATGTTTCCCGTCCGGACTTTTTTAAAAAAGGAGGAGGGAGGGTCTTACTATTTACTATTTTCCCATTTTTTGATATTTTTTCAAGATGGCCGCCAAGTCGAAAGTGACCAACTGACTGTGTTGCAGACACTCCTAAACAGGATTTCCACTCTAATTGCCAGAGGAATAAAAATATGAAAAGGTTTACCTAATAATATAGAGCCAACTACACATTGTTTCTTTATGTTTTCTTCATTTTTCAGGTTGAATGAGGAACAAAACATCATTGATCGAAAGGATGTAGGCCTACATGTATAATTGGTCCCCATACTATTTCAATTGAGAAGCCATGTCAATAATTCCGTGTCATGCATGGCATGAACATGCTATGAAATGATACAGCATTTCTATTACACCTGCAATTCCTATGGGCAAAGGATCAATCACTAAAAATTAAAATTAAAAAAATTAAAATAAAAAAAATTAAAAAAAATCTTTTTTTTTTTACAGAATTTTCGGAAATAGTAAATAGTAAAAAATAGGAGGCGGCGGCCAAAAAGGAGGCGGGCGGGGACGGGAAACATGTTAATTTTTTACTAGGCCTTATTGTACAAAAAAAAGGGCAATAGAAAATAGGGATTATAGCTTAGCCTTAGGCCAGCCTTATAACGTTGTCAACGGAATCAACCGTATAACATTTGACAGCTTATTCTATTAGTGTTAACGTGTACCAATACGGGGTACGAAACATGATTGCCTGTCAAATAAGAGGAGAGTCACTGTTTTCATACAACTATTTTTGTATTGCAACCATTTTTTTAAAAATATTTTGCAGATAAAATAGTTTTCCTTTCACTGTTAAAACTAAATTTATTTTTATATTATTATTGTGTTTAGGGCCTATAGGCCTACTACTGTTCCAAAATAAATAAATATTCATTATTTTCATAATCATATTGAACTGTTCAGTATTAGGTAACATCGCAACCGCGGCGTAAGGCCACAAAAAAACTTTTAGTTAGGCAAACGGAAGTGGCTTTTTGTTATTTTACTTTTTTCCAAACATTTTGGGACATTTTGGTGAATTTTTGAAATTTTCCAAACATTTCAAAATAAGCCTAGGCCTAGACCTAGTCCTTTTTTCAAACTTTTTTTAAAATTAACATTTATTTAAATTTCAAAAACAATTTCAAAGATTCAAAAATAATTGCGCTATCAATTAAAACCCGGTTGGGACCGTAGAACCTAAAACATTTTATTTTGTGGCCTAGGCTGTAAGCAAACCATTTCTGTTCATATGACTGTTTTCAATAACAAGACAACATTTAAGGCGTTTTAAAAACAACAACGTTAAAACCATATCACATGGGCATTGTTTTAGCTTTAGCACATGGCCGGTTATGTGATTTGGACGAGTGTAACTTTCTTTTAATATGTGATAGTTCAATGGGAACCCTACATGTACATGACTACGAACTCAGCCGTTTATGAATAACAGAAATCCTTATATTATTTATTTGTACAACAGTTGCCCTCTAAAGGGCTCAGCAGACTCCACAACGCTCCAATGCTGAGCGCAAGCATTGAGCACCGTGTACCTGTACCAATCAAACTGCGTCATTTTGTTGTGATGGAGCTACTACACGCATGTGTGAGAGCGCAAAGTGTTCGAGCATAATGGAGTATGCTCAGCGCTTTAAAATACTAAAATACATTGGGCATATTTTTAAGCTTCATGATGGCTCTGTTCCAGCTCTGCTTCCCAGAAGCAATCAAGTTATGAGAAAAAAACTAACGCAACCTCCAGCGCCAACCAGTTTAACTTTTAAAGTTTTGCTGGAGAAACTTGACAACATCTTACATGTATCTTTATATCATCATACAATTCAGGGGTAGTTGTTTTTTGTTTTTTACTTTTTATTTTTATTTTTAAGTCCAAAACAGGACCTTAGATGACTGGTATTTGACCCTTAGTCAACAAACATGCCAAATTTGGAGTTGTGCAAGCTTATAGCCTTATTCTTGATATTATTTTAATTTATTTCGCAATAATCCATGGATTCTCAAAATTGGCGGGAATCCATGGATTCTCGCAAAATCCTTCCGCGAGAATCCTAACGGATTCGCGCGGTTGGTTACGAAATTCTACCCCTGACAATTACAATATCATTTACACTACAGTTTTAATTTATCTACTGTATTAGCTAAGGGGATACAGAATACATCATAGCAGCTTTACTTTTATCAACCTCAAGTTATACAGCCATCGAGGATACGATGAAGTAACAAGGTATGAGTGCGAGCACAAAGCTCTGAGTGTGATCGACAAAGTTATTGAAACCGATTGACAGTTTACATTCCATTTTGCATTTGTATGATTATAGTTACAAAGGAGGATGTCAAGTATTCCACCAGCCTACCACCAGCAGTGGAAGGTCAATTGCGCTGTTTTCTGAGAGTCTCCGTCACAAAGATAGACTGGATGGTAGCAAAACCTCCCGATGTCACTCATGTCAGATTGTTCTGGTGGGGAGAATCCACTGATGGGACAGTTTTCAGGTAATATTTAAGAGTTAATCAATTTTATGTTGAATCTTCTCTTACCCTAACCAGTAAAGCTAGTTTTTTGTGCGTATCGGGGGGAGGGGGGAAAAAGTGCTATTTTTTTTACCCAAAAAATCACCCAGTACCCCCCGGGATTCGATCGCGGGACCATCCGCACCCAAGTCTGTCCCTCTACCAACTGAGCTAACTCCCTAGCGGCTATGCGGCCACAAACGCCGTGGCCACATATGCCTGCGGTAGGTGACGTCATCGCGGCAATGCAGCAGCACGTGCCTGGAGATAGTTTCTGGCAGTGAGATTTAGTGAGATTCAGTGGGTTAGGGTTATTGCACATCAAAAATTGACATTTATTAACCCTAACCAGTAAAGCTAGTTTTTTGTGCGTATCGGGGGGAGGGGGGAAAAAGTGCTATTTTTTTTACCCGAAAAATCACCCAGCACCCCTCGGGATTCGATCGCGGGACCATCCGCACCCAAGTCTGTCCCTCTACCAACTGAGCTAACTCCCTAGCGGCTATGCGGCCACAAACGCCGTGGCCACATATGCCTGCGGTAGGTGACGTCATCGCAGCAATGCAGCAGCACATGCCTGGAGATAGTTTCTGGCAGTGAGATTTAGTGAGATTCAGTGGGGTTAGGGTTAAAGGGGCATTAAGAGATGTGGTGGAGGTAGCGCCCTCAATTACAAAAATATATGATAAAAACTGGGATTTGTATTATTTTTACAATTGTAAACATATGAACTTACACCTATAAGGATTAATCAGCCCTCTTTCTACAATAAAACGTTGATTCAAAAATGGTTAAGGGTGGTATCCCAACAAATTTAAAACACTGTGTTAATCAAGTTTTGCTGGGTTGGTTTTTAGTAGAAACAACAATAATGGCAATTTTTAATGTCCATCTTGAATTCTGAAGTAAATTAATTAAAATTTAAAAAAATCAACATGACATTGTGTCCCTTTAATACAAATTGATTGAGGCCCAGAGTGCAGGGTAATAGAAAATGAGTCTTGCAATTATGCAGTGTTCTGTTGTCGTCAAGCCAAAGGGTGAAAGCAGTTGAAAATAGTTGATCCATACTGAAAAATAGTTGATCCGCACTTTATTACAAAATGTTGCCACTGCTTGCTAATTCAATTTATTACTTTTATTTTATATACATAATGTTTATGTTGTTATATTTCTGGATTGAAATTATTTTCAGGGCATAGGCATCACCAATCTACAAAGCATTCGCGTCGGCTAACTATTTTTTTACACAAGAGCAACGCCCCCTTTAAACAAGGACAGGGATTTTAATGCCATTTCATATTATACACATGCACATAAGAACATAATAAAATAGTGCTTCACTTTTAACAGATTCAGTAAAAAACATCAGTGAATAGCAAAACATAAATGAATGATTAAATTAACATAATAATCAATGTAGTTTCTAAAGTAAAGCATGTGCACACATGGTCATTTTAAAATACACACTGCATCCACCATAGTGCAGCATGTAAACACATTTCCCCTTATGTGCTTCAATGGATGTGCTGGTGTCTATAATAGTGAGTTGTTGAATGATCAATATAACATTGTTTTTCCATTTGTTTCACCATCAGACCACTTGATATGAGAAACCCCCAGAAGTCTACCAGCCGAACGATAGCCAGATTTCCAGTACGATGTGGCCCTAAACAGTTCACAGCCTATCTCAATGATATCCTTTTTTAAATAAAGTTTGTGTTTATTAATGATTATTGTTAGATTTAGGGTCAGAGATAAGTCAAAGGTTGCGAGAAGTTGTTTAGATATTCTTTCCAAGAATCTGTGTTCAAATATTGCATTCTACATATGTGCACATTTTATATTTTAAGAATGAACTTGAATTCTTGCAACTCTACTGTCGAGAATGGATTCTTGTCAAATGTGTTCAGGCCCTTCAGCATATTTAAAGTAAGACTGCCTAACGGTTAAGAATAGGATTCTAGGAAGTGTTGCTTTATACATGTTCAGGGGCAAGAGCGCTTACAAGGTTTTGGTAGGTGTTTTTTGCCCATGAATTTGTTTAGAGCAAGGTTTTACATAAGAAGTGTTACAATATATCAGGAAAGGTGAGAAGAGAAGGAGGCTTAAATGAAATTATAATCCTATCCCCAGCAATTACCTCTATTCAACACTCTATTATATATAGCCCACTCAAAGAGCTCTTTAAGTACCACTTGAAATGGGCGGATGAACAGGTTTGACTTTCATCATGGTTTCGTTTAGCCCCCTTCTCTTCTCACCTTTCCTAATTATATACACGCTGAAGGGCCTGATGGAGCAGGAGATACAAGGTTTGGTCAGAACAGCGATAAAAGTGGTAATTATCAAAGCTCTAACATGCAGGAAACTGATTTAAAACACCTTCTTTATTTGTCAAATGGCAATGGATGTCTCAACATTTAAAATTGGTATGGAACTTATGTAACGTATGCAAATATGTGACGTGATCAAGCGAAATGAGTTTTTGAATTTTGATATTTGTCCATCATTCAAAAGCAGGTGAAAGTGCTACAGTATGGTCCATACCCCACTAAAATCAAACTTCTAGTTCTTAAGTTACAAACAGTTAACCAACTGATAAAACAATGTAAAACAAGAATTTGTCACTTCTTTTACCTATAACTCAAATTGATTCCCGACATACGACTTAGTTCGCTTGATGATCGCATCACATATGAATTTTACTTTTTCATAGGTTTGGCATCTTATTTTAATGATCATGAATGAAGCTAGCTTCCAAAAAGCTTGCACACATGCTCATTGAAAAAAGTGAATATGCATTTATTTTTCATTAAAGGACCATGATAAACAAAGAATACTAAAGAAACCACTATGCAAAATTCTTTAACCAAAATGCTACATATGGGAGTGATTGTCATGGAAGTTCTAAAGGGTACGTCAATGAGTGCAGTAGGAAAAGTTGAGATCAACGAGATAGGTCATCTGACACCACAGAATACTATCAATGGGTAAGTCATCAAGATATCAACAAGAACTCGGTGTATCTCACAAAGCCCAAATGACAAAGCATCTTAAGTGCTGTTTTTAAACTCAGTCAAATGCATAACCATGTATTAGCTCTTTGCATGGATCCACCATTTGCGAGGAGAGCCTCGAACTGGAATCAGATTGAATAAAAGTGTTGCATCATTTCACAATGTCTCGCTGCATGAACAGTCATATTGTGCAGAGAGAAGATTTAAACTAGTTATTACATAATGTTATGGAATAGTCCCATTCAATGCGGTACCAGATTAATGCTCTCCTCGCAAATGGCGGACCGTGCAAAGGGCGAATAGCATAAAAAGCTTGCATGCCACACGGCATGAAAGAAAAATTATGTGTAATTTTATTTTGAAAATTGTATCCTTTTGTAACCTGTGATGTCAGTGTCACTATGGAATGAATATCTGTATCTAAGTTGTGGAAGCTTTTAAGCTTTTAAGCTTAACAGGTTAAAACCTGTTATGGGGTATGAATGCAGACATTCACTAATTTTGGTTTCGTGAAAAGAAAGCTAAAGCTTTTGCTTTTTAAAAACTAATTTATGTTCTATTTTTCTATGGTAATTTTCAAAAAGAGGTTCTCAGGTCGGTTAGTTGTGGGCAAACAAACGATTGGGTTTGGGGGAGGGCTAACCTGTAGGTGTCTGAAACTTTTTATATCACAATGTAGATTTATATATAATATGTTGTTACAACTCATTTTCTGCACCGGTATTTCTTTCTTTTTTCGACAGATTTTTCCCTGTGTTTTCCAACAAGGATCATGAAAAGATTGGAGAACTACATGTTTCAATGGCATTTGAACCATTACCAAGTATGTATCACTTCCATTACATCTAGGGTCAATGAAAACATGCAAATCCACAGACCATACTTGCTTGCTCTCTTTACTCTCACTGTGGATCAGGGGTGTTTATACAACACCTAAAGAAAATCATTGTTATTTTATTGGAAAATTATAGGTCACATGTGATTAAATATTTGCTCCATTGCACGATTTGCCGTGCATCGACCCCAACGATACATTGCACGGTAAGACGCTCAGCGGCCATAACGCGATTAGGTCTACGAGAGTGTCTAATTGGATTCGAGAGTCTAATTGGATTCTCACACATTTTAAAAATTGCACACAATCTCAATTGCCAAGAATCTTGGATTCTTGTAAAATGTGGTTGCAAGAATCTGTTTGGATTCTCACAAGGTGAAACGAAATTCTAGCCCTGAAATCGTAAACATTTGAGTTATCTGCCCCATTTAAACTGACAATTTTAGATTATAAGTGGTTGATATATGAGTCAGTTGGGTGGCAGCTGTAGCATTGAAGTTGTGGAAGGATTTGATCAGACGACAGTAGGCTGGGGAATAATTTAGGTTTTTTGACAGAATATACACCCGTGCTGTGGGTTGTCCAATCAGGCATGATATATAGGCTAACCCCTTCTTTCAGGGTGCAATATATCCGGTATCGCATAGCGAAATGCTACACAGTTTTGAAGAATTGCTAATCAATTTCCCAATTGTATCCATACAGATGTGTGTGAATTGCTCCGCAATATATGGAATTGCTACACAAATAAAATAGTATATATTGCACACTGCCTTCTTTAGTTATAAACTACAAATCAGTAAGATTCTAAGCATCGCATTACATGCTTTGCTTTTTGCCCTACAGACCCTGCCAAATGCTTTTGGCTGCCCACCGGCAGGTATTTGTAGGTTATGTAAGGGTTGCTGCAGGGCGCTGCACCATCCAGTTACCTAGAGGCATGCATTGATTGCTGCACCGTACTGTGATTAATTTTCACACCCTTTTTACACCTGCAGACAGCCGTTTGTTTCGTATGCTGCTATTCTTTCACAAGCAGAGTTGCCAAACCCTTCCTGTGACTTTCTGAAACTATTTTTATATTGTTCTGCCCTGTAAAAATGAACACATTTATAGATCGTCCTGATTTGTGTAATTTGTTGCCAGAAATTTGTGTTCTTTGTAATTGTTTATATCTTCCTGATTCCTGTACTAAATGTTCCTGATTGTGATGTTGGTAGCAGGGCCAGAAAAAATGTAAACTTCCCGAAGAAATATTCCCTTCAAATTTGTATGTATTTCTTTGGTTTTATACCTAAAATTTCCCTCCAAAGTCAAAATTTTGCTCCAAAGCCAAAAAATTTCCTTCAAAATCCAAATTTTTGGGGAACCAGGTTCCAGAGGTCACCACTTTTCCAGCCATGGTTGGTAGCTCTGCACAAGTGCATATTTAGTGTCCTGCTCCATCTGGGGTTAGAAAATATCTCTTACACAGTTATATTGGTAGCTCTGCACAAGTGTATATTTAGTTTCCCGCTCCATCTGGGGTTAGAAAATAACTCTTACTCAGTTGAAAGCTTTATATGAATATTTATATTTCTAGGTTCCTATGACAGCTCCAGCTCCATGCCCACTACTGATATCAGTCTAGCCACCGGTTCCGGTGTTGAATCTAGCCGTCAAAGGAGATATCAAGGGGTATCCCGCTCTGATGCTTCTCAACCTAAACCATATCCACAGAATAGGAAAACATCAGATCTTGATGATGGTTTACTTGTAACACCACTGAAACAGGTAGGAATTGCAGACTTATTGTGCCAATTAAATATTGAAAAATTATAACTACATCAATATATGAAGAGGTATTTTGCAAAAGGGCCTACATCCACTTTGGCTCTTATTGAGAAAAAGTCAAAAAACTGTTTCTAAATATTCAAGTTGAGCAATTGAAAAACTGAATGGATTATGAAAGAGGTACACTACATACTAATTGAAATTGAAATAAATTTTAAATGTGCTAGTTTTAATTTTTTTTTAAATCATGTTTACATTTTTTGAAAATTTGGATGTAGGCCCTTTTGCAACAAAACTCCATCTGTTTGTACATAAAGAAAAAATACCACACACAAAAAATCATTTATTTTAATCATTTCAAATAAATAAGTTTGATATTGAAATGTATAGGTCACAATCATATGTTTCAAGGAAATAAAGTCATTTTTTTCAAAAATACCTACATCTCATTGTAAACAGCCATTGAAGTTGTTGTTTTGTTGCAAAAGGGCCTGTATCCCGATTTAATTCTGGATACAGGCCCTTTTGCAACAAAACAACAATTTCAATGGCTGTTTACAATGAGATGTAGGTCTTTTTGAAAAAAATGACTTTGTTTCCTTGAAACATATGATTTTTCCCTATACATTTCTATATCAAACTCATTTTTTGAAAAAATGCACCATAGCCCTTTTGCAAAGTACCTCTTCATATGTAATAGGAGGCTGGGGGTACTTTTAAAACACATTCCAGGCGGCTAGTAGTTTTACCATATATACAAAACAGATATTTAAGGAACCTTTCCCAACTTTCAAAGTCTATTTCAAGAATTACTGAACCAATACTAGGCATGTTTGTACTTATTTTAATTCTCAAGAATTACTGAACCAATACTAGGCATGTTTGTACTTATTTTAATGCATTTCTAATAAATGTGATTCCAATTATGGTGATGAAATTCAACAGCTTTGACATTTTTGAAATCTTTTTTGTACAATTTTGGAACCGTCGTCTGCAGACGCCTGCCGCATGGAAAGTGCTAAGAAAGAAGATCCAACAAATCTAATAGTAGCACTTTGTCTCGCCGCATTGGTACAATAAAGTAGGGTGGAAACTGAAGTTGGCATTTGACACTCAACGCAATACAACCAATAGATATTGACAGAGGCTTCTAGCATCATTAATCAATGTAGAAATGCCAGCAGAGGGTAACACATAAATGAATTGGTAAACCTTACAGCTAAGAACGAATTTGAATAGGTCTAAGCTTATTATCTCCAATCCCCCGACCGCCTATCCCTGAAGAAAAAAGGGGAAAAACATGGTACAGAAAGTGGTTTTTTTTTCTTCTACCAAGTGTGTGTCTGAGAGGCCAAGATTACCTGATATTGCTATATTGTGACACAATTAGTTGGATTACCTAAACATTTAAAAGATTTCTGTATCTTGCTTTTGTAGCCAACTACTGAAGTTTACCGCAGACAAACTCCAAGGGGTATAGACTCCGACTACAGCTTTGTAATTGGCCCTGGTGCTGACAAAAAAGCATCTCAAGTTAGTGATCCAATGCCTATGATGGAGGCTACAACCATGCTGGCAATGGAGGATGATTTTGTTGCACATTCCAAAAGACACATGAGGGAACCACATTCTGATTTGATGTCAAGAAACAAGCCAAGTCAGCCTTCGGCTCCATCACACCACATTAATCCTAGCAGTAAAACTGGACAAGATCTCATCTCGGCTCTACTAGACCGGGGTACCAGGTTACGGGATGCTATGGTAGTGTCTGAAGTACAACAGCCAAGGCGTGACACTGGTAATAGTAGCGATCATGGTTCAACAGAAAAGGCACCTAGGAAGCTCAGGTATTTGTATTTATAAGTATTCAACAACTTTAACGCTTTCCATGCGGCTATTGGCTTCACCATACATACAAAACAGATTTTTCAGGAACATTTCCCAACTTTCGAAAGTTTATCTCAAGAATTACTGAACAAATACTAGGCATGTTTGTACTCATTGTAATTCATTTCTCATGGTGATTCCACATATGGTGATGAAATTCAATAAATTTGACATTTTTGAAACATTTTGTGAAATGTTAGAATGTCATCTACAGAAGCCTGCCGCATGGAAAGTGTTACGGTAAACATCCACAAAATCATCAAGATGACTTTTCAAACACTTCATACAGAGCAAATAGTCTTGTTTGTGTGGGAACTTGCCTCACGTACATACAGTAGTTCATGCATTTTGCTGTTCTAGGCCGGGAGCCCAGAAGGTTTAATCAGCTGAGAAGGTACAAAAGGTTTGATGATCTGATTAGTTTAGTTGGGTGCCAAGAGTCAATATTTTATATTGCTGCCGTGTCGTAGCCTGTACGGGTGGCCGCTATAGAAGGTCAAAGGTCATATAGGGGTCAAAATGTAAAAATGATTGTAATGAAATGCATATCAAACTCTTCCTGAGACCATAAGGAGCAAAAAAGGAAATGGTTGTATTTCCACCCGATGCTTAGTTTTCCAGATGCAGGGCAAAATAGGTCAAAGGTCAAATGTTGCCTCAAATTCATTATACAGGGGTCAAATTCTCAAAATGCTCCGATCTTAATGAAAATGGACTCAAATCGTTTAGATGGATGCTACGAGCCATAAAAAGAATAGTTTGCCATATCTACAAGTTACGCTTCTATTAGTTTTATTAGGTCAATCAGGAGGCTATACCGCTAATGTGTGCTGACCTTTGACCTAATGAAACTAATAAATGCTCAACTTGTAGATATGGCAAACTATTCTTTTTATGGCTCATGGCATCCATCTAAACAATTTGAGACCATGTTCATTAAAATAGGAGCATTTTGAGAATTTGACCCCTGTGCAAAGAATTTGAGGTAAAATTGTCTTTATTTTCATCAATCAATCAATCAATCAATCTTTATTTCCATATAAAAAATACATCAAATCACATATAAAAAAACCACAATATGGAGGAGTAGACTGGAAAGCCAATGAGGCCCGTTTATGGTCTACCCCTTAAAACAAGCAATACATAAACAAACATTTTATACTAAAATAAACAATAAGAATCCCACACATCATATACAAGACAGAACAAGGACGGGCTCAAATAGAAGAGATTACACATAATTTTGGATAATGTTTTGCTTTAACTGGGTTCGGAAATGCTTTAAAGATTTGGATTGTTTCATGTTTTTGGGAAGTGAATTCCAGAGAATTGGACCATTGGTTCCAATAGCCCCGTTCGGGGAAAGTCTTTATGTTATTTGTCATGTTAAAATCATTGCCTTTTTATGCCGAATTCCACTAATACCTCAAAATGTATTTTACCGCCAACTGCACCCTTTTGCCATGACAATACACATATGTGACTTGATAAAGCGGAATGAGTCAAATGTTGGCTGTTTTGAATTTTTATATTTGTCCATCATTTAAACGCAGGTGAAAATGCTCCACTAAAATAGAACTTCTAGTTTTTAAATTACAAACAGTTTACCAACTGAGAAAACAAAGAAAAACAGCAGAATTTGTCACTACTTTTTACCTGTAACTCATAATGTAGTTAAGCCGACCATTTACAGTCCCTTTTAACCATACACAATTTTCTTTGCACGTGCAGGAGAAGCTCTTCCGGGGATCTTTTCCGAGAAATTTTGGATGTGGATGATAAAGCGTCGCAGAGGTTTGTTGGAGCACACGGTGCTGACAATGAGGAGAGTGTCAATACAGAACTGAATGCAGTGGAACTCCTTGTTGGAGATCAGATGTCTAAAAAGGAATTGAATCATCTCAAGGCTTTACAGGTACTGTAAAAGTGATAATTTTTGCATGATTAGTTGTCTGCGCTTTGCCGATTTTGAACTGTTTTGCATGTTTTTAAATTCACGATTTGCAACTTCATCATAATAGAACTATTCGCAATTTTTTTTATTCGGGTGTTATTATTTTCGTGGTAGATATGTGGAGAGAGAAGAGCGTAAAAGTAAATGGCGCAAAAATTTCAACTTTTACTGTAAGTAGCTAGGATATGCGTTGAATATTCATACACTTTTAGTAGGGGCGAGCCAATCAGAAAGCAAGAAACTAAAATACGCGGAGTGCATTGAAAGTGTCTAATGCACTCCACATGTGCACCATTCAATGCGCGCACCTCACACTTTGTTTTGATTTGTTGTTCGCCGATTTTCACTGCGAGTGTTAGCAAACCAGTTTGTTAAAAAATGTTTATTCGTTATTACATAGATAAAAAATATGCTCAAATTGTGAGTTTTGCTTTGTACAGTGTCGTGTATGATCAATACATGGGTATGTCTTGTGGCATAATTCTGTTATACCCTTCACATCACACCAACATCGGTAGTAGGCCTATGCGTCGTTCTTAAAAATCACACACTATGAATACCCCTGTGAAGGGTATAACAGAATTACTCCTGTTTTGTTTCTAGAAAAATTAGACAAATCGAATGCACTTGCGCAAATGTTGATATGCTCACAATAGCACTCCCCCTGCAGGGTCATGCCATTATTCACACATCAGCATCAGTGCGCATGCATTGATTCGTCTAATTTCTCCTGAAACAACACATACACATTTATTGACCTAGTACTATTGCATGTCTCTCAAGCTTACCATTCAATAATATGGTTCTTTACCAGACGGGTAGATCTCCAGCATCTAGCGTGTCTTCACATAGTGATGGTGGTAACATTAGTGAATCAGAAGATCCTGTCCATGATACCAGTTTACTTGAAGAACTCTTCTATAAAGGACTGGTAAGTCGTGATATAGAACCAGGTTTTTAAAACCATCTCAATGAAGGACTTGTAAGTCTCACAAAGAATAGAAAACAAATAAGACAAAAATGTAACATAGTAGACAGCGATTTGACCATTATTGAGTCTAGGTAAAACTATTGACCCAAGGTGATATAAACAATACTGTTTTCCTGAGGTGTGCGAGGCCTTCAAACAGTGTTTCCACTTTCCAGGAAATATCCCAACATTCAGGGTTTTTCGGGTAATGTTCAGGAAATGAATTACTTCCAGGTAATTTCTGTACATCAGGAAATTTCAAAATTGAGATAATTTATATCGTAAAAAAAGGGAAACAAAATCTTTCCCCTTGTATTCATATATTATTAGTGTGTGGGGCCCGATAATAACATCCAGTTGCCAACCTTAGTCACTTAACAAAAGATAGGTGAAGAAAGTGATCAGAGCCACACTATGACAAACACATGCCATTGGCTCTCCTTGATTGAATCCCAACGTAACAAGACTCATACATTTGGTTTAATCTTGCATTGATTTGATCATATTAATATAGAGGAGCAGCAGTGATGATAATTTCAGCGACTTGTTAAGCAGTGACAGCGAGGATGATAAAGAGAAGAGAAAGTCCAAGAAGAAGGAAAGGAGAAGATCCATTACCCCAGATATCAATGACCCTGGGAATAGAGTAAGCCAGTTTGAAACTTCTAAGACATTTCTTTACATATGACTACTTGTCCCAGACTACATTAACACTTTCACGCGACAGGCGTCTGTAGACGACATTCCAAAATTTCACAAAATGTTTCAAAAATGTCAAAATTGTTAAATTTCGTCACCATATTTAGGATCACCTTGTGAAATGCAAGTACAAACATGCCAAGTATTGATTCAGTAATCCTTGAGATGGCCTTGAAAGTTGACAAAGGTTTCTGAAAAATCTGTTTTACATAATATGGTAAAGCCAATAGTAGCGTGGAAAGTATTAAACCAAGGATCCACTTATTAGCTGTACTAATACAATCACTAGAAAAAATGACATCAATTTTTCTCCAGAAATTGAATACCAAAACACACACAAAATCTGACCTATTTATGCGCTCAATATTTGCACAGATTATAGTGTTAAAATGAAAAGATTGATTCTGCCTTGATTTTATAATAGCTCCATGGAGAAGGAAAATGTAAATAGTTCTATAAAAAGAACATAAATTAGGCCAAGCCCATACAATAATAAAACAAAACTATTCACTTTGCTAGTCAAATTGAAATTAGATTGAACAGTGCATTCAAACATATCATCATGACCCACTATTGAACACATCATACATTTACAGAGACCATCCTCTAGGCGATCTTCAAGCTCTAGAAATGAGAGTATCTCTACCATGACAACACCACCAACATCAGACAGGCTATCCATGAAGCCACAGAGAAGACCCAGTGATGACACAACACCTAGCTGTGTTACACAGCATAGACACAGATCCAGAAGTAGTGGTGGTGATGAGTTATCCAGTGATTCCGATAGTGGCAGTTTTTCTAGACTGTCTGATGGATCCCGTGTGTCATTTGATGGGCCACAAATGGATGTGGCTACAGGTAAATTTGATCAAGATACTGAGCCTCCCAATTCTAGATTTTTTCAGGCAATTTTCAGGCAAAATAATTGAAATGAAAGTCACTCGCACCTCTCTGAATTAGATAAGCGGCTATTTTGGAGTTTAACATTTCAAGTAAAGATTATACTCATTTGGAAGACATTCACCAGGTTGAATTGAATGATAAGGGCTGTGGGTCCGAACTGTGTTGATATAATAAGACTAATACTGGAACTTACTTTTACAACTGCTACGTTGTGTGTGATACCATCACACTTCATCAGGCAACTGACCCGCTGATGTAGGGTCACATGGTTGATGAAGACGGCTTGGAATACCCCGAAAGGCCCGGTCCCAGGTGTGTGATAGATGAAATCGCAGTCCTCCTGACTTGTTTAAAGAAGGTCGCTCGACCCTCTCCCAGCTGAATTCTTTTACCCCACGTTCGTGCCACTTGTCCTCCTTGTCCAGGATTACAACATCCTCGAACTCAAAACTATGGCCGGAGTCCTTTAAATGTGTGAAGACGGCCGAATTCTGGGCCTCACTCATTTGAGCTAGGCCTCCGATACTGATTAGCCCGGGCTTTGAGGGATTGTTTTGTCTCTCCAATATAGGATTGGATACAGCCAGTATTTGTGCACGTAATACCATATACAACGTTTGCAAACACTTTGTGTTCTCTCTAAAATGGCTTATCCAAAACAGAAGTTCTCTCTATAGGCCTTAAAGAAAAATATTGTGTTACATGTACTAATTATTAACACACATATGTAATGCTTGTTACCAAATTCATTGTTTCAACTTGGGCAATAAATATCAAAATAGGTGAATAAACTTGCCCTTTTAAATAAATCTACTTTTTGACAAATGATTTTCTGGAGCATTGCATCAGCCTTGCTTAATCTCAACTCCTTTATAATTCATTTCTCTTTATAGTGTCACCATCTGATGGTTTGAGTGTAGAGCGCCTCACTCTACTGGGCAAAGTGCACATAGCTAGAGTTATGGTGGACACATTGTCATTGGATTCAATGGCAGATGATGATGAACCCACTGCACATATATCTAATGTGAGAGGTAACAGAGCGAGTAGACTCAGAGGTAAACCACCGAGGCCAGCTGTACCAAGGGCAAAGAAGAAAAGGTAATTAGCAGTAATACAAGTTGTTGGGGTTTTTTTGGGGGGGGGGGGGGCTGGGGAGGGAATATTTCTCTGACTCTAGGGAAGATGACCAGCCCACAGTACAGATATATAATGTGAGAGATGACAGAGCAAGTAGACTCCGAGGTAAACCACCAAGGCCAGCTGTACCAAGAGCAAAAAAGGAAAAGGTAATTAGCAGTAATACGAGGTGTGGAAGTGGGAGGTCTAGGGGGATATTACTCTGACTCTGGGGAAGATGATCAACCCACTGTGCAGGTATCAAATTTAATAAGCCTTGACACTTTCCCAGTGGCTATTGGTTTTACCAATTAAAAAACAGATTTGTCAGAAACTTCTCCCAACATTCAAGGTCTATCTCAAGAATTACTGAAACAATCCTAGGCATGTTTATACTTATTCCAATGCATTTCTCATGGTGATTCCAAATAATGCAGTATATTACCAACAGAAAAGCTTTATTTCTGGGATAAAAGAAAAATTAGTTAAAGAATGTTTAAAAATAAGATTAAATGACATGATCAAAGAATGCGGTCGCTCCTGGTGAGAGATGAATGCTTGCTTGTATGTACATCTAAATAATACAGTACACTGTATATAATCATAATATCTTCGTTTTGTCTATAGTTATTTTGTGGAGTATCAATTCCCAGTGGTAGCATCATCTAGAGACAAATCATTGGTGAATACCATGGCAACAGAGGTCATGAGACTAGTATCCAAAAAGCTCACAGACACAGGTTAGTGTTTTATGTACAGTCCTTCAATATACTCTAAAATTGGAAATTGTTTGCGCTTTTCACGCTAAAATCAGTAAATTCAAATATAAAAACGTGCAAATATATTCAATTTGTATGTAGGTCTATGTAAGACCCCCCCCCCCCCCCCCAATATTTGAGTCTGTTGCTCATTTTGAGTCCGTTGGTCATTTATCAGTTGAGATTGATACTGTTGATTCATTTAAAGGGGAATTATGACAGTCAAATTAGTACTAAGATATCAATTATTCGTGCGCGGGCATATGTGCCCCTAAATTTAAAAAAAAAGATTTTTAAGAGCTTGTTTTAAGTTAAAGACCAATTTAGTGTAAAATAGCAACACACGTTTGTTCATAATGTTTAGAGGGTAAAGGCCTATGGTGTTGTGTTGGCAATTTTCGACCGCTGACTTCCAAATCCTGGGCGCCCTCGCTCATCGTGATATATTTCACCACAAAGTCTTGTAGGCTCACTTTTATTTCCTGCCCCCTAATATGTAAAACCTAGCTATGTCACTGGATCAGAAGGTACTCCATTGGGCTCGTGTGGTTTTGCCTTTGATATACTGTAAAAGCCAATATTTTCGCGTAAAGATATTTTCGCGCATTTTGATATCATTGTTTTTTTCGCAGGTGACCTTCTGGATGCACTGCATGAATGTTGAAAACAATATTTTCGTGTGTTATAATTTTTGCGGAAAAATATTTAGTGCGAAAAATAAAACCACCGCGAAAATTTTCAGCTATTACAGCAAATGAAATATTTACTTTAAACCTTATCAACAGGAGCCCATTTTGGCCACCGGTCAGTATTTCCTGTCAGCTTTAATGGTACTTCAGTGGACAGATGGTGGAAGCAAATGGTCGTCTTCAAAGTATTCTCTAAAACACAAGGACAGAAAACAGTAAGTTGAGACTATACCTCGGTCAAGCAACAGATTTTTAAAGAAAAAGATTAATTAAAAAGTCCTATTCTAAAGGGCCTATCAATATGAAAATTTAAAAAGAAAATTTAAAAAAAAAACCCTGATGCACCATCATATACCTTTTTATGCACAGCTCAGATTTTAGTGTTTATTCATTTTTGAGTGTTTACGTATTAGGTGACGATGTAAAGCAAATGAAAAATCCTAAAGGATATTCTTAAATCCTGATATGTTCTATCACTCACTCACTCACCAGCCAACATTTCTTAGTGTTTCTAACATTCATCTTTTAGGGATGTTCAGCATTCCAGAATCTTGAAATCCACAGAGAATAGCCAGTAAAACACAAGTCTACTCCAATAGTCCAATTCTTTAAACAGGCATGATATTTTGTAGATACAAATCGGAAAGTCTTTATTTTTCACTCTCTAATGTAGATATTTGTTCCTAAATTTGCATCTATTTTGCCAAATGTTATGCAATTTAGCACAGAAGATCGTAAAAAAGTTAATATTTCAGAGAATTTCACTTTTCACCTGATATGAGCCTGTTAAAGGTAGATGACCGATCACATTTCCGATTTTCAACTTGAATTTTGTTCTATTCTACATGAAAGGTCATCCTTAAAAAAGTTGTGTTCCAAAGTTTGAGTTGCATAGCTCTAATGGTTCTTATTTTAGACGCACAAGATGCTGTGAACTGTACCCATTGAGTAGTACACAAACTATATCGGTGGTTACCACCATTCGCGGTAATTCAACGTTATTTCATCGATTTCTCCGTAATTATACGGATTTAGGCCGTCAAATTTCAGTATGATGATGAGAAAAATACGAGCTTTCATATGATATGAAAATCTCCGTATGTTTGAAATAATTCTGTGTTACGAAAATGTGATCGGGTCATCTACCTTTAAATGATCTTTTATTGTTTTTGTTTTTTTTGCTCCATCTTTTCAGCCTACATTCCTTGGTGTGTCCAGCGTACGTCTTAGAGATGTTCTGCATTCTACCGATCTTGCCATCCACAAAGAACTGGCCGTTAAAGACAAGTCTACCCCACGAGGGCATTCCCAGAGTAGCAGGAGCTCTGCGGAAGATGATGGTTCCACTCCTAGAGACACACCCATTATTGGAAAACTGAAGGTGATTGACTGATTGCTAGCTATAAGTATTATACTCCATCCCTGCAGTACATTCATCATCTGTCCATGGGTTGAGCAACATTTGTATGACTCACTGTATGTTACCAGCATTGACAGTATTACCGTCGCAGGCCCTGACTGATAGTATACCGGGTGGTTCAAAGAAAAGTTGACCCAAGTTCAAGGAATTTTTTAGACCACATTTGAAGTTTCAGAGATATGTGTTTACTTAGTCTTGATCAGCAGTAAGTTTTGAAATTATCCTGAAAAAATGATACATTTATCTTGGTTGGTTCTTCAGATATGGTTCACTACAGAAAGTATGCACAAAACTGCCTTGTCCACGGGAGCGTCCTTTAGTAGAGATGGAATACACAAAGTGGACTTACACACGATTGGTCACAAATTGTAAAAAAATTGAGAAAAAGGAAAAAGGAGACATCTGAACCATTTGTCCGGTGCTTGACATTACCTACTTACGTACCTACGTTTCTTTGTTGAATGTGAATGGCACATAAACATAGAGATTGGGATACTTTGTCAGGGCGGGCTTTTCAATTCTGAAACTAAAGCATGATGTTTTGTTGAAGTCAACAACTAATGACGCTCCCGTGGACAAGTCAGTTTTGTACATGTTTTCTGTAATGAACCATATCTGAAGAACCAAACAAGCTAAACGTTTCATCTTTTCAGGATAATTTCAAAACTTACTGCTGATTAAGACTATGTAAACACGAATTCTCTGAAACTTTAAATGTGGTTGAAAAATTACTTTGAACTTGGGTCAACTTTTTTTTGAACCACCCGGTAGTTTCCACTACAGAGATGGGCAACCTGTGACCTGTTAACCATTTTCTGAACTCTGTTTAAGTTTGTTTATTTGTTTGGTTTCCTTCTTAATGATCCCAAAACCATAATGTGAATGTCCTTGAAGGCTGTTAAACAATGGATATTATAGGGTATTTGGTATTATGCAACAAATTAATATAAATACAATTATGTATATCACCTGTGGGAATGTCCATGAGTACTGTACGTCTGAAAATCAGACAATCTAAAGTAAAAGCCACCATTCCTTTAACGCTTATTACACAGTGGTTAACTGTGTGTGGATGGAAATTGAGGCAGACCACACACTTATTCCAGCAGAGCACGGATCACGCAATATGCAATAAACAGAACATTATTAAATGAACAGTAATTTTACTTTAATCAGAGAATTTGTGCAATTACACAAATAAATAGTAATAAAAGTAAAAAAAGTAAATATTCGAAAATAAAATGTTGTGTTCACTTTTCCCCAGGTGACCATTGAGCTTGGTTCTGATAGCAAGGATTTTTCTATGGCGTTGGCCAGGACTAAACTAGCCGAGATGAGAGGCGCCAAGATTGTGTCGCTACCCTCTGATCACCCAGCACTACCTATCAAAATATTGACCAGTAGCTCATCAGGAAACGCATCGTCAGGAAAGAAGCGTCATAAAACATCTCTGGGGGTACAAACTGAAATGGAACAACCAGAAGTGTTGAATGCGAAGACAAAGTTGGATGGTGGGAAAGAGAAACTGTCAAGACATGACTCTGACCGGCATGAAGATTCTGTTGATATGGATCTTGAGGAACAGAGTAGACGAGAAGGTGTATTGAGCGGACAATGTAAAGATGATTGTGTAAATAGACATATTAAACAAGTGCAATATCAAGACAGTGGTAGTGGCGGTGCCCAACAAAGTGTCAGCAATGCGCCTAATGTTGAACATGAGGTGAGAAGTTTGTTCCTTTACTTTGAAGTTTGTTCCTTACTGTAAACATTCTTTTTTTGGAGTCATTTAAATCACATTAAGGTTTCTGATTATTTGTAAAAGGGGATATTTATTTTCAAGTCAATATTCCAAGAAAGTCGTCATCTTCAAAAATATTTTTAAAAAAGGGTATAGACTTTGATACTAGATTCAATATGTTTGAAAATTAAAGTGTGCCTCTGTAAATTAATTTGGAATGCTTATTTACATAATAGTAGTATCTGCTGATGAGAAACCTTTCGGTTTAAGTGTATATGTAAACCTTAAAGGTAGATGGCCCGATCACATTTTCTTACACAGAATTATTTCAAACATACGGAGATTTTCATATCATATGAAAGCTCGTATTTTTCTCATCATCATACTGAAATTTGATGGCCTAAATCGGTATAATTACGGAGAAATCGATGAAATAACGTCGAATTACCGCGAATGGTGGTAACCACCGATATAGTTTGTGTACTACTCAATGGGTACAGTTCACAGCATCTTGTGCGTCTAAAATAAGAACCATTAGAGCTATGCAACTCAAACTTTGGAACACAACTTTTTTAAGGATGACATTTCATGTAGAATAGGAAACTTCAAGTTGAAAATCGGAACATCTACCTTTAATAGTGTAAAGTTGATTTCCTAATACAGTTTAATCATTTCCAAATTGGCGAGAAATCTTCGGTGTTTATTTCTCTGTGCACAAAAGTAATCCAAGCATTCTCCCCCGGTTATGGCCACATGTCCGCGGTTTTTGGCACGCGTCACGCATATGATGCACAGTTCACTTGCTGCCTTCAGCGCACCTTCATCCTTCTGTATTCATTCGCCTCTTATCAGAATTGACAGTATGTCATTCCTTATCATTACATATGTTATTATTTAGTTTGATACTTACATTTGACTGTTGTACATATTTTTCTCTGTGACGAATACCATAAGGTAGGTGCATCACTGTACAAGGAGTGAAACTTCTTATGACAAATGCTTGAGCTTTTAAGCTTTAACTTGATTTCTATTTCATTTCCGATGTTAATCTTTTATTGTCTTCATTTCTTGCAGGGTTTGACTCTACACTCTATATTACTGATACCAGAGGGTAAAGGCATCACTGTACAAGGTGTAAAACCTCTTACCAGAAGTGATAGACATCCACAGCAACCAGTACAACCTGCAGCACGGGTGTCTACAGGATGGTCAGGTCAGTGTTAACAAAATGTTGGTTTAACGCTTTCCACGCGGCAGGTGTCTGCAGACTACATTACAAAATTTCACTAAGTGTTTCAAAAATGTCATAATTATTTGATTCCATTACCGTATTCGGAATCACCATGAGAAATGCAGTAACATAAGTACAAACATGCCTAGTAAGGGTTCAGTAATTCTTGAGATAGACCTTGAAAGTTGAGAAAGGTTTCTGAAAAAAATATGTTTTGTATGTATATGGTATAACTAATATAATAGCCGAGGAGGAAGTGTTATTAAAAGGTTGGTTTAAGTAACCAACTTCATGATGAAAATTCACCTAATTTTGATTCTTGCCTACTGATTTCAATTGAAAAAGTAATGATGACATGGCCTGATTTGTAATAATACATTTTAGAGCACTTTTCATACTTAAATGGTAACTCCAGTAGAGCTATTAACTCATTTGTTTTTTTGTAGGTGGTGTAGGGAATGGTATAAAACAACATGTATTAAACATGACTGACTTTATATTTTGGAGATTATTTTACCCACAGCTTGAAATTTGCTTACCTCTGGGGAAGCTTTCTGGCAGCAACTCGCTTGTCTTTCTTCAGCCCCAATAACATGTGGGGGCGCTGTTGACTGACTTTTACACAGGGATTTGTGGATACCATTGCAGTGTTATCTACCTCATGCTCTCACTTTGAGTGACCGGTTGCAATTTCATGCTGACCCGTTGCGTTGCATTTTGAAAGCCAATGATATTTTATAACCCTATTTCATTCCACTGTATAGGTTGGGGTCAGGATAGAGATCGCACCACACGCAATACCTACCTTGTGTGCCGGATGTTTTGGAGTGATGATTCCGTCCGGTCTGATGTCTGCTGGGGCACATCAGATCCAAACTATAACTTCAAGCAGGTAAACAAAAATACTGATTCTTGCGGTCCACACAACCAGGCCTTCCTCTTTGGTTTACATTCAGTCTTATAAGTGACAAATCTGGTTAGACTCTAAAATGTCAATAATGACTCTGATAATGTCTGAGTTTATACTAGTGATTATAACAGATACATTATGAGACACTCAAACCAACTTAGTCAAAGTAGTAGCTAGGCATGCGCACGTTGCACGGTTCAACTGTGTAACACAAGCATAACCCATGTCCCGTATGCCAAACATGGTATACGTGTGCATGATCTAGTTTTTACAATAAGCTTGAAGTTCAAATTGCTGATAAAACATTGATCATTTCACTGCCAAATAGGCTATAGCCACATGGTTTAAATAAAAAATTACGATAACGTATTGTTATTGGACCATAAGCGGAAGCATTGCAGTAATAACCAATCAACAAGACAGAAAGTCTCTCCATGGCCACGTATGGAGATCATACACACATTATATACACGCCCGTACAGAATGACTCGTGTCACGTAAGAGAAATTACACAGGATAACTCATGCCTGCCTAGTAGTAGTCAATTTCGGAAGATTCACATTTGAATAAATGATTGTAATATTAGGTTTTATGACTTCACTCACAGCTCTCTTAACTCAATGAAAACCCCTTTCAAAAATGTGTCTTGTTTTGGGCACACCTTATAATAATAATAATAATATAATAATAATACCGTGTTTATATAGCGCCTTACAAATAACACAAAGCGCTTTACATGAAAAATATCACAAAATACCAAAAATACATGATAAGAATGCAGACTAAAACCATTAAAATATTTTTAAAAAGCACATGACAATGAGCGAGAAAGCAGTTACCAGCTATAGACACAGCGTTTTGGATATATATTGATCACATCTGGGGATTTTCTTTGCTTTCTGTTGATATATGTTACATGGTAAATTATTGTTCATAATCACCTTTTGTCTTGATATAGGTTGCTCCTCTGTTACTAACCTCATCCCTTCTAGAGAGGACAAGAAACAATGTGATGGTTATTGAAGTGTGGGATAAGAAAACCTCAGCGAAGAATGATGAGTTGGTTGGCATGGCTAAAGTGTCGTTACACCAATTCTATATGTCATTCAGGGATAGACGCATTGCAAATACATTGCTCAAGTCACAGGTAGGGAGTTATGACAATTGTATGAATGTGTTGGTTATTGAAGTATGGGATAAGAAACCCTCGACTCAAAATTATGAGTTAGTTCACATGGCTAAAGTGGCACTAAATCAGTTCAATATGTCATTTAGCTATAGGCTGATTGCAAATACATTATTGAAGTCACAGGCTAGGCATCAGCCAGAGGTGCGTCCAGACGTCATATGGACGCCCTGTCGCGAAAATGGACGCCCTTAGAAATGCTTAAGCCGTCCAATGGACACCCATATTTTTTTAACGTTTTTTTACGTCTTTGAATATTTGTTCACAATTTGAACCTCAAAAGGTGAGTATATACTTTTTTATGTCAATTGGGCCAATTTTTATTTATAATAATTCAAAGCTCCCCTCGCACTGCTAACTGCACTTTAATTTGATTCCACTTTGGACACCCAACTTTCAAATCCTGACTAAGGCCCTGGTCACAGGTATAATTGACATGAATTTGTATTTGAATCTTTTGGGAGAAAATAATAATTCTGACTAATTTGAGTTGATTTTAAATTTGTTGTGGTATACTTGTAAACTGCTCACAAAAAGTATCGTAACACTTAAACATGATCGAATTAAAGAACGGTCCGAAAGGGTATGGATTAAACAAAGCTAAAAACCCAGTGCATATCTTTGTTGTGCGTATTTTGACACCTCGATTGTTGAGATACGATATTGCGGAGCGGAGTTATTGTCATTTCAATGGTCGTAGGTCCAGTTTCCAAGGTGACAATCACCCTATAGAAAGAGGTTTGCATTACTGTTTAGAATGATCAGATTCGTGATTTTCAATAGGGATGAGTGTCACCTTGGAAACTGGACCCACGATCATTGAAATGACCATAACTCCTCTTCGCAACATCGTATCTCAACGATTGAGGTGTCAAAATACGCACAACAAAATTATGCACTGGGTTTTTAGCTTTGTTTAATCCATACCCTTTCGGACCGTTCTTTAATTCGATCATGTTTAAGTGTTACGATACTTTTTGTGAGCAGTTTATTATACTTGTATTCCAGAATGGGTCAGTCTGATGCAACTTAATGAGTGGCATAGTTCAGTCATCAGTTCCAAATTGGCAAGCCTCCTCACAGCACCGAATTAATACAGAGGAGCATGGGCGTCACATGGCTCGCATTACGCAACAGGGTATACCTTGCGTCACATGCATGATGTGTGTATGCTTAGATTACTTTTGAGCGCGGAGAAAGAACACACATATTTCTGGCCAATTTGGAACTGACTAAACTTATAATGGAACATCATTGAATATTCACATCTTTCACTTTCATTGATTTAGTGCACAAAGAATTTTTTTCTTGACATAGCATAGTTAGATTAGTTCCAAATTGGCGAAGCCTCCTTACAGCAGCGAATGTGCATCATATGCTTGATGGTGCAGCTTCCAAAACCATGTGCCTATTGGATTACTTTTGAACGCAGTGAGATAAAAACCTAAATATTTTTCACCATGATATGTATCTAATAAACTATAGCTTCATTCTGCATTCCTGGACATATAATGATTTGGAATTATATTGCTTGAGAATGTACAATAACCCAGTATGTTTTCTCTCGTACAATTTTTACTACACAGTATCCAGTGGTTGCAGTGGATAACCATATCAACATTACCGATCCATTAAGTGGAGTACAGTACGGTCAGATCAAAGTTTTATTAGCACTGGGATCTATGGAACAGGTAATAAGGGATACCCTTTATGGGCTTCAGCAGGGATCAAATTTCAAGGCCACTGAACAAAAGTATGATGGGGCACTAAGACCAACAAATGGTCAAGAATACTTTGAAAGTTAACAGAGATCTAGGGCACCGAGGCAAAACCTCAAAAGGGCATGGTAATTGCCTTGGTGAAATGTGAGCCATGGGCTTCAGTAGGTAGCGCTTGTCATCGTTGATCCTGATGTACATGCACAGTAATTATACTACATAATATAAGCATTTTGAAGAGTCCATTTAAAAAGCCATCAATATTTACCGGTCATCTGACAATTGTTTTATGGACATGAAACTCTGATTAACGATTTCTATTCTGGTAGGTCTATATACCTTGAATTTGTATAGGCTCTGCCGTGTTGTTTGTTTGTTTGTTTAATCTTTCTTTATTGAGGGTAAACAGCTTCAGTGTCAAGCACTGCTTTCCAAGCAGACCCTCATCATACAGAAAATAATACAGTATTTACAAAGATATGCTCAACTATTTACACATAATACATGAATCAAACAGAAATAGCAAAATAATATAATTAAGAAGTACTTTGCACACAATTAGAGTCCGTTAATCTTAGACTTAAATTGGTGCACGGTCATGTTCTCTAGTTCAATTCTGACTGCTGCTGGTAGGCTATTCCAGGCATATGCTGCCCTAACATGAAATGTGCGCAAGCCTGAATTGGATTTAAATTTTGGCACAGCCAATGTATTACTGGTGTGATTTCTTGTAAGATGTGAATGGCTGTTATGAACAAATTCAAATTGGGCAGATATGTATGATGGACTTAAATTTCTCAAACATTTATACACAATAAGAGTTAGGTGATTATGCCATCTTTTATCAAGTTTTACCCATTTAAGTATATCCATCATATCATTTGTTGGTGTTCTAATATCAGCTGATAGAATTATCCTAGCTAAGTTATTATGAAGTACCTGTAATTTGTTATGAAACTCAGCAGAAAAGTTTGACCAAACAGTGCTTCCATAATCAAAGTGAGGAATAACAAGAGCATTTGATAGCATTACAATAGTCTGATATGGAAGAAAATGTTTCATCCGTTTGATGATACCAGTTCTTTTACTGACATTTTTACATAAATAATCAACATGAGCCGACCAAGACAGGTTGCTATCTAACTAACTTTACACCCAGGTACTTAAATTCATCTACTCTTTCAATATTTAAATTATTGTAAGTTAGTTTAATATCTTGGAACCTCTCGAGCATTTTGTTAGTACCAAATATCATGAACTTAGTCTTGTCAACATTCAGAGTAAGTTTATTAGCTTTGAACCAGTCAGCTACTTTATTTAGGCATGATTCTAATTGAATTTGAAGATCACACACATTGTTAGCTTTATACATTAATGAAGTATCATCAGCATACATTACAGTCTTACATCCATCTACAGCTTCAGGTAAACAATTAACAAAAATTATGAAGAGTAATGGGCCTAAGATAGAACCCTGAGGAATGCCTATGTTAATAGGTTTGAAATCAGATAAACTTGAATTTACATTTACTGTCTGTAATCTGTTGCTTAAATATGACTCAAACCATAAGAGTTCATTATTATTAATACCGTAATGCTTAAGTTTCGTAAGAAGAATTTCATGATTTACAGTGTCAAATGCTTTTTTTAAATCAATAAATATTACACCAGTAGCATATCCATCATCCATATTTTTCAAAATGAAATCTTGTACATCAAGAAGAGTAGTGGAAGTGGAATGTTTGGGCCGAAATCCAGATTGAGCATTTGAAAGTAAACCTGCATTTGTTAGGTACACATATAATTGATCATGAACAGCCCTTTCAATGATTTTAGAAACAATTGGTAATACTGAGATGGGCCTATAGTTACCTACGTCTGTTTTGTCACCTGATTTGAATATTGGTGTCACCTTAGCTTTCTTCCAACCATCAGGGAAAGTAGAATCATTCAGAGACAGGTTGCAGATATGAGCAATGCAATTTGAAATAAAGGGCACAGCCAATTTCAACAACCTGACATTGAACTGATCTAGTCCTGGTGATTTACTATTTTGCATGTTATTTATATGTTTAAAGACAAACTCGGCTGAAATTGTACCAAATTTAAATCTATTGTCAATACCAATACAGTTGTCACTTGAACATGCACTATTACAAGGACATTTTACATTATTATGCTCATTGAATTTACTGCCTAGTTTATCACCAATTGAAGTAAAATACTTATTAAATTCATCTGCCATATCTTTATTATTGCCAGAACATTTACCCTCTTTGTTAGAAATTGAAGTAGGCACAACTGATTTTTTGTTAGGTACAATTTTCTTAATTGTTTTCCATAATTTTTTACTATCATGCATATTACTGGTTATGGCATCATTACAATAGTTCTTTTTCAAATAATATCTCATATTGTTTACTTTATTCCTGAGTGATTTAGCTTTATTCCAATCTTCTTGACTATTAGTTTTATGCGCCATTGCAAAATAGTAATCCCTGTCTTTACTTAGTTTTAAAAGTCCCCATTAATCCACTCAGGTAGACAACTTTTAATTTTTTTCTCTTTAAATGGTGCATGCTTATCGCATGCTTCAGTAAAAAGACTCTGCCATTGGTGAAGCGCATCATTAACACTGTTATTAGAGCATATATTATCCCAATTAATATTCTTGATAGTATTGATAAATTGAAGTTTTTAAAACATCTAGATTTAACAACTCTTGGAGGAAGTTTAAGTTGATTACATTTCCTTACAACATATGTTAATGAGTGGTCACTGAGTCCTAAACTGTGAACACCACATGATTTAACAAGTTCTGGCTTAGACACAAATATTAGATCAATTTTAGTTTTACTATTTACTGCTATCCTTGTATAATCTTTAATGATTTGTTTCATGTGTGAATTATTTGCTAAACTTGTTACTTTCCTTAAATTACATGTTTTTGCTTGATCTAAGTTAAAATCCCCTAGAATATATACATCATCATAAATGTTATTACACTTTTGGAACATATTGTCAAGCTTATCTAAGAATTCAACAGTACAGTCTGGTGGACGATAGATACTACAAATGAGAATAGGCTTGGTTTTTGGCAAGTTAATTTCAACAAAAATAGCTTCCATGTCAGCTTCATATAGATCAACATTTTGTTTTGAAGAAATACCATCCTTGACATAACATAAAACACCCCCACGGATTTTCCCGTTTTGTCTATCAAGTCTGAATGTAGTATAACCGTCAATGTCCACTTCTGCGTCATCAACATCCTTATTTAACCATGTTTCATTTATACACATTACATCAATAGCATTATCATTCATAAAAAGATTAAGATAGTCGGTCTTGTAAATTAACCCTTGAATATTTAAATGAGCTATCTTTAATCCCTTTTGAATCCTACATCGGAGATCAATAAAACCATCATTGAAAGGAAGTTCATCATTACAGACCTTATGAAAACAATTTCTGCAAAACCAATTATAGGTATGCTGAATTTCTGAAATATCAACACATTTGAGATGAAAATCAAGAGTACAATTATTACAAGTTACATAATTATCATTCTTAGCAATTTTTGATATACATTCACCACAAAAGTTAAGGCAAGATTTCTTGCTACATTTCTGGATATTTGTTACACAATGCGATTGTGAAATTACAGTTCTATTAATATCAACATTGCCATCCACATTTCTAGGGTTTGAGATTATTAGTTCCTTCTCCAATGAATAGGTGGCATGGGAAAATCCTGAGATGAGTTCCAAAGTCCTTTGATATACCAGATATAGTTCTTTGCGAGAACGGTGACACCAGCTCTATTAAGATGCAAGCCATCGCGCGCGAGATATGAATAGTCTATATTATCATTGTCAATGTAGGTCCAATTGTTCTTGTTGCACATTTGTAGAAGTCTCCCATTGAATTCTGTTATCCAAAAGAAATGTCCTTCATGGTTCTGTGTTGTGAGAGACGATGCTGCAATTTTGATAGTAGGATCCACGCTCAGAATGTTGGCGATGACACATTGGTAGAGGTCTATACTATGATCAGTGTAACAACGGGAAATGTTATTTGTTCCAATATGGATAATCACACTTGTAGGCGTAAACTCCTTGATATACATTGGGGCAAGCTTAGTCCATGCTTCTAGATTGCTGCCAGGAATACACTGGTTTATTACATTGTAGCGCTTGGACATCTTTTTGCCATCTAGGTATTTTGGGATAGAATCTCCAATGATGAGTATAGTCTGCTTTGTAGTCTGCTTTGTAGATGTCCGAGGGGAAGATGTTAAATGCTGTTGCTGTAGCTGTGTCCTTGGTTTTTGGAGTAGGTCTTACTTTGGTTCTCGGGCTGACACTGGTTCTTGGTTTGGGGGTTGGTCTTTGCTGAGATTGTTCTGTGACAGAAGTTGATGATGTTGTTGAGACTTTAGGCTCCACAGATGTGGCGCAGGGAAACATTCTTGGGGCAGGGATGGGCATAGATTTTACAACTGCTTGAAGGGAAAGTCTTGGTGCTGGCTTTGGCGCTGTGGTATTGGTTTGTGTTCCAACACTGACACAAGCAGAGGCATTATCTGTCTGTATACCAACATGATTGGTAGATGGATAGTCCATAAACATACTTGATGATGCATTGAGGTCAAAGCATGGCAATGTAGAGCTGTGTTGATGAGGCGTTGACGTTGTTGGTTGTGTGCATATTGATGTTGAATTATCTATAGAAGTGTCGACTGTTGCAAGTTTGAGTTTCATCTCTATTAGCACATTGTCTATCCATTGTTCATGTAGAGAACCTTGCACAGAAATGTTAGTAGTGCTAGAGTAGCAGGTAATTGTCACAGTTTCTCCACTCTGCATTTGACACTTGTAGATATCTCCTTTGCTTCCTCGGTTATCAGCTGGTCCATATCGTGCACAAAATTCATCCATAAAAAGGTTCGTTCACACTAGACGTTATTTACCCTGCGTTATCGCAATGGAGTTAAAAGTATTTAACTGCTATTATGACAGACTATGACGCGTTGCTTTAACGCTGAAGTTCTCTTATTTTGCCACACGATGCTGACTGCCATCTCATGCAGTGATCTGCGATGACCCAGTGTGACCTGCAATGAATTGCTGTACACTGCGGTGGAAGTAAGGCTGCCGCATTGCACTTTAAATATCCCCTTGTGTGAACGAACCTTTCCACATGTCCAATTAATATGTAATTCGACTTATGAAAGACAGAAGGTTGGACTTATCTTTGCAAACTCTCAAATCGTTGCTTATTTTCTTTCAGGTTTCAGCCTTGCAACGGTTGAAGTGTGATTCAGATGTGATAGCTGATGCGAGGCCTGAGAGACCACTCCATTATTTAGAGAGGTAGGCATTGAAATATAAATTTATTACCAACATCCCCCCTCACCTATAATTAAAAGTTAGGTGCAATTTAAGTAGTATATATTTTGACATCAGCAATGGGAAAAGTCTCAAAAATGATTTGGAGTATTTGGCTGTTTATTAGGCCTATTTCATTTGAGTCAACATGAATTTTCGCTCAATTTGGTCAACTATTTTTTAAATGACTAAATTAGATGAAAAGTGGTCATGAATAATATTACAAGAATATTTTTACCATTATTATTATAAAACATGTTGAAGTTCGGCCAAAGTTTGACAAATCACAGGCCTCTTTTTGAAACAGACTTTAACATTTATTACTAACTTTTTAATTTTGATTTCAGACATTTCTAATGATTTTGTTTCCATGTGTTTTAGTGGTTTAAAAACCAAAACTACTTTAATAAAATACTGCTTGTTTTTTCATCATCCAAATTTGTAATTTATAAAATTGTCAATTGAGAATGGATGCTTATTCAAAATCTTTGTGAAACCCAAGCCAAATAATACGGACCTCAATGAAATGAATAGGCTAAATGAACTAATTAAATATATGCAAATATTTGTATTTATATAGAGGGGAAGCTACATCAGAGAACAGGGACACAGCAGATAACAACAGTGGTATGGGTAAGTCCTTAAATAATGGTTTGTTCAACATTCATACACTCTTAGAAGTGTCGAACCAATCAGAAAGCAAGAAACTAAAATATGTGGAGTGCATTGAAAGTGTCTAATGCATGTGTGCGCCGTTTGATGCGCACACCACACGCTTTGTTTTGATTTGTTGTTCAGGCATCGAGGGTTCACCCGATTTTACTGCGGGTGTTAGCAAACTTGTTAACATGTTTTTATGCATTTTATTTATTCATTTTGATTTGTATATTAGTGTCTTGTATGAATTTGATCAATACATGCGTATGTAATGTTTCGAGAGAAATTAGAAAAATCAATGCACAAATGTTGCACAATAGCACTCCACCTGTGGGGTTGTGCTATTAATCACACATCAACATCAGTGCGCGTGTATACATTTTTTCTAATTTCTCTCGAAACAACACATACACATATATTGGCCTATAATAACCAGACTGTTTTTCATCATAAAAAAAGCATTCCGTACTATTGTGTTCACTTGTGTACAGTTGCGATCTTAGCTGGAAACACTGTAAACAGCGTCAACACAGTGTCAAACCATGGACTTCTATTTGTCATGAATGCCTAAGGCATGAAGTAAATAATTCATTATTTTCTTATTGTCATTTCTCTATCACAGTAGAGCATGTATTTGAAGTTATAGTGGAAGGTGTTCGAGGCATGAGCCAGCTAGAGGACACATACTGGGGTGAGGCTGACTGTTTTGTACAGTATCATTTCCCATCACAACCACAGCAGCAAGAGGCTATACCGGGTAAACCAACGCAAGCAGGTAAGCAGGGTCAGGAAAACATCAAACATTGAGCAAATCTGATTAGATTCTTGCAAAGATTTTTTATAAGAATCAATAGTTTCTCCTAGTCTGAAAGAGAGTTATACAGTTTATCCCTCAAGAATCTACCTGGATTCTCCCAACTCCACTTGCAAGAATGTATTATCAGATTCTCCTTGAATTCCTGACCGTGGTAAGTTTGTTATAATCAGAGATGTAACAATTTCGGAAATTAGGCCATAAAGAGAGAATTATGGAAAGTGGAGAAGAAGAAAAAGGTGATTTTTTTTAATGATTTTGTTTTTGATTTCCAGCAGAATTGATGATATTTCAGCATGAAAAGAGGAAAAAACAAAACATTAGGGGGTGATACCCTGTAGCCTATTCTCTGTTCATGCCCCATAAATGTTTGATACCGTGCGCAAGCGCTCAGGCCGTGGTCGCTGCGTAACGTTCGCATTTGGTCGATTGATTTTCAGGAAATTTTACTTTGCCTCTGTTACAATACATCTCTGTATAATACCTGGTGTGCAATGCTCAGTCATCATGTCCACAGTCGAACCAAGTTCATAAGATGGTTTCCTTTGTGGAGAGAGTAAAGGAACCTTCACAGAACCAGAAAAGATCTCTCCTATTCCATTCTTGGGAGTGCTATCTGCCATTAATTGTTGGCCCAATTGATTGGCCTGACAGGTCTAAATCACAGTTGCTATTGCACTGTGCCCAGGTAATTTCAAGTGTCGAAAGGTACTTCTTGTCGGCCACAGTCATTTTGAGTAATTCGATGCTAAAGTTGAAAATAAAAACAAAACTGGTCCGAGGTCGATTTTTCAAATGGTCTAGAAATTTGTACTTTAAAGTGTGTTAACTTCATTTAATCAAAAAATACCTGCAAATTTGTACATTTTGTGATTTTTGTTACCATCCTTCCATTAAATTTCAATGGTAATTCAACTATATATAGGCCTTTTTCTCGGAAGTGTGATATTTCAAAGTGACTCTACGTAATGTAAGTTTTTTCAAAATTTCTCAGCAAACGAGTGTCTGGTACCTATACATTTGGTATCATTTAAAGCTAACGAATCTGGCTTTCTATAGGTATCAAAAACTCATTTTATGAGGATTTTGACAATGAAGTACCTTTCGATGTGACGTGTCACATATATTTAGTCATTACAAATCATTTGTATTCTTTGACAAACAGGTGCACCCGTGTTAAAACCACATAGAACAGCTACAACCCTTTGCGTACCTGACCCAACCTTCCATGATGTGACCAGACATAGGATTATTCTACCTCAAGGAATCCCTGCTCAGAGAGAGTTACTCACTGGTAAGTCTTTCTTGATATATCAATTTCACAAGGTATTGTGTACACCTATCCTTTTTGCTGGCATTACACAGTGACTTCATGCTGATTTGTGATATTGATACTTCCAAGGTTCATAATTCGTTTACTGCTATTGGTTGAAGCCCTGGTTTTATAACCATGGTTTAAACATTCTAGCATAAAAAACCTTTTTGCCACTTACATTAAAATGGCAAACATTTAAACAGAATTGGTAAATGCTTTAACGTAGAGAAATCTAAAAATAACGGACATTGGAAAAAGTTTGCCATTGGACAAGTATGAAACTGTTAAGCTTTTGTCAGGAGAAGCTCTGACCTCTTCAGGACAAAATTGTTACCAACAAAGCATAAAGATTGCTCCTTGTTTACAGAGTATCAGGTTGTACTAGAATGAACCAAACCCTATATTACCACTATAACTATTCTCATTTCTTTCTATATATAGCATGTGCAGGCATTGGTGGAGGCAGCGGTGGCATACCATTTGAAGTATGGTGTCGATACTACTATCCAAACATTAGGGACCAAGTTGCTGCAAAGGTCAGTACATATTGATGATGACTACTAACATGCAATTTCAAGTGCTTGATCGGATTTCTCTTCATTGCTTATAGCTAGATGTAAGGGAAGAAAACATGGCCTATCCAGAGTTGCCAATTCTCCCTGATCCTACAGGAGACTATCTGAAAATTAACCAATGTGGGCACACAAACTTGACAACCTCCATGATTGAGGTAACGTTTGATCTATTACAATTACATGTACCTCTATGTAGATCCTGTATGTAATTTATAAAATCCTCCTGATTGTTGAAGAGAATCTCCCTGATTGCAAATGTTGGCAGCTTTGTCTGCCATCAAAATAGCTCTTCCCTTACAAACTAGAGTCACTGAGCAATGGCAGGATTAACAGTCAGTAGAGTCACCAGATACTGGACAGGCCTTCTTCTGTTCAATGTCCCCCCCCCCCCCCCCCCCCCCACTCCCCTATAATCCCAAAAATGGAGAAGAAATGCACCATTTTTGTTTAAAATGTCCCAACATTTTTTTAGCGGTTATTTTTGTTTATACCATAAAATTAGAGTCCAAACCCCTTGCTGTGCTTGCTTCAATCAATAACAAGTTTAGATACAGCACCTGGGCTTCTTTGCTGATGGATTCTTTTCCTTATCTTTTTCTATAGCTAAGAGTTCCAACCTCTCTCTGTATGTTTGGTATCCACCTAGCACAAAAAGTCCCTGACCAGGTGCTTTGATGTTGGCTTATCCAAAAATCAATAATCGATGAGAAAAATCGTAGATACACATTTCATGAGCAAATTTCTTCTCCTTAGTTTGATACTTCATTCATAAAAAGCGAGTGGATAGTGTTGATTTTATGACCACAACTACCAAAACAATTCTTACACTAAAATTGGGTTTCAATCCTTGCTTAGTGTGTGATTACGCATTGAAAATGTGTGTGTACCGACTCCCTGTCGATGCCTGTTACCCATTCATCCCCATACCTGACTGGTTGAGATAGCACACAGTGGACAATACAAATCAATGATATCCCATAGAAAACCAATTCTATTGCAACTTTATTGTCAGTACTTGTGGTTATTGAAATCATCATAACTTTAAAATTATCCATTCGATCTATAAAAATGAGGTATCAAACTAAGGAGAAGAAATTTGCCCATTTAAAGAATATCTCTTTTGGTACCGATTATTGATATTGGATTAGCCAACATCAAAGCGGCCTGGTCAGGGACTTTTTGTGCTAGGTGTACGTGACTCTAGTATTGATGATAGCAATACTTGTTATGTATTATCTCAGTCCCTGCTTCCGCTAGCTAAACTGTGTGCTATGGTGACCATGCAAAGAAGAGGTGAACCAAGTGTACAGACGTTCTCATTGCCACTGAAAATGCAACATGTGGAGGATGATAATCCAACACCAGAACAGAAGGCTAAGGTAGGTCTAGAAGTAGTGTACTTTTGCATGCGTACAAATAGATGCATAAGGTAAGATGAACCAAAGACAAAGTGTGCGAACATTCTCATTGTTGCCTAAAAAGCAACATGTTGAACATAGTAATCTCACACCTGAACAGAAAGCTAAGGTAGGTTTAAAGTAGTTGACATTTTCACAAATTGATGCATAGAAAAAAGTCTAAAAAACTGGTGGAGACAAGTGTGCAGACTTTCTCTTTGTTGCCAAAATGTGCAGATAATAATCTGAGACCCGATCAGAAAGCTGATGTAGGTTTAAAAGTAGTGCACTCTTGGCATACTTACAAATGGTTGCATAGTCGCTGGCAGAGAATTTCAGCACTGGCCATTGTGCGCTTGCTAAATATTGAGCGTGTTCGCGGTAACATTCTTGACGCCATAGATGCAATCGGATGTGCGCGTTAGTCAGCTCAAGGTAATGCTATTCTATTCCACCAATGGCAACTGCACTTCCGTGTTTACGCTTAGTATGTGGATCGTAACTGAAAAACGTGATGAACTTCTTTGCCGCTGACCAGAATGTAGACAAGGTATGCCAAGTATGCAGACATTCTCAACGAGGCTTAGAATGTAATTACGATTTTCAAAACGTTGCCTGAATGACCTAGAGGGTTTTGTTTTACTTTATAATCTTCAGTTGTTTTAAAGTAAGGTGGGTCTTTTAATCATGATTTGCAATGTGGTTTGGAAATGAAATTGGCAAATATGATAGCCTGCCATTGTTTGTATTTTAGTTCTGACTGATAATCAACTATGTTTTGGATTTTTTTATGTTATTTTCTCCTAAATGTTAATTCTGTAATATGCCTAAAAGCTCTTTGAAATGTGAATAATTTATGGAGGAGACCCTTCACAATAAAGTCTGTCATTCTTACAATTGTTGATTAGTAGCACTAAGATGTATTGAACACTGTATTTTTCTATATATTCTAACAGATGAAAGATGCCGGTCTTCTAGATGTAACAATCAGCTATTCAGCATCTACAGTTAAGAAATCTTCAAGAATTGGACCAACTTCAGATCCAGTCAGTGGTGGCCCTCATGTTTGTCTCTCTGTTGGAGTACTCAGAGCTTGTGGATTAAAGGTAACAAATACAAAAGATTAGTTAATTAATAGTGAATCTGTAATATATCACATAGGCCTATTTGGCAAGTAAATATAATTCTATTGATAACAGACTTGGTGTATATTCTGCTGATTTCAAATAGCTTGATTTCTAATTTACCATTTGTATCAGCCTTTAAGGGTCGGCGGTGGGAGTTAATTATTTTCCCCACATTCAATATCTGCTGTGACATATTTCTTTATGCTAATGTAAAGAATAACAGTAAGTTTGCAGCCTATCGCTACCAATACCGGTTAAGTGTAATTTCTTCTCAACTTCTCTGGCAGCAAAGGTTACTTTTGATACATTATTTTCAACAGTTATCATCCAAAACTGAGCGTTAAAATACATGTTTTCAACATGTTCCCATGAAACTCTTCCAATTATTAAACATGTCACCTCTTGTTGATCAACAATGTTAAAGTGCCCAGTTCCATTCCGTACATGGGGAAATGCATTGACTGTTGGATTGACTGCTGTTGTTACAGATGACTAGTTTGGTTTAGTGTATGGTATATTAAATATGGACACCCCTCCCAATGCTCACACGTACTGGCAGGCAAGCCTTTGTTTGGCAGGCAATTTGCGTGCACATCAGCAGATTTGCTTGGCTGCTGTGACGTTACAGGTGATATCGTCTATTGATGATATGAAGTTATTTGGATCCATTGCATCTCCATATATATATTTTCTGTAGATGGCTGCCTCTCATCTGGCCCAGTTTGATGCAGGAATGCAGTATGCAAGTGAAGTGGGTATCAATGCTTTTGTGAAGATGGAACTATCTTTTCTAGCTAAAGAGGTAGGCAGTTGGCTTATTATACAAGTATAAACTACAGAGGGGTCATTTTTTAAGATTTTTTTCTTATTTCAAGATTTAAACATTCTGTACCAACCTCAGAAACTAGTTTTGAATGGTATGGTAGAAATGGTAGAAAACAAACAATCTGGGATGGAACATCCTAGTCAAAAACATGATATCTTGTGCGAGTAGACGATTATTTATGTTGTATGCTCTCCGCAAACATGCTGCCCCCCCAGTTAAGGACATGCTGACCATTTTTCAAACCTATATCCAACCAATTTTGGAATATGCTTGTGCTGTCTGGCATCCTGCGCTTACTAAAATCAAAGCTACCAGATTGAAAGGATTCAAAAACGCTCTTGCAAAATCATCCTTGGCGACAAATATCAAGACTACAAATCTGCGCTTCGAGAACTCAACATCTCCAGTCTTGCCGATCGCAGGGAAGAATTAGTTTTGAAGTTTGGTCAGCAGGTCCCCAACTCTGAAAGACATCGCCACCTTCTCCCAGAGAAGAGATCCATTAACCACAACATCCGTCGCAGCAACATATTTCCCAAACCCTTGTGCAATACCAATAAATATCAAAAATCCACCATCCCTTACATCATTGAAAAGCTCAATGGGGTTTTGGATGATTAATGTATTTTGCTGATGTCTGTATTTCGTTGCAATATTTGTATGCCTGTATTTTCGATATACATATTTTTTATTGTATTAAGCTGTTGTGCATTGTTAAGCCGGCTTTTTCAGCTTATGCTGCCTGCTGGCTCTTTTTATACCGTGAATAAATAAATAAATAAATAATATGATAATTAGTCCATAGATACATTGTTTCATGATAGGGATTTGATTGAGTAACCGAGTGATACATTTTGTAACCATGTGCAGAAACCGAGTGATACATTTTGTAATCCATTTATTTGTATACATCTAATTTTTTTATTTCTGTATTTTCTTATGGAAAAGAGAGAAACATTGTGTAAATAATTTTGCAACTTTTAGGCTTGGTAGCAAAAGGCAACACTACAGTTTTATTGGGGGACGTTGGCCAATATAGTGATCAATACATGTTTTCTTTCATCAGTGTATGTCACCTATAACATGTATTCTCTAATTACCGCTACATTTCCCTATCGTACAGGACATGCGAATCAGCCGTACCATAGCTCGCACATTTGCCCCTGAGTTCTCTCACCATGTGGATTTTCCCAGCCCACTAATACTGAGCAATGGAGATAATGATATGATGAGTTTGGCAGAGGCATTGGAATCGGCAGAGATGAGATTACAAGTATGGCACCAAACACCAGGCTTTAGACCAGGTAAGTACTATTGGCTTGCCTATGGATTTGTTGCATAATTTTGGGCAGAAATCAGAATTTAAGCTGCGTTATCTCTCCATATTCCAAGTACTGAGCGATGTTTATTGGTGATAATGATACAATGATTTTGGCAGAGGCAATAGAATTGGCAGAAATCAGATTAGACCTGGTAAGTTCATAGTTGCCTAGCCTGCAGTTTTGTAGCCCAATTTGTGTAGAAATAAGAATTCCACTTCTTGAGTTCTCTCACCATGTGGAATTGTCCAGACCTTAGACCCTGAACCACAGGTTTATTAACAATACAGTGAGTTTAGCAGAGACATTAGAACAATACACTCAGTGTTATCATAGAGTGTTTAACAGCCAGTTATAGTGCCAACAACATTTGCTGGACAAATATTTAAAAAAATTCTCAGATGCCATTCATATAGCTTTAATCTTTTATTCCCTAATTCTTCCAATATGTTTCCACAACCTACCTTACAGAGCCTGGTACAGATTACAGACAGCTTGATCCTGGATCATCCACTACTGCTATATCAGGAAGACAACTCGTACCAGGATCTGTTGATGTACTATTGGGTACTGCTAATGTACCGCTTCATACATTGCTGACACACAGAACAGGTACAAATCCTTAAGAGTGGATTCATTACACTACATTATTTTTTCGCTCATTATATCATATATGTGAAAATAAAAATGCGCAATTACATTATTTGAATATTTTATTTTTGACCCTCTGCAAATCTGGTTGAAGGCAATTGTCTTTTAAATTTTATACCCGTTATAAGTATATAAAGCAATGACACTTTTTTACTATTTTAAACTAAATCCTACTATAAATCTGGAAACGGTGTATGTTTGTTTGTTTGTGTGTTTGTGTGTTTGTTTATTTGTTATCCTTATTTCTCCGTTGCTTTTAATCAAAGTGGCGCCTAATTTGCATGAAAGATAGAGGAAATGACGGGAAGGGTGTTAACGTTTATTCCACTGAAATTGGTTAACAATTGGCTCTAAAAACAGCAAAAAACCTCTCAGATTTGGCTCATAAATACCACTAGAATTGAACAACATTGTGCGTTGCGCGTACTACTACAGCGTAATCTTACCGTGGTAACGCGTCGCGTGCATGTTTGCGCAAGGTCTCACTGCCGCGGCACACGCACCCCTACACATGGCGCAGAAGCCACACGGGAAATGGTTACAGGCCTGTGTACAGTGTCATGTTGGGGGAGGGGGGCGGGAGGGGGGGGGGAGGGGCGGTGTAAAACCACGGGAAATAGTTTAGGATAGGCCTAGGGTTATGATGGTACAATTAGCGTTTTGCGGGGGTTAATGAAGCAACCTGATTTCTTTACTTTAACAACAATCTAAGGGATTATAAATCAAACTGGTTTGGGTGTGTGCATGGGAGGGGGGAAAAACCACGGGAAATGTTTTAGAATAGGGTTAAGAGTTAATGAAGTAGCCGCGGGAAATGGTTGGTTGGTGTAGTTGCAGTGGGGGTGGGGGCGATTGTAGGGGGTTTATGTGGTTTTAAATGTATACCGAGGGTTATCTTGATGCGGTTTGAGAGGTTTTATATAGGGGTTAATAAAGTAGCTACGGTAAATGGTTTAGGATGGATATGGTTATAAATCAACCTGATTGGGGGTGGGGGGTTGCGGGTTTATAACGCCGTTAGGAGGGATATGGTTATAAATCAACCTGGTTTGGGGGTGTTGTAGGGGGTTTATGTGGTTTCAGAGGTAGGTAATATGGCATAACCATCTAGCGGATGAAGTAGCCGCGGGAAATGGTTAGGAGGGTTATGATTATAAATCCAACTGGTTGGTGTAGTTGCATTGGGGAGGGGGGCGGTTGTATGGGGTTTATGTGGTTTTAAAAGTACCGAGGGTTAACTTGATGCTGTTTGAGAGGTATACAGGGTTAATAAAGTAGCCACGGTAAATGGTTTAGGAGGGACATGGTTATAAATCAACCTGATTCTGATTCTGATTGGGGGGGGGGTTATAGGGGTTTATAATGCCTTTAGAAGGGATATGGTTATAAATCAACCTGGTTTAGGGGGTGTTGTAGGGGTTTTATGTGGTTTCAGAGGTAGTTAATGTGAACCATCTAGCGGGGACCCGAGCGTAGCGAGGGTATCGCCGCTAGTATACCTAATTCAGCTTTTCCAATTTGTGCTTGTTTGGTCAATTTGACATTGCTTATGAGCCCATTTCCTTATTAATTTTCATTCATATTATAGGTATTCAAGGATGGATTCCTCTCACCATACCAAGTCAGGGCTGGGCAGCCACACATACCGACTCACCCCCACACCCAGACACATCCTCCAACATCACACATAGAGGATTGGAACGAATAGGTGGTGGACTAGAGATGTCCATCAAGTTTGCTCATCCCAATGACAGGGAGAGGGTGGTGGATGCTGCCAGACATGTGGGATGGTCACCGCAAGGGATTGTAGATGATGTTGAGATTTATGAACAAGGTATGGTTCCTAAAGCTGTACACATATTGACCATTGACCCCTTTCCATTACATGCCTACATTGTGTGTTGATGTTGATTCCGTGTATTTATTATCCACCAAATTAATCTGTTTCTTTTCTTGAACCATGCGTAATAACAAACTAAACAATAAGATTAATTTCAGTGCATTGATAAGAATTGTCAATCTATTCCGTTTCAGACTCTAAGCATATATCTGACCGTTAAATAATGTCTGAATCTTTATATTTATCTCATCAATGTGATTTATTAATCCTATTTTAAGACACACTCACCAAATGGCTTGGAAATATGTCACCATTTTCCATCCATGTAAAGGATGAATGAATTTTTACAAATATCACCAACCTATAGTTTTATCAGCTCCAAATTGGCGAGCCTTCTTACAGCAGCAAATTAAATACAGAAGGAAGCAGGCATGCATAAAGGCTACAAGCACACTGTGCATCATATGCTTGATGGGTGCATATGGCCAAGACAGTGTGTGTGTGGCCATAATCGGAGAGATAAAAACCAAAATTAAACTATACATGTAGTAGTAGACTCTTTCAATAAGAACAATCTTAATGTTATGATAATATACCATACAAAATATTCATCCACAGATTCTGATGCAAACCGGACTATGATTTCAGAGCTTAAAGTCCACATTGATACAGCCTGGTTCCCTGACTACACTGCTCTCAGACCTGGCCAAGAAGCAGTAGACCCACAAGCAAAGGCCTATATTAGATACAAGTTTTATGACAAAGGTAGGAAATATTCTAAACACTCATTTGTAAATGTCAACAACTCGTTACAGAAGTTGCAGACTGTTGGGATTTAGGTACAGTTTCAGTTCAGTTCATTAGTGCACCTTACCACTACTTGTTTTTCAGTGGTGACGTTTATGCGGTAGGTGTCTCATAGTGGTATTTTCTAATGATTCCAAAGCCTTATTTCATAAATATCAAGATTCTTCGGAGTAATTCTGTTATACCCTTCACAGAGGTATTCATAGTGCATGATCTTTAAGAACGACGCATACTACCAATGTTGGTGTGTAGGGTATAACAGAATTATGCTGTTTCTTCTTAAGTGACTTAGAATTAGTGTTTATTGTACTCTTCTTTAGCCTTTGTTCAGACTAATATAAGAATTCTTCCCAAGTTGATCATTGTCTAAAGTAAAAAAGTAAAGTATGAATTCTTAAACCATCTCCTTAAGAAAAGTTAAAAGCTGAAGAAGAATCATTCTTATTAAGATGAATCTTATATGTTATGCAAAAGGGTCGAGTTCACTCAAAAACACACCCAGCCATGTTGTGGAAATGTTGTACCTAGGCTATAAATAGAATATGCTATGAGTTAATCCTCTTCATGTGATAACATTCCCCTTTATGGATTATACACTGAGGTTGATTGGAGGTTGGTCTTTCCCTAGAGAGGTCCGTATCAGAGGTCCAAACACTGAAGATTGTTTTAACCCTAGCCCCCCCCCCCCCCCTCCCCCCGCTTAAAAAATACTACTTCCAAGCATATCTCCAAGAGCATGTGCGGACCGAAGCCTATAGTGAATGCAGTATACTGTGCGAAGGAGTAGCTGAAAGCAGTGGCTTGCATATTGCCTGGGTTTTAGGTCCAGAGGGTCTCTGGTTCGATCCCTAGGCGGGAGCGGCAATTTATTTGTTGGTTTCTCTTCCAAAATTGGGATCCCGGTTAGGGGGTTAGAGTTCATGGGCATCTGGCATATTATGGTTACTGAAATTTGTTTTAATGAACATCTGGTATGGGTTTTTTGTTTCTATTTCATAATAGCTGCCCTGTGCTCAAAACTCTGCTACCTTGACATCAGTGAAGATGGCCACATTGCCGCAGATTTCAAACACGCACAATGTTTTAAGGCAGCTCATACACAACCATTTACTTGGTAAGTATCACATTAAAAGATGCAATAGCATGCAACTACCAACCTTCAACCTGGTCCTGAGTACAAGCATGGCAGGTATTAGAGGAGGAGGCTAATCGCGACGCACGAGAAGATAATTCTCCTTGAAAGTGGCCTTTCAAAACTACAATCATAGAAAAAAGGTGTTCGAACACTGACCATTGTTTGCACCGCTTAATTACCATATAGTACGCATTTTTAGAGTCATGTGAAAATACCAATTTGCATCTGCTAGCCTGAAAGCCCCCCTTCAATATACCTCCCCCCTCCCCCACCAATCAATGTTGCTAGGCCACGGGCTGATGTTTGGCAAGTTGGGCGACTCAACATTGATCAGGGGTGAAAGGGGGATGACTTTACATTAGGCCTACTAAGTGTTCGAACACTTTTTTCTAACATTGTAGTGTTTAGCCATGATCTACCTCCACACTCTAGTGGTTTTGACGTCACTCTTGTTTATCATGTGTATAGAGGCCTTGTATGTCGTCATCAATCGGCTTTCCAAAAAGAAATCAACCATGCGTCATTCACCGGAATCATGGGGTATTACAGTCCATTCAGTTTATTCTTTGAATTGACAAAGGAATTTTTAAGTTGATGTAAACTTGCATGAATGAAATGGGATCAAGCTAAAAGAAATTTCGGAAAAGTAGCAACATGATTCAATACTCCATTTTTCGGTCAACTTTGGTCTCAATCTTTTTTTCATAAATCGGTACTACATACATAATCGATTACTTCGAACTATGTCTGATTTACAGGACATCGCAGGAAATACACAAAAATGACTAAATTATTGCACCTATTTCTTACAAAATTCACAGTTTCGGGACCAAAATTCCCTAACAGATTTACGTATTCAATAATTAATTAACTTTCCTAATAAATGGCAGATTTTGGTAGAATTTTCACATCTCTGTTGAGATCTCTTTCGGTTGTGTAAAATTTTATCACAGATGCGTACCAGAGACCAAACATTCATTTGCTTAATTATGAAAATCGATGTTTGGTCCCTCATCATACACATGCGCTATAAAATTTTACAAATAAGATCTGGGAACACTTTTATCGTGATGCATACATGGGACGTCACAACAGCTCTATTGTGGAGGTCGATCGCGGATACACATGTCTTGAAAGGCCACTTCAAGAACGATTATTCTTACAATTTATAATAGGGTGATAAATTATAATGAAAGAATGGAATAGGATTAGAAATGGGGCTTATCTGCGATTCAGCTTCTCCTCTACTACCTGCCATGGTATACAAGGTATGATCCGCTATTTTCATGTTTCCAATCGCATACAGATGGTTAGAATATTTTCACCATTTGTTGAATGTGTGATGCACAGTACATCGTTTGTGATCAAGTGCACATTTGGCACCATGTAAAATTGTCCTGGGCAATTTTGGGGTATCTATAGAACCTGTAATTTACATACCAGGGAAATTCCAGCTCTATATATTATATGCATGGTCAATTTGATTGTCCTTAAGTATTTAGTTTAGTAAAGTGAATATCTGCACAAAAATGTAATACCCTTTCTCTTTACTTGTAAAGAAATTCACCCACACATGATATTAAGTTTCCTTGGAAATAATTTGATAATCGGAGTAAAAATATTGGATAAAGTGTACTGTAGGGCCCAGGCATGCATCAATTATACGTTAAAAAATAGAACCTCATCATTGTAATTGTATGATGTACCTTATTCCATCAAAGATGTATGGCCAGGACGCGAATTTATTAACCGTAAACAACATTTGGCCAAACACTGTATACATGTATTGTCAGTCTCATCATGTATACTATACGCTTTATTCCGTCAAGGTGTCAAATGTTGAGGTAAACCCAAGTACTTAAGACTAACTTAAGATAAATAATGACTTGATTCATCAGGTATTTAAGAGAAGAACAGCTTGAGATTCAACTGTGGATAAGCTACAGACAGGACAAACATCCTCCTGGTCAGGAACGAGCCCGTCCACAACACAGGGATAAGCTTATTGGATGTGCCTATGTTGACCTTTCACCTCTAACTGATAAGCGAAGCAAACATCACAGAGTCAGGTAAGTGACAATAGTTTGATCAGCTCAAAATTGCTGAGCCTCCTGACAGCAGCGAATTCGTTTAGATTACTTTTGAGCGTGGAGAGATAAAAACGCACATTTCTAGCCAAATTAGAACTGATTGAACTATAGTATTCTTTTGTAATAGATGTAACAAATTGTAGTTTTAAAAATGTTGACAAGAAATGACAAGGTGACCATTATTGTAACATATTTTAAAAGTGGTAATACTTTTTTACGCTACAATAACCATAACTCGATGGGTAGGAGCTGACATCTCACATAAATCCTACTCTATCTAAGTCGAGAAAACTTCTCCCCAATCCAAGAACAGTTATCAACCCGAGAACCGCCCCGTGCTAAGAGGATGGCTGACTCAGTGTTTCTATATGCTATCTTAGTATAGTATTTCCCTGGATAGGCTGGTTTTAGTGGCCCTACTACGAGGAGGGCTAATTTCACTTAAGTAAGGAATATTTTAGTACTTGCTTTGTTGACAGTTATCGAAAAATGTATAAAAAGATCCCAAACCATTATGTGACGTCAACACTACGACCATCAACCGGGCCAATAAATGACATTAGGTAGGTACATGAAGTGCAATGTGTTATATTATAATCAAGAAGTAAGTGCTATTGTACCTGTTATCAGACATTTTGTAATAAACAAACTTCTGTATAAAAATTAAAAATTAAAAAAAAACCACCATAACTCGACGGGTGGTTCGTAGCACTAGAGCGAACAGGGGGGAAACTTGGGACAGAAATAATGTGGTGTGCCTCTCCCGGGGGGTCTAACCCGGGCCGCCAGGGTAGGAGTCCATGTGATCATGCATCAGGCTAAGGGGATCCTGCTCACAAAATTAACATTTCAGAGCGTTTTCGTGATTGCACAATAAGCGATGGGGGCCTACCGATGCAGCACTTCTGTTGGGTATGGTAGTGTATGGGTTAATGCATTTCCCTCATGACGATCAATTAATAAATGGATATGTTATGATTTCTATCATGATTTTAGTGGTCTCTTTCTATTGTTCACACCTGCAAACTGTGTTTTGTTATGTGCATCAAGGTATGCATTCATACAATTGATATCACCTTGAAAATCGTTTGAGAATCCAATACTTTGGTTGGTTTTTACATCGTTGCAAACTTTTCATTGCTTCGATCCCATGTTTCACTTCACTTGTTGGCATCGTACTAGGACTTATGATTCAGTAGTATGATAATGTCCAATGGATAAGGTAGATGATCTGATTGCTGGCCCGATTTTCAACTTGCTGTTTTCTATTTGACATAAAAAGTCATCCTTAAAACTGTCAAATTCCAATCGGAACATACACCTTTAACACAAATAAACCTATCAATACTTATCAATGTCAAAAAAGAAAACGAGTCAACCTACTCAAAAAGTGCATTATAATAATTTAACGTAATATAATTTTACCCACTTTTGTATAATGATTGCAGTGGTCTGTATCCATTGTTCAAGCCTGGAGCCAGTAATCTGGGAGGTGCCTGCGTCAGAGTCCACATCAACATGAAAACATCCCATAGAAACCAAGACAGTCATGAGGTAAATAAAAATGCATTTATTCAATTTTAGGCTTTAAGACGCATTCATACTCCCATCGTTGAGCATTGGCCGACGTTGATGGACATCGGCGCGTAAGTTGAAGCAATGTTAACTTTTGACATCGGCCGATGTGCAGCAACAGGATTATGAACGGGCCTTCAGGCTTATACATCTAAACTAAACATGACTAGGATCTGTAATTTTCCCCATCCTTAAAAAAAAGGTTTACCAAAGAGGTATGATCAGCTCTCTCTTCCTTGTTGTACATCATTTTCGTTGGCTATGAAGTAAGTTGATGGGAAAAAATACACCTGTTCTACCGGTAAATGGACCTCTCAGGAAGGGTGGGTCAGTAAGGCGTTTTTGTTTTGTTTTGTTTTTACAAACATTTGGGGAATTTTCAACAATTTTCACAATTTTCAAAACATTTTAAACTTTTCAATTTTTTTCAATATGTTTCTAAAATGTGCCCAACATTTTTAACGTCAAAAATTAATAAGAAAAATTGGGTCCGTGGGCCGGGGAACAGGGTTTTATGTCCTTTGTCGCCTTATCAAAAAGAATGAATTTTGTATGTTAATCCCCTGTACTCTACAGGCAGTACCATACTTTTATTATGTCAGAAGTGTGACTATGGTGCAGTCAAAGACATATCCTGGTGTATAAATGTTGTGCTTTTAGCTGGAACGTGCACTGATGTCACATTTGTACTTTAAATGAAATGTGGTTTAATAAAGCTAGATAGGTGATAGGTTAAGCCAAACCTACCATAGCACCATACAAGCACCCCAGCCTTAGCCTTTTGGGCTGACTTGGCTGACTGACCAAGTATGGTAATAGTGGGTTCAAATACAAATGGGTACAAAGACAAATCTCTGCATAGGTGTGTGTGTTTACTGCATCCGTCACAGGACCTTCCAGGTGGATTAGACTAGGAACAAATATATTACAGAATGTGTATGGCAAACCCACCACAGTAACCAGAGGTATGAGAGTTCCTATTTTTAAGAGCTGATTTCCTCTTTTTTTTAAATTTTTCTTGTGCCAAAATGTCAGCTTTTTATTTTATTTTCAGCCCATATTTGGTGGTTTCGCCCTAATTTTACGCTGTTTTTCCTCGCTTTTGTCTGTTTTCCTCTTGTTTTATTTATTTGTGGGCTCTCACACCACTGAGTAATCTACCACAATACCACACACAACTATTACAACCTTACACAAACCCATTTTACACGTTTGCCTTATTAGGTAATAGATGGTGCAGATGATATCGGTGTGTCATCAGACCATGGCGAGCCTTCCCAGCATGCCAACCATCGACCACGAAGACACAAGGATGAAATGGACAAAAAGAGGCGTGTTGAAGATTGGTTACAAGATGAGGAAGGGGTGGAGGAACAGAAGAAGGCAAAAAAGGAGGAAGAGGAAAGGAGGAAAGCAGCGGAAGAGGAGGAGGCTAGAAGGAATAGACCGGTGTTGATGAAAGTGTTTGTGGAGAAAGCTATGCACTTGCCCGACGTACTAGATGCTAAAGGGTAAGATATGAGGTTTATTATCCTGGAAGAGAAAGTGATGAAAACAATTCTGTAATAGAGACTTCACACTTTAGTGCAGACTAGTTTGGGTGAAGTGCCACTTTGAAAAGTGCTAAAGTGCCGCACTCCATGCGAGGGAGTGGAGCGACCTAGCCCCTAACGGTTGTGGTTGGATCCAGGGGCCAAGCTCCTGGAATTTAGCTGTATAGAAGGCCCCGGAGGGGCTCTCCTGGCATTTATTTACATGCCAAATTTGTACTGAATTTATATGTTGGTGCTTTAGTTATAATTTGTATTTGTATACAGAAAATGGCCTTCAAAATTAACTTTCGATCAGAATAAATTAAATATTTAAGTATAGGATCTTGGGTTATGAGTTACTATTCCAAAGGTGTGGCTCAAGAGGTAATCTTGTGGGTTATTTAGGGTCAAATATGGGTCATCTAAGGTCCTGTTTTAGAATTTAAAAATGTGTAAAAATGTAATTTATTTTTCTAACGGTAAGTGCGCTCACGCGCCACTTGGAAGCACGCCACTTGCCTGCTCTAGTGAAACTCTAGAGTAAAAGACTTGACACTCTAGTGTTAAAATTTAACTCCAAGGATACACCCTATTTTAGAGAAGTACAACCTCTAATATCAGTCTCATCTTCCCTTTTTTTCTCTTTTTTCTCTCTTTCTCTCTGCGGTTTCTTGGGATGTGGTATACTTTGCATGTCCTTTGTTCATATTTTTTTGCAATATGTACCAACTCTCTATCGCTCAGGGTGATCAATGCTGAAGGCTTGAGTTGGAACGCTTGACCAAACATACTTTCACGCTGTGGGTGGGCCTGGGTTTTTTTGGAGAGCAGGCGACCAAACCCTGAAAAATACCTCCCAAAATGCTGTAAATGTTTATTTCTAGCACATCACATGTATTGATTTTATGAAAATCTTGTTTAGGCATTAAAAGTTACCTTGGCATGCACTGCACAATGTTATTCCTTCAGCAAAATTAGTTTTTATTAGCCTATTTATACCAATACTGTGCCATATTTTATGAATGGGAGCATGTGAAAATGTATGTGACGTCAAAAGTGTTCCACCTGCTGGTTGGTCCATGGGCAGCGTCAATGCTACCACGTTGATAGTGTTGGTCCCAGCGTTCGCTGCTTTGCCCAAATGCATAGACTGATCGAATTATCAGAAAACGCTTTTCTGACCAAGCATTGTTTTGTCATGTGCATGAGTGGTGTTGCGCATATGTGGAAGTGCAAGTGTTGGTGGAGTATGTTCAGAGTTTTTGTGTCACTTTGTTTTCTTGTCTTGACAAATTTCTCAACTTCTGTCAATCATTATGTAAGGAATCATATACAGGGTGTCTAAAAAAACACCGTGCACGTGTTTACCCAGCTTATTGACCGTGAACTTATAGAATTTGGTGTAACAATTGTATACATATTGATAGCCATAACGATTAGCTTTCATATTCCGTTTATTTCATCTAATTTGGTTTTGTCAATCTTGAGATATGACCAATTAACTAAAGCTACCTAAAGTCGACGTTGTGCCACTTTACAGTTTGCAATGAATAGTAAGGGTTACTCCGGAGATGGGGTTGTTACCACCGGGGTTACCACCCTCTAACAAAATCCAATCCGAAATGCAGTGTATGCTTATTTGGGTACCATGTTATAGCTAGAGGTTCCCTCTATCCATACATACTAAAAGAAGTACAAACATCCCACGCATGACGTCACAATGACGTCACCAAACATGGCCGACCTCAAAATCCCGCTGTATTCGATGGACAGTAAAATATCATAGAAATCTTCGCCAAAAAAGTTCTAAATATCGGAATTTCACCCGGTTTTTTGCTTATAAGTGATGGAAATGGTGTTTCTAACATAGGCCCATGCTAAAATATTTCAGGAACATTCAATACAAATATTTTTCAAAAAAAATTGTAAGGTGGCAACCACCCCCTACTATCGGACTTTGACGGCTTACCCTACCCCCGGGTAAGGTGGCAGCCTCAATTTGTTTTCGTCAAAGTGAGCGCAGGGAATGTAAAAGCGATCACCTAGACGCCCTAGGTCACTTTTTTTTGCGTTCTAGCGCAATCGGCGATCACCCTCCCTTAAGAGGACGAGGGTTTTAATGCTTATCTTAAGCATTCTTTCCGTAAAAGTGGCACAACTTCGATTTTAGGTAGCTTTAGTTAATTGATCATATCTTAGGATTTTTAAAACCAAATTAGATGAAATAAACAGCATATGACAGCTAAGTGTTTGGTCTATCAATATGTATACAATTGTTACACCAAATTTTAGAAGTTCATGGTCAATAAGTTGGGTAAACACGTGCACGGGTTTTTTTGAGACACCCTGTATACTAGTAGAAAGCCTTGTGATATGCAATCTTATGTCTCCCGCATTTTCATCTTTTCATCAAGCCATCCATATTTCCTGCTTGCTTTCTTCACAGATTACAAACGTGTGCACCTAATTGCTACGTTACGTACCAGTCTGCTGAGGACCCCTCCACCATTCAAACTCACACAGTGTCGTCATCAAGTCAACCCACTTGGGGATTCGAGGCTGCTGTCAAAATCAGCAAGGAAGTGTTAGAAAACCAGGTGAGTAAATAACTTGTGTACCGATTAAAATGTCTTGACCAGTGATGGAGCCGTGCCATCCCCCCCCCCCCCCCCCCCCTCCCCCTGTCATGATCCTTTCCCCCCTCCACTTCTCTCCCCCGTCTTCAGGTCAAGCCCCACCTCATTTTTGTCCCACCAGACACACAGTGTCGTTTTCAAGTCAACCCACTTGGGGACTTGAAGCTGCTGTCAAAGTCAGCAAGGTATTGTTGGAAAACCAGGCGAGTAAATGAATCATATTGAAATGACTTCACACCAGTGGCAGCACCGTGCCATTCCCCCATCACGATCCCCCCCCCCCCCCCCCATCACAATCCTTGCGCCCCCCTCCTTTCAACTTAAAGTGGCATTGAGAGATACGTATGGGAGTGCACCCTCTATTTTATTGGGTTTTTTGCACCAAAGTAATCTCTGTACCCCTTTAAGCTCCACTTCATTTTGTCCCCAAAACTATCAAAAATGCTACCTTTTAATATAACCATTACTGAAAGACTCAATTAATCTAATTTCAGGCAATTTTGACATTAAGAGCCACATATTTTGCACGCACAGCATTCAATTTGGCTTATGACTTGTTTTGTATTTCAGTGTTTTATATTAAAGTTGTGGCACCAGACAGGTTCTGTAGCTGACTCCAGCAGTGACCGTGTGTTTGGTTTTTGCTCCATTGATATGGGACCATTACTGGCAGGATTTCGTAGTCTGAATGGATGGTATAACATTATGGACTTCAGTGGATTATGCCATGGTCAAATTAAGGTAGGTACTCATTCCCTTGGTCTTGTGATGTGTGTCTGAACTTAGCAATATCATTGTTCTCTGCAAGTTCTTCAGCATTACATTCCTTTCTCCAATATAGACAGTACAGCAGCACCCAGCCGAATTTACTGTTAAATGATGCGTTTTTACCATTATTATGTTTTGATGAATCCAAGTGTGGAAAATATTTGATCCAAAACATAAAAATTATAAAATTGGATGCTTTACGCCCGATATGTTTGCTTTACGCCCGATATGTTTTGGGCGAGACACAAAACTCATAGCTCTACCAATACATGTGGGCTCAATCGATCAATTCTTTTCTTGCTGACAAATATTACAGGAATTATTCATGTCAATTTGACTAATGTTTCCAGTGTGATAATAGTTTAAAAACAATTCATTCAAGCAAAGTTATTCCTTTCAAGCAGAAAATAGTAATATTTTGACAATTTGGGTCAAATTTAAATCTTAAAAAAGAAATTGCAACCATAATTGTTGAGATTTTAAGGTCGGTCGCAACACAACAACAAATATTTGTTGCCTAATGCTCCTAATAATGTGATATAATTTGATACTAATGAATCATGTAAAGAATGGATAGATGAACCTGTACATGAAAATAATATTCTCCAATAACAAACATGACAGCTTGAGATTAGGTGTTTTATAGGATAATACTTTTCATAAATAAAATACTTATTTTTACATAAGATAATTTAATGAAAGTCTTACCATACCATAACACAACACTATGAAAATACAAGCATACACAATGTTCCGGACATAAGTATTTATTCATACTCCACGAATAGAGAAATAGCGCTCTGATTTACGAAAGTAAAATGTTACAACCTGTCTGTTTACATCTACTCAAAACAATGTTTTAATAGGGAAATTCATCACATTATGTGATATCTATCTATTGGTAATACTTGGAATTTCTATAATCAGCTATTAATTTAGGCATTTTTATCCCCCTGGTTTTAAAACCAGAAGGGGATTTTGTCATCATGTCAATGTCTGTGTGTGCCTTTTGGTTAGCCTTTTTTCAGAATGCTGTATCTTTTGAACGGATGGACGGATTGACTTCAAACCTTCGGCGATAGGTAGGCCATGGTCAAAAACAGTGGCTGCTTAGAGGTCATCTGAGGTCAAAGGTCATCCACAGGTCAAATCGTAAAAGTTGCCCGATTGACGTCTAACTTGGAGAAAAGAAACATGAACACAGGGGGAACATGACCCCTTTGTGACCTTTGACCTTATTTAGATTATCTCCCAGCCACGGGGATTCGCAAGTCGTGACTTGCAGTATTTTTTAAAAGTGTGAAAAAGTGAATAGGTGATGAGGGACATGTAATTTAAGTTATGTGCAGAGGAGTCTCTTATCCTAAAATTGTTGAATCCCTTATTCCATTTCACGTTCAAGAGACAGTGCTGTCATCACAGCATTATTGATTGTGAGAATTCTTTAATCGTTGCATGATTTGATAGCTTGTTTACTCTGAAAAATTCTAGAAATGTCAAAGATTCAGGACAATTCGGTAAGATCAACTTTACAGGTATCTGCAAGCAAGCCGTATGAAGTATATTTAGTGGGGTTATTTTATGAATCAAGCCTCCATGAAATTCGAGAAAATGGGTATTTTAACTAATGGAGTTTGTACACAACCCTTATCAAATCGACGTAGACTGCTTGTTCAGAAGATGGTAACAACCCAAAAAATCCACCATTGGGGTACACCAGTTTATAACACAGGACCATAAACACCTGGTAATTGGGAGCAATACGTTTTTACACATATTTATTAAGTCTCATTAAAAAGGGGTGTTTGAAATTCTAGTCATTAAAAACCAAAACATAGGGGTATTTTTCCCTCCAATTTTGTCCTTTACTTTGCAAGAAAAGTGGGTAAAATTGATGAAATTTCTTGCAAAGGGGGACTTAGAAAAAATTAAGAATGATCATGGTTAACAACTTTTGTGTGTGTTGTGGTGTTTTTTTTTTTTTGAGGGGGACATTATATTACCCCTATATTGGATTCATAAAGGGTAAGACAGTCTGCTGACCATGTAACATTCTGCCAATTTCACGGGCGTTGGAATGTTTTGACCTGACAATCATGATCTGCCACAAACAATTCCATTCCATCCCCCGACAATGCAATACCTGTAGGGCGTCTCACATTTGTAGTGATGCAATCAAGGTATTCACCCTCAGATGTATATCGGTATACACCTGTAGGGTAACCTGCATATTGATTTACTACAAATATCTCTCCTTGTCTACAGCATACATAACTAGGTGACCATACTTTGACATCTGGTGGAGACTGGATGACTCTGACATTCCCACCAGAGTAATCCATCAACTGCACAGATGTGCCATGTTTTAATGTAGTATCATATGTTGAATTGACTATCTCACCATTGGAGGTAGTTGCAAGAAGGAATGGCATGAATTGTGTTGCAAACTTGGATATGAGTGAGCCATCAGGATGGTGGATGGATATGGCGTTTTTCTGGCCTACTAGGATTCTACCCTCTGTATCTATTGCTACTGAATTCACATTGGATGGATCATTGTTGATATCAGTTATAGGAGTAGTGGATAGCTCATTACCCTGCCTGTTATGTAATTTGATACTTTTAGTTCTTTTTGAGGCGGATACATACTTGTGATCAGGTGTAACCACAATATCTACAGATCCAGGGAGCTTATACAGTGTACACTTAACTTCACCACTTCTAGAATACACCTTTACACCCATATCCAAACTAGTCAATGCAATATCCCCAATGTGATTGATGGCAAGTCCACAAAGTTTATTAAAGTCACCTGTGTTGAATCGGTCAGTCTGTTTCCAGCTTCCCACTAATACCTGCCCTATGGATGGTATGACTGGTATAGCTGCCTTAAACTCAACATATCCCAGCGATTTGTCCACTGCTATTGTCTGTGATTGTGCAAGCTTCTGTAGTTGTGTTGACAGAGCAGCATGAGTAGATATTACTTCATATTTAGACCAAGATTCTGCAGCTCTGGTAGTATCTTCCTTTGCTTTCTGGATTTGTCTCATAGTAGATTCCAAGGTTTTCTGCTGTTCATCAAGTTCTTTAAGTCTCTCTATCTTGATCTTGTCAATTTCAGCCTCGTGTTTCTTCACCATCTTGTCCACTTGCTTGATGCAGTCTTTCCTAACATTTTCTAGTGATTGTTTTGCGCGTTGTAAGTTCCTTTCAAGGTCACGCTTCACATCCTCTGTGATCTTCACAGCTGCCTGATAATTCTTATTGTATTTCTTCTGCAATCCCTCAAGCTCGGATGATTGCATCGTTGCAGCTTCATCCAGACTTACACGTTTGTGTTCAACCTTACATCCTTCCAAGATGACACAGTCCTGGCAGACAGCTTTCCTTTCAGTCTTACAGTAGTATTCCAACATCTTTCCATGCACTTTGCAATATTTGTCTTCTTTAGCTTTAAGATTGACCTTCTCAGAAAGAATATCTACTATGGATACAACAGTGTGGTCTTTTAGGGTCTTGAGGATCTTGTGCGGTGCGTAGCATGTGTCACATAGATACTCCTTGCAGTCCACACATCGTACTGTAGCCTTCTCACTATCACAGTTGCTACAGCGGGTATCGGAGCTGGGCAAGTTGACCTGTATTCAGTAAATAAAAATACCCAAAATTAACTATAAGAACTTTTTGTATTTCCTGTGAAAATGTGGTTTCTAGATTTTTGTAATATATGCTTTCCTATGCACTTATCAAACTGCTTTGTACATTTCACGGACATAAATTATGCTAATGAGCTCATTAAATGACGTCACTCACATCATCGATATTTTTGTAACGCCAAAATTGTAAGGTTGAAATTCTAGGTCGAGTAAAATGATGTGCTTATTTGTTGTCTGTGAGCTTTTGTGAATTTTTTCCCGTATTGGAGTATTTTTTTATTGAAAATAGACAGTTCAAATTAAACGTTGGTTCCAAGTTCAACTGACAGCACATGGATTTAAGTCGACAGCAACTGCAATATGCAGTCAACATTTGAGAAAAACGATGCCCGACTTTGCAAGAAAGTGTACGGGGAAGTGTACGGGTGAACATGACAAACCAAAACAGTCTAGTAAGTAACCGCCTCCGTGGCGCAATTGGTAAGCGCGTTCGGCTGTTAACCGAAAGGTTGGTGGTTCGAGGCCAGCCGGGGGCGTTGTTTCTTTTTGCATTTAATGCAGATCGACAAATCACATCACAGTAAAAATTTAATGTTGACAAAATCACAGACCACTTACACAAAAATCGCATCTGCGCATGCTCCTGTCGTGATCGAAATCCAACACACAAGCAATGGGCGAGTTTTATAAGTGCTATGTGACCAAAGAAATATCTCATGTTTAGTTGATTTGCCAATAAAAATGACTTCGGTTGAGACTATAGCTGGGAAGTTCCCAAAAATGTCAACAGGTAGGCAATATAGGACTGACCTGCGATTGATTATAGCCATGTTATTCATTTTTAGCTCAGTTTCAGCTGATAGACCATTGGGGATTCTCATGAATTCTAAAAAATGAGAAATTTTCAAATGCTTCTCTTTTCCTTTTGCAAAAGCATTTTTACAATTGCAATTTAAACTTTTTTAGCAAATGGAGCGGAAATTGTTTTTGTCAATAAGTTTGTTGGGCTCCTGTGGTTACCATTTGGCCACTCACGTTCCACTTCTGGGTGCCCGTGAACTTGCCTCTTGTTTGGTTGTTTTGCTCTTCTTCCCCCGTCCCCCCTACTCCTTAGGCCTTCATTCTGTATCCATACCAAGAGGACTTGAAGTTTAAAATTAGTCTCGTTCCGTTCCCGTTTCCCGTTTGGTTTACTGAGATATATTGGGTCGGGTCCGCTAGCTTCTGCTACAATTCTACGGGGCTCATCTTTCTCATTACCATTCGGAGCAGCAAACGGATCTCTTTTTTCATCCGGTTAATAGACTTATTTTGGAATTGTGAATATTTCTTTTGCAATTGAGACTGAAATAATTGGGTGCTATCAGTGGTAGTATACAAATACTACATGGTAGAGGGGAAATAGAGCAAACTATTTTCCCGAGGTACTGGCTACGGGCCTATCACCCCGAACCCGAAGGGTGAGGGGTGATAGGCCCGTAGCCAGTACCGAGGGAAAATAGTGTGCCCTATTGCCCCGATCATACCATGTAGTATTTGTTTTATTACACCTCACTGTGACTCTGGGGATGAGGTTGTAGGGAAATAGTCAAAACTATTTCCCTAGGGAAATAGTACTTGTGATAGGAATTGGCCAATGAATTGCCATGATTAGTTCATGAATATTTATGAGGTGTAATAACACCAATTACTTGTGTTTGGGCAAGATCCCTCATTGTTGTCCGGCAGACATCCATCGTTTTCTAATGTTTGAAATGAATTTCATGTATTGCTTGTTATTGCAATGATTCCCAGTTCGCTCACTGATTATCGGGTCCTTATGGGATTTTAAACAAATGGCGAGATTTTACGAAATTTCAATTATTTGGCGGACAACCAATATTTATAACACTGACCGGCATCATGTCATGGGCAGTCTAACTCTAATCCAAAATTTCAGAATTATTGATAGGATATTTTTTAAGTAATAAAAATAAGATTAAAATGCATTATTATTACCTTTGTCTCAGTGGCGACTGTATCCTGGAGACTGCTCAAATGGAAATGTACCGGTAGATCCTTGACGCCATTCTTAGGTAGTTTGTGGGTCTTCCGGCAAGTTGGACACACCAGGATACGCTTATCTTTACTGCTATGAACCAACTGTTCCAGACAATCTCGACAGAATCCATGGTGACAGGGCAGGGCTCTTGGGTCTCGGAAAGTCTCTATACAAATCGTACACTCCAACAGTTTTTTGCTGATTATTTCAGCAAGTGGGTTTGCTTCGGCCATGTTTTGAAAATAACCTATGATAAAGAAATATAATATAATACTCACTTCAGTAAATGCAATGGTCAGAGACCAAGGGCCTTATTCTCATACGAAACACAGATTTAGCTTAAAACCTTGACTAAGTAAAATCGTGTCTAAATTAAAGGTGAGTTTATCTCTTAAATGATGTGTTTAACAAAATCCCATTTTAAACTCCGCCAATCGTGTCCCTAGAATGGTCATGCATTCACTGTATACAGGTTCTCAATTAATTGTGGCCCGAATGGGTAACAATACTATCGACCGAATTCCTCAAATGCAGGTGTATTTTTAAGACTACACAATCTGCACATCAGCTAGCACTGGGCATGGTTGAGATCATTCAAGGTGTACAATTGGTGCACGAGTTTAGTTAAACGCGAGTTAAAACTACCCCATACTCATGTTTAAAGTCAGACACTTTTCAGTGAGTTTGACTGGTGTTTAAGTTAAATAAAGTGAATAACATTTCAGTTAAACGATGTGTTTAGCTTACAGCTGTGTTTAATTACGTACAAGAATATAGCCCTTATTGTTTTATCGTCTTACCCGATATAATCAAGATGAGATAATTTTGTACTCGCTATTTCTGTCTGTCCATCGTATGGCGATTGCATTTTTGAATGGTTGTAATTGTTTGCTTTAATGCAAAATAAAGATGATTAATAATGTTCATGATCTGATTTCGATTAAGGCACAAAATATGCGAAGGTATTACCTCATTTGCCCAATTTTGTGCAAACCTTGTTAACACGTTTTTAAGCAAATATTTTATTATAATTACCACAGGTTCCACAGATTTTCAAGATTATTTTTTAAATATTTCATGATTTCTCATTTTTCGTTTTCTAACCGTGAATTTTGTCCGTTGTCCGTATCGCGGAGGAATGAAGGCTTTAGACCAGGCCTTCTCAAATGGTGGCGCATTGCATCAGTCAGAGTGGCGCGCGGAAGGACGCATGGAAAAAAATTAATAAAAAAAAGGGAAAAAGAAATATATCCCCAACAGATCGCAAGAAGCATGAAGAGCCACTTCAGCCACTAACTGTAGTGGGGTTAGCAGTATAATTGATTATCACTACATTTTCTACAATTGTTTGTACATTTTACCATCAACATCTTTTTATTTCTTGTACCATATTGCATGCAAATATAGCTCTTCTTAGCCTCTTAAAAGGGGGTAAACAAATGAGCTTCCAAGGCGGGGCCCTTGGACCTCATCCGTTATTCGTTCTCCGCAGGCTTCTCTCGCTATGCTCGCAGGGATGGTGGCACTTCTAGATCACTAACATCTCAAAAGTGCTTCACAAAATCTAATTGAGAAGGCCTGCTTTAGACTATAGTGGGTCATTCATCACTCCCCGCAGTTTGATAATAACTAATATACTCCCTCCATTATCTTCTGTAGTCATTATCATGTAAAATTATCAGATATATCTTAACCCACCTCCTCTCCTTTTCATCTTCACTAGCCCCTTCCCATCGCCCCTCCCTGGTTACCAACCCCCACCCACAGTAACATGTAGGTAGCTGAAATCGCCACTATGATGTGGTTCACATCAAGGTGTCAGCAATCCATTGCGACGTATGTTTCAATATTACTCTCTTACTCCTACTATTGATAACTCTCATTTTACTTGTATGGTGGATTGGTGGTTCTGGTTATGTGTTACTTGGTTTTTTTTAAAGCATTGAATAGCCATACAATATTACTTCCTTGTCTGTTGAATTTAAAAATTCAACAAACAAGGAAGTAATATTTTAATTAATAAATATTTACCTCTTACGACATAAACACTGCCCAACTAATCCTTTTCACTTTGACGATATCACAACTTGGTAAATGTTATAAACTGATATTCTAAGTTCACAAATATGCAAACATTTGTCTGTTGTAGTGACAAATGCACAGCTATGACTCCTTAGTGCCCTGTCAATGACCTTTTACGCACAGCTGTTTCTTTGAACTGTGTCCAGTAGAGTGTTTCTACAATTTGTTTCACAACTTTTTTTAAATGCCTGTAACTAAGGCCTAAAGTTGTTGCTATAGAGATTGTTTGGTCAGTAATATGCTAATTATGAGTCCTAATTCATTTTTAATTACTTTGGGGTGTGGGGGGGGGGGGGGGGGGGGGGGGGGGGGGGGGGTCAGGCAACAAAATAATGTTTTTTATTAGATTCTCCAGAGTTTTTTACTATAAGAAATGGTGAAAATCAGAACTATTAGTTTTTTAAGAAATGAACATTTTAATTGGTGTGATTCTACCTTAAAAGTTTTTACTGGTTTGGCAAAGCTGGAACAAGTAACTCAAAATCTGGTTGAATAAAAGTCAAAACGTCAGCATTTCATTTCTGGGATATTTTTGTCTTGTTAGCACAAGTCTTTAGTTAGCAGGAAACTGGTGGTCCTCCAACAAACCATAGATAGACAAACTCAGTAGAGATCAAAAGGGGCGTATCCAAGAGCCCGCTCGCACGCAGCAAGCTAGTACTGCAAGCGAGACATGACATGTGACCGTGTCATGTGATTAAATATCAAGTTTTGGTAGTTATTAATAAACAGAATGGTTATTTTGATTGTAGAAAATTAAAAGAAGAAAAAAGAAAACCAATAATAAGGTCTTCACTTTGGTGTACCTTTATCACTATCCCGGTGTTTATACGGTGATTTTATAAGAAAAACAACAAATGATGTCATGCATTCCAAACTTTCCCATAGCCGTAGACTGCAGTGATGCCAATTTATCTAGTTATATCTATATTTCAAAGTTCAATTTCACAATGGTGGTTGTATTTACATTGTTGATAAAGCTCAACAGGACATTGCTATCATTGCAAATAATCCATATCTTCTCTTTCAAAATAGTTTGCCCACAGAAAAGTTTGAGGAGAGACAACACACCGATCTGGTATTGGTATTGGTAGCAATTTGGTTGCCTACCACAACTCTTTTATCTTTTATTTATATCATTCAGTAGCATATCTAAACTCGCTCGCGCATAGGCCACGGCCACCTTTACAACGATTTGACACATATGCAGGTCACATCTCAGATGTCCCCCCCCCCCCTTTGCACACTTTTAAATAGCTATTTGTGATGTGTCTTGGCAATATTAATTATATTTAAGGAATAATTAATGGGTGGTGTATGTAGATGATATTGAAAGGCTTTATTGTCACTGTGTTTTAAATCAAAATCCTTGTGACTAAGCATAATCTTACACATGCAGGTAGATCTCCTGATACATCAGCGCTTTACTGATGTCATCCCACAATTTGAGATGACAAGAAATAGTTATCGCTGCAAGAGTGAACAAGTTTCCAGAAATGGATCGAAATATTTCAAGTTAAACTGAGTTTATGGATACCTTTTACTAGGAACTGGTGAAGAAATTTGAATCCCAAATATTATGTTCAATGTAATGAATCTAACAAACTGATACAAATGAACCATAATGTAAACAATGTATTGATGATCCAGATATGGATCAAGTTTGTTGTTGTGTATTATATTATTTCTTATTGGAACTCCGATATCGTATAGAAAATCAACACTCTTAATATCAACTATAAGGCAAAAAAAAACCCATTGTGTTGCAAAAAGTCTCGGTCGGTTGATTTTCCTTCTTTTTTTCCCCCTTTTTTGTTTTTTGCTGATAAATATTACTGACAGACAGTGGTTCGTGTCAAGACAAAATTGGTAAATGTCAATTTGACTAATGTTTCTAGTGTGATAATAGTAGGCATAGCACAATGCACACACACAAAGTCTGCCACTGGGAGCATTACACCAGTGAACAACAACATATGAAAAGCTGTGTTGCATAAAGCCCTACATCCACTTCTACCTGTTACTCATTTTGCATTATTGAATGGATGGTGTGGAATGTGGTTTTGTATTGTTGCCTCAATTGGCGTGCATGGATGCACTAATCCAAGTTATGAAGACAGCCATACAATATTTGGATTAATTAATCATGCAAAATGAGTAACATGTAGGAGTGGTCTGTAATCCCTTATGCAAAACAATCTTTTCATATAATGTATGCAGCTCCACTTTGAAAAACATCCCTATATAAAATTAATTATCCTCAGGAGAGGCACTCATTGTAGGGCAGTGAGCTTGCCATATATGGTAGTCATGACCTTGGACTATATAACCTTGATCCAGGTATAAATACTTATCATCAGGTTTTTTAGTTATGACTGTTTTTACCAATTTTTGAAATTGGCTCTGAACTTGAATATATTGGGCCGATTTAAATAAACCTAACCTGAGATATTGTACTAAACACTTCAAGCAATTTAGTGATATGCTCAGTTTTTGCATCCTTTGAGTGCCTCCTGTGAGGAAAAGACTGAGCATTTGAATATGGGTATTTAAAAAATGGAAAAGCTTGTTTAATTTCTAAATCCATCAATATTTGTCAATCAAATTGGGTATAAATGTTATATATCTATTACCGATCACTCTTATGATGGGAAAAAAATTGTCGGACATTGCTCATTTGCATATCAATGACTTGAATAGATAATTAGCTAATTTGCATATTTAATGAGCTTATGAAACTAAATTATAGTTTAAAAGATTGGGTATCGTACAATTAGCCATAATGCCAAGTTTGATTGCAATACACCATTCACATCTGGATTTATAACATTTACGCATATTAATTAGCTGGACTTAGTCACTTTTTTGATTGCAGTCAGTAAAACTGGTCAAAATGACCAATTTCACTAGGTTATTTTAGCTTAATGCAATATAATTTTACCATATTTTTTAATTTAACATGGTATATAGATATTCAATTGTTAAAGAAATATGTGTAAATGGTGTTTTGAATGTTACATTATTAACAAATTGAGCTCTCTAAATCCTGATAAATTATATTTGTGGGCATTGTTACTGTTTTTGGCAGGTTTTCGGCCATTTTCCGAGTATCTCAAAACACCGTACCACAAGAATGCATTGACCGATTGTCATAATTTTTTTTGGAAAATAAATCTTTCATTGCAATCTTTCATTTGAATCCAATTTTGTACATGTCTCAATCATTTGAATGTTATGTGTGCTATGCCTAATAATAGTTTAAAAACAATTCATTCAAGCAAAGATATTCCTTTCAAGCAGAAAATAGTAATATTTTGACAATTTGGGTCATATTTAAATCTGAAAAAAGAAATTGCGACACTAATTTTTGGAGATTTTAGGGTCGGTCACTGAGGGCAACACAACAACAAATATTTGTTGCCTAATGCTCCCATATTGAATTCATGGGGTCACTTTTTCGTACAGCGAAACCACACGCAAATACATCCAAATTGATGCTATGTACTGGTATAGGACGCATCTCAATTTATTGACGTGTGTCTATACTGAGCTAACTTGAGCTGTATGTATAACGTATAAATACCATACCGGTGTCCACATAAAGCTAAAGTGATTCTCTTTCTTAAAATCTACATTTTATATTTTTAGAAAATCATATGCCCGCGTCATTTAATATTTTACTTTTGCCATCCTATTATTTCACTATTCCCCACACAGATAAAAATAACAAAATGATTGTCAAATTCACCAAGTGCACACGTTTTTACGGTGCATGTATTCAGCTCGCTGTATCTCTGGAAATAAATACGGTACACATCTCATACCAACGCCATATTGTACACTTGGTGTTTGAAACTTGTCTGGTCCATGTTAAATATATTTTGATTGGTTGAGAAAAGCCCACGTCATTTTTACTTTTCCGAATTGACAAATTACGGAATCAGTACCAAAATCTTACGGTCGAGCGTAGACCCATTAACTTCACACACAAACACGAATGCGAGCAGTGAGTTCATTACTCATCGTTCTATTGATAAAAATTCACTGTTTTTATTTTTGAACAATATGACTTAACATGAAGTTTATTTACAATATCAGTTGTCAGAGAGTGATGGCATCAGGGCGTTTCATGACTTCAGAAAAATCAAAATCTTACGTTTAGGAATCTATGTGAAGCTAATCGATATCCCCACAGACGGCCCGTAATAATTTGTTTACACAATGGCATTATCAGTTGTCAGAGAGTGATGGAATCAGGGCGTTTCATGACTTCGGAAAAATCAAAATCTTACGTTTAGGAATCTACGTGAAGCTAATCGATATCCCCACAGACGGCCCGTAATAATTTGTTTACACAATGGCATAATAGGAAATAGCTACTGATTTGCATGTATTTAATAGGCTCTTTTAGTTGCGCTATTTCAGCCAAACAAATCCATATGTAATAATTTGATACAAATGAATCATGTGAAAAATGGATAGATGAAGTACATGAAGAAGAAAAAAATCTCCAAATAACAAACATTTCAGCTTGAGATAAGGTGTTTTATTTATAAGATCATACTTTTTCATAATTATGAGATGACTACAAGTCTCGAATACTGTGTTTGGTAGCATGATTCTGATCATCTCCATTTGTAGCCATTTTTTAGGGGGTTTTGTCCGTATGTGTTGTGTTATCACGGACCAGTTACTGCCTTTTATCGTGGCTTTTTATCGTATTTTTTGTGGCACAAGAATCTTGTAAAGTAAGGACGTTGGTTGAAGGAAATTTTGATAAGTTGTGTATTATATTGATACCTACTGCATGAGCATATTTTTGAGGTCCAGAATTAGGCGTTACTAAGATGTTTTTGGGCCGTAACCAAGACACGTTCTCTGTTTCACATTTAGGTATATGTGTTAGGATGTACAGTGATGCGCCCCTACGATAGTTTCTACGCATAAAGAAGTAGACCCCGAATTACATGGAATTAAAATGTGGTTTGTGTTTATATTTATTGTATTTCATCAATCATTTTCCTCTCATTCTTCTCACTGGCATAATATGTTGGTGTTTGTTGTCATTTATACGCTATTTATAAGGTTATTTGCCTACGTTAATGAATGCGGATAGTTATAGTCAATTATAATTCAAGCAAATCGGCTGGCGTGAGTTCATTGATACCATGAGCTCACGCCGTAGTCCTTTTCAGTACTTCTTCAGGCAAATGAATAAGGGGGAACCATACCAAAAAGACAAGGCTATCATGTGACTAATTTTAACATAATAATTAATGTCTAAATTCGGTTTTTCACAGACATATCGGACAGGTTTAACTTAAAAAATGAGTGCTCACCTGTTTCTTGACCCATATGCATCTATTATTCGGATGAAATTCAATCCGGTAGCCTTACATGCTTACACAGAAAAACAAAATTACCAATGTGATTATTGTTTTTTAAGATGGCCGACGAAGATTTTGTCTGAGACTAGTACGTATATACCACTCTCAGGATTTTGTATTAATAACACAGTTGTTTACTTGCTAGTCATAAATAAAAAGATCCAATGTGACTTTTCTGAACCACTTTTGCTAGCTCTTAGTTTCATAGCAATGTCATGAATTCCAAAGAGAACATAAAAGGACAAGTTTGAGTCTCCAAAAATGTGAGTGAGTCCATGGACGGTGGGACCAAGTGGGCCATAAAAATGATTCCTTCCAACATTGTACTTTTACCCGATACCCAAATTATAGATTTGGTACCAATCTATCGAAACTAGAGCTTACATCAGTTACGAAAATGAAAATACCCGGCGAAGAATCACATTTTAGCAAAAGAGTAAAAATAATGCACAGATTAAATACAAAATAAATCAATTTCAAATGAATCTCCACATTAAATGTGCATTAAATAATCGTGATTTAGCCGACAATTTTTTTTTAAATAAGCTTATTATTATTTTTTATTATTTTTATTTTGATGAATGAAATGATGGATAATTCCAGAATCAAATGTTTAGAGACATTTTGGGAATCTCGGGTCCCAAAATGGGCCCCGGGATATCGACTTAGTCTAAAAAATTATGGATACCATGATAAAATGTGTCCCGATGTGATTTTTTGGATGATTTCACATTTTGAGCTACTTATATAAAGTCTGTGTACTGTATTCCCTTTACGAAAATGCAATCACCAAAATGTGATTGCAGCAAGGTGGTACCAGGTTGCACAAGGTTGTCGCACGGTTGCGTAAGGTTGCACAAGTTTGTCACAGGTTGTCGCACGGTTGCGTAAGGTTGCACAAGTTTGTCGCAAGGTTGCACAAAGGTTGTGGATGATTGCTTCAAGGTTGCGCAACCTTCTCAGAACAACCAAACTGGTTGCGCAAGGTTGTATTTTTCCAAATTTAACCTTGCGCAAGGTTGCAGAATTGATTGCGATTTTCATAAGGGACAGGTCAAACTGCAACACATTTGACGCAGAAAAAAAATGTCCAGCAATTTAGCCTAAAGAAATGAATGGACACCATAAAATGTGTACCGATTTGAATTTTTGGGATTTTTTTCACATTTTGAGCTACGTATGAAGTCTGTGTAGCTAACCGGTCAAACCGCAACATATTTGACGGAGAAGAAAAAAATCTGACAATTTAGCCTAAAAAATGACAGACACCATAAAATGTGTCCTGATTTGATTTTTTGGATATGATTTCACATTTTGAGCTATGTATAAAGTCTGTGTAGCTAGCCGGTCATACTGCAACACATTTGACGGAGAAAAAAAAATCATACAATTTAGCCTAAAAAATGACAGACACCATAAAATGTATCCTGATTTGATTTTTTGGACATGATTTCACATTTTGAGCTGCGTATCAAGTCTGTGTAGCTAACGGGTCAAACCGCAACACATTTGACGGAGAAAAAAACATTCCGGCAATTTAGCCTAAAAAATGGCGGACACCATGAAATGTGTCCCGATTTGATTTTTTGGATATGATTTCACATTTTGAGTTACGTATAAAGTCTGTGTAGCTAGCCGGTCATACTGCAACACATTTGACGGAGAAAAAAAAATCAGACAATTTAGCCTAAAAAATGACAGACACCATAAAATGTGTCCTGATTTGATTTTTTGGACATGATTTCACATTTTGAGCTGCGTATAAAGTCTGTGTAGCTAACGGGTCAAACCGCAACACATTTGACGGAGAAAAAACATTCCGGCAATTTAGCCTAAAAAATGGCGGACACCTTGAAATGTGTCCCAATTTGATTTTTTGGATATGATTTCACATTTTGAGCTACGTATGAAGTCTGTGTAGCTAGCAGGTCATACTGCAACACATTTGACGGAGAGAGAAAAAAATCCGACAATTTAGCCTAAAAAATGACAAACACCATAAAATGTGTCCCGATTTGATTTTTTGGATATGATTTCACATTTTGAGCTACGTATAAAGTCTGTGTAGCTAGCCGGTCATACTGCAACACATATGACGGAGAAAAAAAAATCCGACAATTTAGCCTAAAAAATGACAAACACCATAAAATGTGTCCTGATTTGATTTTTAGCTCAGCCTACTACAGTAGGATGAGGCTCTTGTTATCACGTTCGAAAGGTCAGTGATAGCATGGTGAATGGCAATAGTTTCTAAACGCTAGGAAGTAAAAATGGCCCGGAAAAATGGCAATTAAGACAAAACAGATAAAACATTTAAAAAAGTGACTCGGAACATCTTCTAGATATGTTACGATACAACATATGAGATGCATTTCCTGACGTTTTTCACTTGCGTTAAAATGTTATTAAAGGTTTAACCAAAAAACTAGGGTGTCTTGAAACTCGTCCAGGTCAAGCAAGCACCTGCAAGGCAAGTCATTTATCACTATCATTATTCAAAGAAGATTTCTTGATGTACCCCATAATGCTTAGCGCCCCTACAGTATTAGCACCAGAACAAACAGTGTCACACATGTGTTAAAGTAATTAACAACTGAAGGTCATCTGGTCATGTGATGAAAGTGAAGCATCCTGGGGTGCATCAAGAAATTGTTGATCATTATTTGAGCTTGTGTCAAATTCAAAACAAACAGGAGTTCCTTTAGGCCAAGAATACTTTTTTGTTTGTTTGTCCACATCCGACCGACTGTGTACCTTGGTGCCGACCATATTATTTTTTATTTTCTATTATTTTTTTAAAATAACTTTTTTTTGAGCTATTTAAATGGCCAAAAGGACCGTCTTATTCCTAATTTCATACGCTGTAAGCTGATTTCAACATAATATAAAACTTTTTTTTTGGGTACCTACCTAGTTAGTTCGGGAAAAAATAGGTTTAGTAATACTTTCACGTATATATATCTAACAGAACATCACCACTATGTTATTTCACTTTTTGCAAATTTTCTATCATAATAAATGGCGGCGACCGACAACATGTTCACGGTATCTGCGCATTGCAAATTTGTTACAAAAAATACCCTTTGACCGAGTGTTGCAACCAGTACTACAATATTGCAACTTTATACAGACAATCTGTCCGAGCAGGATTTCAATTCTAACAAACTCATGAAAAAAAGTTCAATACTATCAAAGTGATGTGTTTTGTGTTTGGATGACTATCATTCACAGTATTCATGCCAAATTTATATTCCCAAATACAATATCCGTATTTAAAAAATAAAAAAAATTTTTTTTATCCAACCTACAGACCCTACCTTTTTCGGACCTCTATGGACAAACAAACATTTTTCTTTGTTGCCTTATACCACTGCCTGTCTTCAAAAGCTTGCCCAAACAAACAATTATTGTTACTGTCACACTCCTGAATCAACATATCAATGGACAATATAATGACTGTTTATCAGTCAATCCACCAGCAGACAATGTGTGCTACTGTAAAAACCAATATTTTCGTGTACAGATATTTTTGCACATTTTGATATCATAGACATTTCGCGAATTGTTTTTTTCGTGGGTGACCTTCTGGATGCACTGCATGAATGTTGAAAACATTATTTTGGCGTGTCATAATTTTCGCCAAAATAAAACCGCCGCCAAAATTTCAGCTTTTACAGTATATCAATAGCTACACTGTATTATAAAATTTCGGCCATGACCTTGTTGTGAAGTGTTGGTATAGATAAAATTACAACTGTTTAATATAATAATTAAATAATATTGAATGGAATCATGGAATTATGATGGTCAAAAGTACACAGATGAAAAAATCCTGGTGTTCTCTCTTCGTATTCAGAGGGGTAACACATGATTGTTCCAGGATCTTGAAATACCCCCTATTTGAAGGTGTTTCGCGGACAATTTTGCCGATTTGACCCCCTTTTTCGTATTAAAAGGCGGACATTTTGCCTGAAAATAACCCCCCTTTTTCACCATTCCAAGGACACTTTATATATAGTCCCTCTATTTGCGTAAAAACGAGGACATTCTATTTTATTTTCTTCTTCGCGTACATAAACCTCTACAAAAAACACCCCTAATTTTGTTAAATCGCGGACATAGGTTTCAAAATGACCCCTTATTTTTGGAAAACATGGACAAAGCTTCAAAAAACACCCCTAATTTAGGGAAATCGCGGACCAGGGCAGGAAAAAGAGGGCAAATCGGCAAGCTCCTTGTGCCGGGAAATGTTGCCATATCGTAGGAAATCCCTACCCCCCTAAAAATGTTTTTATTTTTTAAAAACATTTTTAAGAGGTTTTTTTTAGAGTATTAGGCATTATACAGCCGATATTCCATAATATGATGCACCATGGCATCAATTGGACCTTAATTTTCCAAAAAGCTTAAAGGGCACAGGAAAAGGGATGATAATCCTGCTACAAGTCTTTGTGGGACATTCCATTACAATAAACAGGGCCAGAAAATGAACACGCCACAAATGACATCATTTGTGGTATATTGATTATCAGTGAGTATCATGAATAGATTCAAACCAGTCACCTGGAATTTTCTTTTCATAGTACTCACAGAGCTATCAATAGTTCCACAATTGATGTCATAATCAACTAGCACATATATTGAATGCTTTCTGGTCCCTCTTCGTAGACTTGACTCAAATCACACCACTTGTATTTGCATTTCATGTGCCCTTTAAGGTTCTATGGGGGGCCCGCCCCCTCCGCCGCTAAACCAGCGGTAAATCCAACTTTGTCGAATTTCTCTTGCAGGGAAACCTTGCATCTTTTCCAGCCCTGTCGCGGACATAGCTTCAAAAAGCACCCCTAATTTAGGAAAATCGCGGACATAAAATGTTCGCGGAATGTCCGCGGACATGGTATGTTCGCGGAATGTCCGCGGACATGATACAGAAAACCGCCCTTTTCCGCGAGTTTTGGAACGATCATGCGTACCCAAAGTCAATGTTGACTGAAACCACCGGGGCAAAAATGTACCTCAATCGTTCCAAAAGTAGGTGTAAAGTCAAAAAAAAATTGCACAGTTCTTGACTCACAAAAGTCTTGTTGGTTCTTTCTCATTTCTCGCCCCCAATATGAATAACCTAGCTACGTCAAAAAAGTTCAGAAACCCAAAACTGCAAGTTGGCCACCCCCCAGGCCCCAAGTATTTCTGAACACTCCCTAAACGGCTATATCTTGCCTCACGTCCCGTACTATTAGTTATCCCCTGCATGTTCACACAATACGGACAAATACCTATGGTTTGGCATGTCATATCACATGAGGCCGCATGCCGAATGTGATATGGCACAAAACATGTCTGGTTAGGTTATATGCAGATCATTTATTTTATGGCGTGGGTTAGACCTTTTTGCGGTATATTTCGGCCTCAGAATGTAACAGAAATCGACTCGGTTGCATTTAAATCATCCGCCATTTTATTCGTATTTTAAGCAACTCTTCCACAGACGCAAAACAATCGCTTTACACGTAATATCATTTAGCACCATCTGGTATATATACATATATCGTGTGGTTTGACTTGTTGTTTACACGATATGGATCAGATTTCATACGTGTTAACCAATGAGATTGAAGTATGTACACTTACTAAACGATAAAGAATAAATCGTGTATAGCTACAACATATTTTAATTGGTTTGAGCATGCACACTTGAGTTACGGGACGTGTAGCAAGACATTGCCCCCTAAACTATCCTTGGGGATCGGCAGAATTAAAAAGTGCACATTAAGTTGAAATATCCATTGAAAGTTCTGAGTAAAATGCTGAAAAGTTGCAGAATTTGCCAGTGTAGGTAGGCATAATTTAATTTACCAAGCCAGTCATGCCAGTGGGTACTGGATATAACAGGCTATAAAATCTAGAGGCAATGTAAAAGCTCATCAGAGTCCTAAAATGATGTATTTGAGGTTTATTTACATTGTTTTTTGTGTCTAATTATTTATTTAAACATTCATATGTCAAAGGTCACCTATTAAGGTCACCTTTTATGGTCAAATGTCATCTGAGGTCAAGTTGTAAAATAAGCGGTAAACATATAAAAAATGATAATTTTTGTGCATACATTATTATGTTTTGAGCTGTTCAAGTGTGAATGACATTGGATCCAAAACTTTATAATGATAAAATTGGGTGATTTACTGAGTTTTAAAAATATTTTTAAAGAAAACACCTCATAGCTCAACCAATACATTATGGACCTAATCTATCTAATACATGAAATTGACAGCTTGTCACTAATGGACAGGGATAGCGCTGGATCAAAAATGTAATAGGTCTCATGACTTTTTTCAGGACCCTGTAGGACTTCAAAAAACAAATTTAAGGGGTCCCCAACAAAATTGAGGGGTCCTGAAGTTTGGGTATTTGAAAATTTTACATTTTTACGGACAGTTTTAATGAATTTATATTGTGAGCAAAGGATGGATATGTAATTTACAGAATTTCTTAAGGTTTCCATTTCCATACATCGTCAAATTTAAGGGGTCCCTTCAATTTTGATCGGGACCCGCAGTCTTTCCAATAAGAGATCTGACGCGTCACTACAAGAAAGTGAGAGGTCTAGGACGCGCAGACGTGTCAGAATGCGACCCCTGCTAAAGGATACATGAAATTTATAGCTTGTCGCTAGCTGAGCTTCTGCATCATTGATGCTCTCGTTTGGACATGATTTCACATTTTGAGCTGCGTATCAAGTCTGTGTAGCTAACGGGTCAAACCGCAACACATTTGACGGAGAAAAAAACATTCCGGCAATTTAGCCTAAAAAATGGCGGACACCATGAAATGTGTCCCGATTTGATTTTTTGGATATGATTTCACATTTTGAGCTACGTATAAAGTGTGTGTAGCTAGCCGGTCATACTGCAACACATTTGACGGAGGAGAAAAAATCTGGCAATTTAGCCTAAAAAATGACGGACACCATAAAAAGTGTCCCGATTTGATTTTTTGGATATGATTTCACTTTTTGAGCTACATATAAAGTCTGTGTAGCTAACGGGTCAAACCGCAACACATTTGACTGGGAGAAAAAGAAATCCGGCAATTTAGCCTAAAAAATGACGGACACCATAATAATGTGTCCCGATTTGATTTTTTGGATTTGATTTCACATTTTGAGTTACGTATAAAGTCTGTGTAGCTAACGGGTCAAACTGCAACACATTTGATGGAGAACAAATAATTCCGGCAATTTAGCCTAAAAAATGACGGACACCATAAAAAGTGTCCCGATTTGATTTTTTGGATATGATTTCACTTTTTGAGCTACATATAAAGTCTGTGTAGCTAACGGGTCAAACCGCAACACATTTGACTGGGAGAAAAAGAAATCTGGCAATTTAGCCTAAAAAATGACGGACACCATAATAATGTGTCCCGATTTGATTTTTTGGATTTGATTTCACATTTTGAGTTACGTATAAAGTCTGTGTAGCTAACGGGTCAAACTGCAACACATTTGACGGAGAACAAATAATTCCGGCAATTTAGCCTAAAAAATGACAGACCCCATAAAATGTGTCCCGATTTGATTGTTTGGATATGATTTCATTTTTTGAGCTGCGTATGTAGCTAACGGGTCAAACCGCAACACATTTGACGAAGAAAAAACATTCCGGCAATTTAGCTTAAAAAATGGTGGACACCATGAAATGTGTCCCGATTTCATATTTTGGATATGATTTCACATTTGAGCTACATATAAAGTCTGTGTAGCTAGCCGGTCATACTGCAACACATTTGACGGAGAAAACAAATCCGACAATTTAGCCTAAAAAAATGACAGACACCATAAAATGTGTCCTGATTTGACTTTTTGGACATGATTTCACATTTTGAGCTACGTATAAAGTCTGTGTAGCTAACCGGTCAAACCGCAACATATTTGACGGAGAAAACAAATCCGGCAATTTAGCCTAAAAAATGAGTGACACCATAAAATGTCTCCCGATTTGATTTTTTAGATATGATTTCACTTTATGAGCTACGTATAAAGTCTGTGTAGCTAACTGGTCAAACCGCAACAAATTTGATGGATAAAAAAATTCCGGCAATTTAGCCTAAAAAATGACGGACACCATAAAATGTGTCCCGATTTGATTTTTTTGATATGATTTCACTTTTTGAGCTACGTGTAAAGTATGTGTATAATGAACTGATCAAACCGCAACACATTTGACGTATCAAATGATGTTTGCATTTCAAATTTTATCTCCAATATAAGTTTACATTAAATAATCGTGATTTAGCCGAAAAGGTGTTTTTAAGTAAGCTTATTTTTATTATTTTTGTTTATTATTTTGATGAATGAAATGATGGATAATTTTCAAATCAAATGTTTAGAGACATTTCGAGAATCAAACTATCCATTATAACAACACATCGCTAACAATGTGAGTGTGACAGTCATCGAATCTGGTTCCGCTGGGATCCTAAAGTACCAACCACATTAAACATGTCTACCGAAACCGCTCAACCAAAAACCATGCAACCCGATAACCGCAAAACCCGCGAACCGCGAAGCCCGAGAACCGCTCTAGTTAGATACTTATTTTTACATTAAGATAATTAATAACTTAATGAAAGTAGTACTATACCATGACACAACAGTCAACACTATGAAATATACAAGCATTATCTGCAATGTTCCGGACATAAGTATTTATTTGTACTCCACGAATAGAAAAATAGCGCTCTTATTTACAAAAGAATATTTTATACAACCTGTCTGATTACCACTACTCAAAACAACATTTTAATTGGGAAATTAATCTCATATGATATCTATCTATTGCTAAAACTTAGAATTTCTATTATCAGCTATATATAGGCGTTTTAAGTGTGAAAATGTGAATAGGTGACGAGGGACATATAATTTAGTTATGTGCAGAAGAGTCTCTTTTCCAAAATTTGTTGAACGGGGTTCAATAAGGTTTCGGAGTTGTTTATCTTGAATCGACAACGGTAAGACAGGTTTATTTTGTGAGCAAAATAAACCCGTCTTATACCGTTGTTGTTTCAAGATAAACAGCGACGAAGACCTTGTTGAACCTCGTTCAACAACGACCAAACATATTTACATCATTCATGTGAATAGCGTTTTGGATAATTGATGAAAACAAGTAAAAAAACGTGTTTTAATAGGCTTAATTTGACATAAAAATAGCTGCTCTTTAAAAACGGGGAAAAAATGTTACGTTTTATTATAATTAGGCCCTTATTTGGACATTGTCCGTTCCCTGTAAATGGGCGAGGGAACTTCTAAATGGGCTGGGTTACAAAAGGTAAACATTAGAGAAGACAAATTATTTCGCAAGTAATTGTGAATTTTTTGTTTGTTTTTGTAAATAGCATTTTATTCACACACCACCTTTAACATTCAGAGAAAAATTAAATCCAGAACACGTTTAATTTACATAGCACATGCATTTTGATCCATGTTTATAGAATATTTGTATCAAATCAAAACACACCCCTCCATTTCAATAGTGGTACGGTCCATACTAGATGAAAGGGATCTCATTTTACTGCGCGATGATGCAAAATGGCGATTCTCTTGTGCTCGGTAGCGATTGTTCGGTCTAAAATTGTGGCTTTAGGAGTGAGCCATGACATATGGCCCTCGCCAAAAATATTTTCCTCAGGGATATAGCTACATTTTGGTATATAAAGCTGTTTGCTAACTTTAAGGATTGCTTGGCGAAATGCATTTATACGCCGAAAAAACAGGCGAAAAAAATGAACACATTTTGCGAACATTTTTTGTTTGTTTACAATTTTGCATTTTCCAAATAAGGTTTGCTATCCTAGTAATTTGCATATGAACAGTGCATTTATCTCAAATCGACAACTCTTTGTTACTCTACTTAACTTAGGTATGGGGGAGTTGTTGAATCCCTTATTATAGTCCATTTAACTTTCAAGAGACAGTGATGTCCCCGGGGTGATGTCATCACAGCATTATTGATTGTGAGAATTCTTTAATCGTTGCATGATTTGATAGCTTGTTTACTCTGAAAAATCCTAGAAATTTCAAAGATTCAGGACAATTCGGTAAGATCAACTTTACAGGTATCTGCAAGCAAGCCGTATGAAGTATATTTAGTGGGGGTATTTTATGAATCAAGCCTCCATAAAATTCAGGAAAATGGGTATTTACTAATGGAGTTTGTACAGAGCCCTTATCAAATTGATGTACAAGCCTTTATCAAATTGATGTAGGCTGCTTGATCAGAAGATGGTAAAAACCCCAGAAATCCAATATTTGGGTACACCAGTTTATAACACTGAACTATAACACAGGATCATTAACACCTGGTAATTGGGAGCAAAGTTGTCCTCCATTTTGCCCAAAAAAAATGGGGGGGGGGGGGGGGATATGAAGAATCCTTGCAAAGTGGGACTTTAAAAAAAAATTAAGAATGATCATGGTTAACAACTTTTATGTGGGGGAGGGGGGCAGGAACATATTACCCCTATATTGGATAATGAATGGGTAAGACAGTCTACTGACCATGTAATATTCTGCAAATTTCATGGCCGTTGGAATCTTTTGACCTGACAATCATCATATTCTGCCACAAACAATTCCATTCCATCCTCTGACAACGCAATGCCTGTAGGCATACTCACATTTGTAGTGATGCAATCTAGGTATTCACCCTCAGATGTATATCGGTATACACCTGTAGGGTCACCTGCATGTTGATTTACTACAAATATCTCACCTTGTCTACAACATACATAACTAGGTGACCATACTTTGACATCTGGTGGAGGCTGGATGACTCTGACATTGCCACCAGAGTAATCCATCAACTGCACAGATGTGCCACGTTTTAATGTAGTATCATAGAATGAGCTGACTATCTCACCATTGGAGGTAGTTGCAAGACGGAGTGGCATGGATTGTGTTGCAAACTTGGATATGAGGGAGCCATCAGGATGGTGGATGGATATGGTGTTTTTTACCTGCGCTACTATAATTCTACCCTCTGTATCTATTGTTACTGAATTCACATTGGATGGTGCATTGTTTGTATCAGTTATAGGAGTAGTGGATAGCTCATTACCCTGTTTGTTATGTAATTTGATACAACATTTATCAAAGGGAGCAGTTACATACTTGTAATCAGGGGTAACCGCAATATCTGTGGATCCAGGGGAATCATACAGTGTACACTTAACATCCCCTCTCCTAGAATACACCTTTACACCCTTATCATAACTAGTCAATGCAATATCCCCATTATGTTTAATGTCAAGTCCTTCAAGTTCATTAAAGTCCCCTGTGTTGAATCGGTCAGTCTGTTTCCAGCTTCCGACTAATAACTGCCCTATAGATGGTACTACTGGTATTACTGCCTTAAACTCAACATATCCCAGCGACACCTCTACTGCTACCGGCTGTGTTTGCACAAGCTTCTGTAGTTGTGTTGACAGAGCAGTATGAGAAGATATTACTTCATATTTGGACCCAGATTCTGTAGCTCTGGTAGTATCTTCCTTTGCTTTCTGGATTTGTCTCATAGTAGACTCCAAGGTTGTCTGCTGTTTATCAAGTTCCTTAAGTCTTTCCATCTTGATCTTGTCAATGTCAGCCTCATGTTTCTTCACCATCTTGTCCAGTTGCTTGATGCAGTCTTTCCTGACATTTTCTAGTGATTGTTTTGCCAGTTGTAAGTTCTTTTCAAGGTCACGCTTCACATCCTCTGTGATCTTCACAGCTGCCTGATAATTCTTCAAGGTGATATTGCATTTCTTCTGCAATCCCTCGAGCTCTGATGATTGCATCGTTGCAGCTTCATCCAGAGTTACACGTTTGTGTTCAACCTTACATCCTTCCAAGATGACACAGTCCTGGCAGACAGCTTTCCTCTCAGTATTACAGTAGTACTCCAACATCTTTCCATGCACTTTGCAGTACTTGTCTTCTTGAGCTTTAAGATTGACCTTCCCAGAAAGAATATCTACTATGGATACAACAGTGTGGTCTTTTAGAGTCTTGAGGATCTTGTGTGGTGCGTAACATGTTTCACATAGATACTCCATGCAGTCCAGGCATCGTACTGTAGCCTTCTCACTATCACAGTTGCTACAGCGGGTATCGGAACTGGCCAAGTTGACCTGTATTCAGTAAATAAAAATACCCAAAATCAACTATAAACTTATGTAAATATCATATGGTGCACAGAAACAAGAACTTTTTGTATTTGCTATGAAAATGTGGTTTCTAGATTTTGAATCTGAAGTTTGTTATTGTTTAAAACTTCAGAAACTTGTACTCATAGAGTCTGTTGGTTTCTATAAATAAAAAGAAAACTGTTTAAAGAAAAGGGAATTTTTGCCGTCTCTTCATTTGTGTGTACTGCTGTCTTTTAAGTGTTCAAAAGTAGATGATTTAAAAAAAATTAAAAATTAAAAAAAATCCCGACCGACCTACCCTATTTGTTTTGGTCATGTTACGCCAATCAAACTTTTTTTTTTTTTAGGCCTTAGTCATCACCGTTAGATCTCAGAAGTGACAGAACCTATTTATTGTCATAACAACTTAATAATTTGGTTTTCAAGGCACTTATTATATTGATATCAATATCGAGTTAGGTTTAGACTCGAATAAGAATGAGTATTTTCATTAGATTGGTGTCCAAAACAAAAGCTAATTATTGCTGGACGTATAGCCCATCGTTTCATGTCTTTAAAAAAACCATCAATTTTTTGCAGTATATTACGGAAAGTCATCATTTACAGAGAGAATTTTATCAGAAAAATCTAGCATAAGACCAAGTAAAATTTAACAAAAATGTTTCTTGTTTGGGTTTTTGAAAAAATAGGAGGAGGACCTAAATTTCCCTTTTTACACAGCGTTTTAGCCAATATTTTACAAAAGGCGGAAAGGCATGAAGGGTACCTGCTTTCGACTCTCTAAAATGCTCTTTTAAATCACCGATTACTAAATGCTAAAAATTAGAAGTAGCATCCAAAAACAGAAAACATTTATTTTAATAAATTAAATAAATTAAATAAATTAATAGAATAGTCTTCATCCCGGCCAAAACTTTCACGGGTGGGACCTTGTCAAAATCAATCATATTGTCATGAAAGACATATTTGTTTTGTTCCGTAAAAACTTTACTATAGGTATAAATTCAGTTGAAAAAAACTTTCAAATCCATGGCCCATGACACAAGTACAATATAATAAATAAAGTGGACAAACAACGACGAATCCAGCCCCTGATATGAGTTGGAAATGACCTCATGCAAGTAGCAATGACCGCGACACTCATCGATATGGTAATCGATAGCTTTAATAATACTATGATCGGTATGCTAGGTTGAAGTGGAAGTTTAACGATAGCGGATTATATTGCATTTCAAAGACGTCAAACAAAAGATGATTTGTGCCTATTGTATCTATTGTAATATCAATGGGACGTTCAGCCAGGTTTAAACGGCTTGTCTCAAATCTGTTAATACATATCGTGCCAGAAACTTTATAGATTGTTTAGCTGAATCAATGGCTTGGAGGGAGGATTATTTTGTGATGCCAAAATATGGTAGAAGACTTTGATTGTTAGCTCAAAATTTCAGTTCTGTTCCCAGTTGTGTCTTGTGTGCTTTCTCTCCCAACCGAGACCAGTACATACTGTCACGTGGGCAGTCTAACTCTAATCCAAAGTTACGGAATTATTGATGGCATATTTTTCAAGTAATAAAATAAGTTTAAAATGCATCATTACCTTCATCTCAGTGGCGACTGTATCCTGGAGACTGCTTAAATGGAAATGGACCGGTAGATCCTTGACACCATTCTTGGGTAGTTTGTGGGTCTTCCGGCAAGTTGGACACACCAGAATGTGCTTATCTTTACTGCTATGAACCAGCTGTTCCAAACAATCTCGACAGAATCCATGGTGACAGGGCAGGGTTCTTGGGTCCCGGAAAGTCTCTATACAAATCGAACACTCCAACAGTTTTTTGCTGATTTTGTCAGCAAGTGACATTTTTGATGTGCAATAACCCTAACCCCACTGAATCTCACTAAATCTCACTGCCAGAAACTATCTCCAGGCACGTGCTGCTGCATTGCCGCGATGACGTCACCTACCGCAGGCATATGTGGCCACGGAGTTTGTGGCGGCATATGACCTAGGGAGTTAGCTCAGTCGGTAGAGGGACAGACTTGAGTGCGGATGGTCCGGCGATCGAATCCCGGGGGGTGCTGGGTGATTTTTCGGGTAAAAAAAATAGCACTTTTTCCCCCCTCCCCCCGATACGCACAAAAAACTAGCTTTACTGGTTAGGGTTAATACAAATTGTCGGTTATGCTCCCCGGATCACAGACATGCCCCCTCAAACTTGAAGACCCTCATTGCCATTACATAGCGACCTTTTTCTTTCATATTGTTTTCAGGCATACTGGTCGTATATTAAAGGTCCTAGAGAAGCACCAAAGAGTGGTCTTTGTTTATCTGATAAGTACTCCTTCATCAATATGCTTATCCTAATGACAGGTTGCTATACAAATGTTGTATCAGGTTGCTATCTACTGAAGACAGTGATGGAAATATATTTCATGATGTTTGAAGTCATACTTTTAAGGCCTGCTCTTGAAGCTTTATCTATTCAATTCCCATTGTGTTGATCTACGCCTAGGACATTTAGTTCCTTGTTTTAATATCGTAGTAATCCATTCACAGTAATTATCAAGAAAAAAATCGCCCATGGGGTCCATTCTGTAATAAAAGTATGCCTCACATTTTCAAATAGCGGCACGGTACAGAATTGTGTGTTGATCGGCCGCGCATTGTTTAGCGTACACTTGCGCACTGGTGGCACGTTAGTCGCACTCTATTAATTTACGCGCAAGTGTTTTACTTGACGCGACGCTCGCATTTTCGAGTCATAAACTCAGCTGCCACTGTGCCAGCGGCACTGCGCGTCACTATCATGGTGCAGTACTCTTAAAGTTGGACACTTTTCAGTGAGTTTGACGGGTGTTTAAGTTAAACAAAGTTTTGAGAATTATGTTTAGTTGAACGACGTGTTTAAACTTAAATGCGTGTTTAGCTTACAACCGTGTTTAATTACGTACAAGAATTATTGTTTTATTGTTATATTGTGTCCGATGTCTCGCCCGATATAATCAAAATAAGACTACAGGGTGAGTCAGAAAGAACGGGTACTTTTGTTGGCGAAAGCGCCACAGAAATATTAGGCCTGCATATTCAAAACCAGCTATAGTGTTACAAAGAACACATTATTTGTTTTTCATTCAAAAAAGAATTTTTGAATGCGTCATAAAGTTGCAACCATTTGAGTAGAACCCGGTATTTTAAAGCATTTTTGAATGGTTGTAATTGTTTGCTTTAGTGCAAGCGTATGCAACCTGCGGCCCGCGGGCCTCTAATCTGCAGCCCGCGAAGCAATCCCAAAATTCCCATTGATGCAGCCCGTTTTAACCGGAACTCCCTAGGTTACACTAAATGGCGAATTGATTAAGTGGTGTCGCTCCCTTATAATTAGTATAGGGTGACGCAGTGGCGTAGCCAGAGGGGCGAGGAGGCAATTTCTCCCAATATTAACTGTCCTGTCGGTTGAGATTGTCACTGTCGGTTCATTTGACAAGAGAAATCATGGAATTATATAAGTCAAAAGTGCACAGACCTAATTGTTTCGCGCGCTACGCTCGCACGTGTACCCCAAATGGAATTTGTTTTGGTAGAAACTTGTTTACAGCAGAAACGTACCTCGTTCATAGCAAGAATAAGTGTAAAGTCGAAAATGTTCGCATTTCTTTCATCGGAACAAACTTGTGATTGTGTGTTAAAATCCCTGGTTTAAATGGCGAAGAAAGCGGGTATCCGGATGTGTTTTGGAATGTTTGACAATCACTGCGGCCCGTGAATGGATCTCAAAATCACAATGCGGCCCGGCTGGTAGAAAAGGTTGCACATGCTTGCTTTAGTGCAAAATAAAGATGATTTATTGTTCATGATCTGATTTCGATTTGGGCACAAAATATGCGAAGGTATTACCTTACCACATTTGCCCAATTTTGTGCAAACCTTGTTTACACGTTTTTAAGCAAATATTTTATTATAATTACCACAGATTTTAAGATTATTTTTTAAATATTTCATGATTTCTCATTTTCCGTTTTCTAACCGTGAGTTTTGTCCGTTTTCCGTATCGCGGAGGAATGGAGGCTTTAAACTATAGTGGGTCATTCACTCCCCGCAGTTTGATAATAACTAATTAATATTCTCCCTCCAAGTATCTTCTGCAGTCATTATAAGGCCAAAAAAAATGTTTGGTTGCCCTCCGCGACCGATCGAAAAAACACGAAAAAAACGGGTCACGTTTTTAATTGTTTTTTTAACGCCGATTGTAAAGATAGAACTGTGAAACAAAAACAAAAAAACCGAAAGAATGAAGAAAAAAATGTATCAATCTTCCAAAGTATGTCCTAAAACGTTCCACGCAAATTGCAATCTAAATTAAATCTAGCAACACTGGGTGACATGCTGTCTCTAAAGCTCAGATCGCCAGATCTGCCTTTCGTGGCGTCGTTCCAACAACATGGATACCTACGCGGTTTCCGTCGTTAGTAAGCTGGACAATACGATAGTTTGGAGCGTCGTTTCGTCCATAGATACTGCTGGCACGTTTCTATCCCTTTTCGACAAGCAAAACGACAGATTCTCTCCATTGTCTGCACATGTGTCACGCTCGCCAAATGGGCCGTGGCAGGAAGTCAAATTGGATGAATTGGGTGAAGGGAAGAAGAAAAAAATACCGACCACAATTTTTTTCTCTCTGGAGGGCAACCAAACATTTTTTTTTTTGTGCCTAAAATGTCAGATTGTCAGATATACCTTTACCCAGCGCTCCCCCATGACATTTCATCTTTACTAGCCCCTTCCCATCGACCCCCCCCCCCCCTCCCCTGGTCACCAACCCCCACCCACAGTTAGGTAGCAGAAATCACCACTTACCACTGTGGGTCAAGGATTCAGCAATCCAATTGGGCTAATGATTCAATATTATTCTCTTACTCTTACTATTAATAACTCTCATTTTACTTGTATGGTGGTTCTGGTTATGTGTTACTTGGCTTAAGCTTAAGTTGAATGTCATCACATTAATGTTTAGATTTATGGCTATTCAGTTTCAAGTACAATGCTTTTAAATTCAACAAATATGGAAATAATATAATTTTAATTAATAAATGTTTACCTCATACGACATAAAAACTGCCCAACAAATCCTTTTCAATTTGACAATGTCACAAATTGGTAAACGTTATAAGCTGATATTTTAAGTACAAAACAGACAAATGCACAGCTATATCCTTAGTGCCCTGTGAATGACCTTTTACGCATAGCTGTTTCTTTGAACTGTGTAGAGTACTGAGTAGAGTGTTTCTAGAATTTTTCACAACCCTTTTTTTAAATGCATGTAACTAAGTCCTAAAGTTGTTGTAAGGAGGATTATTTGGTCAGTAATATGCTAATTAGTCCAGCTTAATTAATTTTTAATTACTTGGGGTATGGGGAGTCAGGCAACAAAATTATATATTTTTTATTAGATTCTCCAGAGTTTTTACTATAAGAAATGGTGAAAATCAAAACTATTAGTTTTTGTCTCGCCTGATGTAATCAGGAAGAGACTATGTTATCACTATTTCTCCGCCGTGTTCTAAGAAATACCTTTGTGACGCGATATCTGGAGATCCGTAAGGCCTATCTTGATGGGACTTGGTGGAGGGAAGGAGGGTGGTGCGTTCTTTTGCTGATTGAATTTTCAAGGTCATTGGAGGTCATTCAAGGTCATCGGGGTCAAATATGCTTAAAACTTTTGTGACGCGTTGTAACGCGATATCTAGAGATCCGTAAGGCCTATCTTGATGGGACTTGATGTCAGGAAAGGGGGTGGGGGTTAAATTCTTTTGCTGATTAGATTTGCAAGGTCATTGGAGGTCATTCAAGGTCATTGGGGTCAAATATGGGGTCAAATAAGATCCGTAAGGCCTATCTTGATGGGATTTGGTGGAGGGAAGGGGGTGGTGTGTTCTTTTTGCTGATTAAATTTTCAAGGTCATCGGAGGTCATTCAAGGTCATCAGGGTCAAATATGGGGTCAAATAGATCAGTAAGGCCTATCTTGATGGGATTTGGTGGAGGGAAGGGGGTGGTGTGTTCTTTTTGCTGATTAAATTTTCAAGGTCACCGGAGGTCATTTCAAGGTCAAATTTCATCGGGGTCAAATATGGGGTCAAATAGATCAGTAAGGCCTATATTGATGAGATTTGGTGGAGGGAAGGGGAGTGGTGTGTTCTTTTTGCTGAATAAATTTTCAAGGTCATCAGAGGGCATTCAAGGTCATCAGGGGTCAAATGAGATCCGTAAGGCCTATCTTGATTGGATTTGGTGGAGGGAAGGGGGTTGGTGTATTCTTTTTGCTGATTAAATTTTCAAGGTCATCAGGGGTCATTCAAGGTCATCTGGGGTCAAATAAGATCCGTAAGGCCTATCTTGATGGGATTTGGTGGACGGAAGAGGGATGGTGTGTTCTTTTTGCTGATTAATTTTTCGAGGTCATCGGAGGTCATCTGGGGTCAAATAAGATCCGTAAGGACTATCTTGATGTGATTTGGTGGAGGGAAGGGGGTTGGTGTGTTCTTTTTGCTGATTACATTTTTCCAGGTCATCAGAGGTCATTCAAGGTCAAATAAGATCTGTAAGGCCTCTCTTGACGGGATTTGGTGGAAGGAAGCTGGATGGTGTGTTCTTTTTGCTGATTAATTTTACGAGGTCATTCAAGGTCATCTGGGGTCAAATAAGATCCGTAAGGCCTATCTTGATGGGATTTGGTGGAGGGGGATGGGTGTGTTCTTTTTGCTGATTAAATTTTCAAGGTCATCAGAGGTCATTCAAGGTCAAATATGGGGTCCCCTAAAATGTCTTGCCTCCTTTTGCCCCCCCCCCCCCCCCCCCCAACCCCCAAATTATGATGCTGGCGCCGCCACTGCATAGTCCAAATGGGGTGGGGTACCATCTAAACTTTGAAGGGCCATAAAGCGGAAACGATTCGTTTGTGTTCCGCAAATTTTTTAGTACTGGGTAACATTTGAGCATCCCTTAAGGTATTACATCCCTTGCATTAACTACAATGCATACCTCTGTGACAGTGCTACATTGTATCATATGTTTCATCATCATTTCTTTCAAGTCACTTTTGATGAACAGGCGAGACGCACCGTTCAAGAACCGCCTTGTTTAAGAAATTCCCATTTTAATTGGTGTTATTCTACCTTAAAGGTTTTTCACTGGTTTGGCAAAGCTGGAACTCAAAATCTGGTTGAATAAAAGTCAAAACGTACGTCAGCATTTACTTTCTCGGCGTATCCAAGAGCCCCTCGCAGGCAGCAAGCTAGTTCTGCAAGCGAGATATGTCATATGACTGTGTCATGTGATTAAATAACAAGTTTTATTAATAAACAGAATGGTTATTTTGATTGTAGAAAATTTGAAGAAAAAAAGATAAACCAATAATAAGTTCTACACTTTGCTGTACCTTTATTACTTTTCTGGTGTTTATTAGGTGATTTTACAGGAAAAAATACCAAATGACGTAATGCATTCAACACTTTCCCATAGCCGTAGACTGCAGAAATAGCATGTAATGCCCAGTTATCTATAGTTTTATCTATATATATTTCAAAGTTCAATTTCACAATGGTGGTTGTATTTACATTGATGACAGCTCAACAGGACATTGCTATCATTGCAAATAATCCATATCTTCTCTCTCAAAATAGTTTGCCCACAGAAAAGATTGAGGAGAGACAACACACCGATCTGGTATTGGTAGCAATTTGGCTGCCTACCACAACTATTTTATCTTTTATTTATATCATTCAGTAGCATGTTAACTCGCTAGCACATAGGCCACGACCACCTTTAAAACAATTTGACAAGATTATTTATATAATGTGTCACAACATTGACTTTTAGCCTTGTGCGTGATGCGTGAGATATCATACAATGATTCACAATTGTGATGAGAATAACAGTGATTGTCCCGATAACACTTGCAATGCCAACGTACCATAAGTGAGGATGGATGTCCGCATGTAAATGACATACATTTTGGACAACTAGATTTATCCCTGTCACTGAAATTTTAGAATTGATCCTGAAAACATGTATCATTAATAGAGGACATATCGATAGGGGCTCCTTGGTTTTTTGTTTAATATAGAGGACATATCGATAGGGCTCCATGGTTAGTTGTCCATTATAGAGGACACATTGAGAGGGGCTCCATGGTTTGTTGTTCAATATAGAGGACATATCGATAAGGCTCCATGGTTTGTTGTTCAATATAGAGGACATATCGATAGGGGCTCCATGGTTTGTTGTTTAATATAGAGGACATATCTATATGGGCTCCATGGTTTGTTGTTCAATATAGAGGACATATCGATAGGTAGGGCTCCATGTTTCGTTGTCAATATAGAGGACCTGTCGATAGGGACTCCATGTTTTGTTGTTCAATATAGAGGACCTGTCGATAGGGACTCCATGTTTTGTTGTTCAATATAGAGGACATGTCGATAGGGCTCCATGTTTTGTTGTTCAATATAGAGGACATATCAATAGGGGCTCCATGTTTTGTTGTTCAATATAGAGGACATGTCGATAGGGCTCCATGTTTTGTTGTTCAATATAGAGGACATATCGATAGGGCTCCATGTTTTGTTGTTCAATATAGAGGACATCAATAAGGGCTCCATGGTTTTTTGTTTAATATAGAGGACATATCGATATGGGCTCCATGGTTAGTTGTCCATTATAGAGGACATATCGATAAGAGCTCTATGGGTTGTTGTTCAATATAGAGGACATCGATAAGGGCTCCATGGTTTGTTGTTCAATATAGAGGACATACATGCATCAATAAAGGGCTCCATGGTTTGTTGTTTAATATAGAGGACTTATCGGTATGGGCTCCATGGTTTGTTGTTCAATATAGAGGACATATCGATAGGGCTCCATGTTTTGTTGTCAATATAGAGGACATATCGAGGACTATAAGGCAAAAAATTATTGTGTTGCCCTCAAGGTCCAAAATGTCTTGGTCAGTTGATTTTCCTTCTTTTTTCCCCCTTTTTTTTGTTGACAAATATTACTGACAGACAGTGGTACATGTCCAGACAAAATTGGTAAATGTCAATTTGACTAATGTTTCTAGAGTGATAATTAATAGTTTAAAAACAATTCATTCAAGCAAATATTTTCCTTTCAAGCAGAAAATAGTAATATTTTGACAATTTGGGTCAAATTTAAATCTTAAAAAAGAAATTGCAACCCTAATTTTTGGAGATTTTAGAGTCGGTTGCTGAGAGCAACACAACAAAACATATTTGTTGCCTAATGCTCCTAATAATTTGATACAAATGAATCATGTAAAGAATGGATAGATGAACCTGTACGCAAAAATAACATTTTCCAATAACAAACATGACAGCTTGAGATAAGGTGTTTTATACAATCATACTTTTCATAAATAAAATACTTATTTTTACATAAGATAATTTAATGTAAGTCTTACCATACCATAACACAACACTATGAAAATACAAGCATACACAATGTTCCGGACATTTATTTATTCATACTCCACGAATAGAGAAATAGCGTTCTGATTTATGAAGTAATATTTTACAATCTGTCTGATTACATCCACTCAAAACAACATTTTAATGGGGAAATTCATCACATATGATATCTATCTATTGTTAAAACTTATAATTTCTATAATCAGCTATTAATTTATGCATACCTATACTCGTACACTCCGTTCCAGCGACAAGTCACTTCTATGTGAACCTCGTTCCAAACACTCTTGGGGGGACAGCTTTTTCAATTGCAGCGCCACGTCTCTGGAACGCCTTACCCATTCATGTTAGATCATGCACATCCCTGGCACAGTTCAAGACGTCTTTAAAAACTCATTTTTCAAAGGATGCTTTTTATTAAAAAGTGGTGTGTTTTTTCAGTTACATATAAATAGGCTATATTTCTTTAAAATTCAAATACTAGTAGTATTACATGTATTTGTAGATTTAATTTTTTGTGTATGTCACAAATTATGATATCATTATTGACATAATTATTATACTATTAAGTTGTATTTAGTTAAATGATTGTAGATTAAGTTGTACTTTAAAATGTATGTTGTAATATAAGTTATTTTTTGTATCGCGCCTCGAGCACCATTTTTGGTGGATTAGTGCGCATTATAAATCCACATTATTATTATATTATTATATTAAATCAAATCTCCGTGAAATTCAGGAAAATGGGTATTTAGTTACGCATGGAGTTTGTACACAACCCTTGTCAAATTGGCATAAGTTGCTTGATCAGAAGATGGTAACAACCCAAAAAATCTACCAGTTCATAATTAACAGGACCATAAACACCTGGTAATTGGGAGCAACCTGTTTTTTTACATATTTATTTAGTGTCATTGAAAAGGGGTGTTTGAAATTCTATTCATTTAAAACCAAAAGATAGGGGGTATTTCCCCCAATTTTGTCCTCGATTTTGCAAAAAGGGGGTAAAATTGATGAAAAATCCTTCAAACAGGGGACTTCGAAGAATGATCATGGTTAACAACTTTTGTGTGGGTGGGGGCAGGAACATATTACCCCTATATTGGATTCATAAAGGGTAAGACAGTCTGCTGACCATGTATCATTCTGCAAATTTTACGGACGTTGGAATATTTTGACCTGACAATCATCATGTTCTGCCACAAACAATTCCATGCCATCCCCTGACAATGCAATACCTGTAGGGCGTCTCACATTTGTAGTGATGCAATCAAGGTATTCACCCATAGATGTATATCGGTATACACCTGTAGGGTCACCTGCACGTTGATTTACTACAAATATCTCACCTTGTCTACCACCTTGTCTACAGCACACATAACTAGGTGACCATACTTTGACATCTGGTGGAGGCTGGATGACTCTGACATTGCCACCAGAGTAATCAATCAACTGCACAGATGTGCTTCGTTTTAATGTAGTATCATATGATGAATTGACTATCTCACCATTGGAGGTAGTTGCAAGACGGAATGGCATGGATTGTGTTGCAAACTTGGATATGAGTGAGCCATCAGGATGGTGGACGGATATGGTGTTTTTTACCTGCGCTACTATAATTCTACCCTCTGTATCTACTGCTACTGAATTCACATTGGATGGTTTATTGTTTGTATCACTTATAGATGTAGTGTATAGCTCATTACCCTGTTTGTTATGTAATGTAATACAACATTTATTTAATGGAGCAGTTACATATTTGTGATCAGGTGTAACCACAATATCTACAGATCCAGGGGAATCATACAGTGTACACTTAACCTCACCACTCCTTAAATACACCTTTACACCCTTATCCCAGCTAGTCAATGCAATATCCCCATTGTGATCGATGGCAAGTCCATAAAGTTCATTAAAGTCACCTGTATTGAATCGGTCAGTCACATTCCAGTTTCCCACTAAAAGCTGCCCTATGGATGGTACTACTGGTATAGCTGCCTTAAACTCGACATATCCTTGCGACTTCTGTACTGCTATCGGCTGTGATTGTGCAAGCTTCTGTAGTTGTGTTGACAGAGTGGCATGAGTAGATATTACTTCATATTTGGACCCAGAATCTGTAACTCTGGTAGTATCTTTGTTTGCTTTCTGGATTTGTCTCATAGTAGACTCCAAGTTTGTCTGCTGTTCATCAAGTTCTTTAAGTCTTTCCATCTTGATCTTGTCAATTTCAGCCTCATGTTTCTTAACCATCTTGTCCAGTTGCTTGATGCACTCTTTCCTAACATTTTCTAGTGATTGTTTTGCCAGTTGTAAGTTCTTTTGAAGGTCACGCTTCACATCCTCTGTGATCTTCACAGCTGCCTGATAATTCTTCAAGGTGATATTGCATTTCTTCTGCAATCCCTCGAGCTCGGATGATTGCATCGTTGCAGCTTCATCCAGAGTTACACGTTTGTGTTCAACCTTACATCCTTCCAAGATGACACAGTCCTGGCAGACAGCTTTCCTCTCAGTATTACAGTAGTACTCCAACATCTTTCCATGCACTTTGCAGTACTTGTCTTCTTGAGCTTTAAGATTGACCTTCCCAGAAAGAATATCAACTATTGATACAACGGTGTGGTCTTTCATGGTTTTGAGGATCTTGTGCGGTACGTAGCATGAGTCACATAGATACTCATTGCAGTCCAGGCAATGTACTGTAGCCTTCTCACTATCACAGTTGCTGCAACGGGTGTGAGTACTTGGCATGTTGACCTGTATCCAGTAAATAAAAATACCCAAAATCAACTATAAACTTATGTAAATATCATATGGTGCACAGAAACAAGAACTTTTTGTATTTGCTATGAAAATGTGGCTTCTAGATTTTTGTAATATGCTTTACCAAGGAAATATCCCATGTGATGTTGATTTGCCAATAGAAATGACTTCGGTTGAGACTATAGCTGGGAAGTTCCCAATAACTTCAACAGGTAGGCAATATGGGATCTGACCTGCAATATGCTTATAGCCACCTTACATATTTCTAGTTCAGTTTCAGCTGATAGACCGTTGGGGATTCTCATGAATTTAACAAATTGGGACATTTTCTAATGCTTCTCTTCTTTTCCTTTTGCAAAAACATTTTCAATTGAGATTTAAGCATCCTTAATCATTGGTTGTGAATCAAATTAAAAATAATCTCAAACAATGTTATTTCAACATGACTAAAAGGTGTTACAAATCATGCCAGAAACTTTAAATTGTTTCGCTGAATCAATGGCAGGGAGGGAGGATTCTTTTGTGATGCCAAAATATGGTAGAAGTTGTGCCGCCGTGCTCCTCTTCAAACCAAGACCAGTACATATCAGCATCCTGTCACATGGGCAGTCTAATTCAAATATTCAGAATTATTGATGGCATTTTTTTTTCAGGTAATAAAATAACTTTAAAATGCATCATTACCTTTGTCTCAGTAGCGACTGTATCCTGGAGACTGCTCAAATGAAAATGTACCGGTAGATCCTTGACACCATTCTTAGGTAGTTTGTGGGTCTTCCGGCAAGTAGGACACACCAGAATGTGTTTATCTCTTTTGCTATGAACCAACTGTTCCAAACAATCTCGACAGAATCCATGGTGACAGGGCAGAGCTCTTGGGTCTCGGAAAGTCTCTATACAAATCGAACACTCCAACAGTTTTTTGCTGATTCTTTCGGCAAGTGGGTTTGCTTCAGCCATGTTTTGAAAATAACCTATTAGTATGATAAACAAATATAATAATCACTTCAGTGACAGTGGTCAGAGATCAAGGGCTGTTTTCTCATACTAAATACAGTTTTAGCTTTAAACCGTGACTAACTAAACTTGTGTCTAAATTAAACATGAGTTTATCTTTTGAGCTATGTGTTTAACAAAACCCGATTATTATGGGCTATTTATTGCGCAATATTTTTAATATAAATATTGTTTATTTATATTATTTATTTATCTATTAGTATATTTATTTATTTATTTATTTATTTATTTATTTATTTATTTATTTACTGGTAAAGAAGCAATCTTCTTGCAGAGTGCTCAATGCGATGCAGAGCGAAATATAAGTTAAAGCATTTGGAACGGTAGTTGCTACTCAGAGTTTCACGCTTGTGCGATCGTCCGAAACTCTGAGTAGCAACTACCGTTCCAAATGGTTTAACTTATATTTATTTATTTATTTATTTATTTATTTATTTATTTATTTATTTATTTACATGAATGATGAGTCAACATTACTGTCTAAATATATCCTGATTCATATTTACTTGTTAATTTTATTCTCCGACTTTGACCAATTTCTTTTAAATATCTTGTTAGAATTGCATTTAGTTAAATGATGACATGTTTAAATCAAAGTTAAATGTTAAATGTATGTTTAGCTTAAAACAACATTTAAAAATGTAAGACAAAGAGAGGACTTAGAATTATTTTTCCCCGTTTACTATTAGTGGGCCACACACTTTCCAAAGTTTGAGATAATACAACATGCCCTTACCCTCCCCCCCCCCCCCACCCCCAACTCTCTCAAGTTTCTGAGCTGACTGAAACAAATATTTGGGTACCCTTTCTGATCTGATCTTGCACCCCCCCCCCCCCGAAAAAAAAAATCCACAATCAAGGAAAAAAAGGTTGGCACACTTTGTCTTAATTACGGAAAAAAAACGCCCCTCTCCCCGGAGGCAATGTTGATCCGAGTCATATTATCAGAAGCCTTGGTAGGTTCCCCAACATTGATTGATGGGGGTGGGGAAGGATATAAGAAAGGGGGAGACTTTTGCTTTCTATTAAACAGTGCTATGTCCCAGGTCTGATCTCAATTGCGAGCACAGGGATAGTTTTAATAAGTTGCGTCAAGTGTGCCAACTATTATTTTCCTTGATTGCAGCTACGCCACTGGTCCCTTCCCATTGACCCTCCCCTGGTTACCAACCCCCAACCCTGAGTTAGGTAGCTGAAATCACCACTAAATACAATGTTTCAGCAATCCCTTTGGGCTAATGTTTCAATTGTACTCTCTTACTCTTACTGTAATAACTCTCATTTTACTCTATGATGGTTATGTGGTTCTATAATTCATGCAGTTAAAATTTTACTTGGCTTTAGTTGGATGTCATCACATAGAAATGTTTAGAATGGCTATTCAGTTTGAGGTCAAAACAATAACAATTCTGTAAGTTAAATTATAAGTAGTATAAATAATAAATAATTACCTCTTACGACATCAAAACTGCCAAACTAATGCAGGGGAAAATTCATCACACTTTGTTGATATCACCACTTGGCAGATTGTTATAAGCTGATATTCTAACTAAGTACACATTATGCAAACGTTTGTCTGTTTTAGTGACAAATATTCTCTAAAAAAATCTTCACTTGTTTGGCAAAGCTGGAACAAGTAACTGAAAATCTGGTTCAAATCAAAATGTCAGCATTGAATTTCTCCGATAGAAAATTGGTTAACAGCAGAAGTCCTTTAACAAACTCAGTAGAGATCAAAAGGGGCGTATCCAAAGGCCCGCTCGCAGCAAGCTAGTATCGCAAGCCAGACATGTCATGTGACCGTGTCATGTGATTAAATGTGAAGTTTTGGTAGTTATTAATAAACAGAACGGTTATTTGATTGTAGAAAAGAACAAGAAAAAGATAGACCAATAATAAGGTCTTCACTTTGGTGTACCTTTATCACTATCCTGGTGTTTATATGGTGATTTTATTGGAAAAACAACAAATGTTGTAATGCTTTCCAAACTTTCCCATAGCCGTAGACCGCAGAAATGATGACAAATTATCTAGTTATATCTATATTTCAAAGTTCAATTTCACAATGGTGGTTGTATTTACATTGTTGATAAAGCTCAACAGGACATCGCTATCATTGCAAATATCCATATCTTCTCTCTCAAAATAGTTTGCCCACATAAAAGATTGAGGAGAGACAAACACACCGATCTAGTATTGGTATTGGTAGCAATTTGGCTGTCTACAAGTACCACAACTCTTTTATCTTTTATTTATATCATTCAGTAGCATATCTAAACTCGCTCGCACATAGGCCACGGCCACCTTTACAACGATTTGACAAGATTATTTATTAAATTAGCTACAATATTGACTCTGAGCCTTTGTGCGTGATGCGTAAGATATCATACAATGTTTCACAATTGTGATGAGAATAACAGTGATTGATTGTCCCGATAACACTTGCAATGCCAACCTACTATAAGTGAGGATGGACTTCCGCATGTTATGACATACATTTTGGACAACTAGATTTAACCCTGTCACTGAAATTTTAGAATTGATCCTGAAAACATGTATCGTTAATAAGGTTTATGACAGGCCTACTTTCATAAACCAATTTATTTACCGGAGCAGACACCGTCTGGGCTTTCCCTTTTGCAGTGTGCGTCTGTGTGTCTTGGTTACCACTCAGTGGGCCAATCAGCAGCCTTGTTTTCATGCCCGCGTTTTTTCGTCCTTTGTTTTGGTTCTGGGAGAGGTTCCGTGCTTTTACCTTTCTATTATACCGTTCATATTTCTTATTGGCTTCATCGAGACGGGTCGCCTTCCTGAAAACATGTATCGTTAATATCCTTATTATTGCAATACTAACCAAATTTTCTAGCAATTACCTGCTGTTGATTTCAAACCTTTGATTCCGAAGACTTTCAAGAACAGGTTTGTGTGCTTAATAATCTATCTTCACAAAAACGTAATCTCAATACAGTACAGATGACAATTAATGGGGAAAATAGACCTACACACGTTGAGGAACATCATTTGTGCCGATAAATGCTAAGCAGCTAGCTCTTTTTTTGTGATGATGCAAAATATATTGATTTTTTTCCCTTTTTCTTGAGACATCTCGCGGGCCACAAAAAATCCACTGGCGGCCGCATGCGGACCATGGGCCGTAGGTTGCCCACCCCTGTACTACATGATACAAAAAATATGAATATGCATACATTTAATTAAACAATCTATATTTCGCTATGCAATAAAATGATGAGAGATAATAACCTTGTCCATCCCTACTACTAATGCAATAAATACAAAACATAATCAATTAAATTCAATATCTTCTTGTATCTTCATTACAGTGAATACAAATTGGTTTTGAATATCAGTGCTTTTTGGAGACTTCATGAATTAGTTGAATTGCTCATGCGTTGGGCGTCTAGTGTACATGTACTTAGTTGAGATTTATCTGTTACGTAAATTTTATATTGCTGCGAGACACCAGGATTGCAGTAATTAGAACACAGACACAAAAAATGATGTTGAGCGTGAATCCGCCACATATACCAGAAGTATTCATATTTAATTCATAAGCCTATACAAGTTTTCCCAGGTCGCTAGATAGCGAACCAAAATTCATCCGTAGATTTAGAAAAATCAAAAAGGAACCAAACTTGACCTACGAGGCAAACAATGTTTTATTAACAACAGGACCTTGAAAGGTCACATATTCAAATGTGTCTATAATTTTTAATGTTTGTAATGACACATATATTAGCACATTTTAAATGTACTTCAATTGTTGTCCGCAGATAATGTGTCTATAAATTTCAAGTTCATGGTGACACATATCTGCACATTTTAAATGTACTTCAATTGTTTGAAAGTGTAATCAAAGTATCATACCGCAATGGTATTCATAGTGAGAATTCATAAGCCTATACAAGTTTTCCCAGGTCGCTAGATAGCGAACCAAAATTCATCCGTAGATTTAGAAAAATCAAAAAGGAACCTAACTTGACCTACGAGGCAAACATTGTTTTATTAACAAAGCCGAGAATTCATAAGCCTACTATACAAGTTTTCCCAGGTCGCCAGATAGCGAACCAAAATTCATCCGTAGATTTATAAAAATCAAAAAGGAACCTAACTTGACCTACGAGGCAAACATTGTTTATTAACAAAAATGTATATTGTTCTCTGAAAAGTAAATAAGAAATGAACAAAAAGAATGATGATGTGACTGTGGTGAACAAAAGGTGTGTACCAAACTGCCAAACAAGGGCCTATTACTTGACCAAACCCCCCCCCCCCCCCCCCCCCCCCCCCCAGTGACCGAACAACATAGTCACAAATCATAGATTGGGGCCGAAACAGTAGTTTGTGTCTACACGTAATATAGGGGTGATTGGGCAGGGGTGGGGGTGTGTGTACTGGAATTGTAATTCTACCTACTATAGCGCCTCTCTCACCAATCCAATATATGTTGAACCATTACCTGTGAGTTACGATCTGTGATGGCCCATATCCAAGTGTAACCTGTGCAAAAAAGGTTTGTTCATAACAAAACAAAAACAAGAAGAAACAAGCATCAAATTCAGCGAAATTAGAATATAAAACGAATAAGGCAACCCCCTTTAATATGGGCATCAATTATCTACAGCTCCGTTAGCATGCGTCGTGCGTCCAGACGCGATCTGAAAAATCGGACGCATTATTTTTTAAACTCTAGAAAGTGTTTGCGTCCAGTTGGACCCAAATTAAATTGTACACTCAAATAAATAAAACGTAAACAACCCGATTAAATGTCAAATTAAATCTGTCGATCGTACCTTCATGAGTTTGACCTTGCAAACTTGATGAGGAAATACCTTTACCTGATGTAAATTGTAAACAAGAGCGATATTGTTTAACTTTTCAACAACCTGCTTGAACACTGTGATAAAGCGATTTGCATCTGAACACATGTGCTAGACTCTAATGTTCCCGGTGTGTTATGTTTACCAGGACTACTAAAATCAATGCCGGGAACCTATGTGAATTCAAATAGGACGCAAGGCACCATTAAAAGTGACATCGGAATACTGCGTTTTTTCAATTTCTATCGGTTCTGCGGAACCGTCTGAATTTCCAATATAGCCAATTCGAGTTTATTAATAACTATCATCACATACCCAAGCAGTTGTAATCAACTTATTTGCCATAGATTGTGCCAATGCACATCGAGATCAATTTTGCCAATATACCAATGATATTGAGATCAGATTTTTGCCATAGGTATGCTAATGCATATTCAAATCAATTTGTCCCTAAAGAATCATTTATCCTTAGATATGCCATGTATAATATTATTCAAATTATGATTTCATAATAACGGTATATTAGTTATGAACCTTTGACACGACCCCTTGAATGTCAGTTACGATCATATTAATAGAAACCAATCATGCTCCTAGCAACTTCCAAGGAGCGGAATCTGCATATAATTAACTCATATAATATTGAAAATAAATAACCATATTATTTATAATACTTGACAGTTTATCATAAACGTTTAAACAGGTATATACTATTAAATCATAACTCATTATGATATCCATGTTTATATGATAGGACTATTTGTGAAACGTTCCGTTTATTCGTTTAAAATAGCAATTAACATGACACTTTTTACATCAAAATTTAGAACACTGCCAACCAAGGTTTTGCATTTGTTCCCCGACAAAGGGAAAATCTTGCCTAACCCCCCCCCCCCCCCCCCCCCACCGTTGTGGATATATACCATATAAATAGAATCAAGGTTTACCGCAACTAGTACCCACAATTTGGGGAACCATGTAAGATAGCTGATACGCATAACACTCATAGTGGTAGGCCTATAAATTAACGGAACCATAGAAATAGCATCTGAGCAAATGTTAGAAATGCACCCAAAACCTGAAAGCCACGGTTGGTTGGACTTGATTGTAATAAATAAACCTGATTACAGAATTTTACACTCACACTACATGCACTATACAATTGTGATCATCAATTTATCACCACTCAAAATTTGTATCCATATATGTATCATATGCTGGAAACCCATTGTTTTAAAGCTAAACACACACCAGCACAAATATGGGCTATCAGTTTGTAGTTTTCAACCCCCGATAATTTTACCGCCATATGATTCAATTCCAAAACCAATCATTGTGAATGTACAATACCATCACCATTTAATGAAGTCCTTGTGAATGTACAATACATTAAAACGAAGGCATAACTTCTCACACTATATAATCGATATCACCAATCAAATTTTGTATCAAAATTGTATCCAATTTATAAATATTTTTATTATTATTATTATAAATATTTCATTATTATTAATATTATTATTTCAATGTATTGTATCCAATGTTGGAAAATCCATTGTCATAAATCTAAACCCTATACGCCACCACACATTTTGGCTACCAGTTAATAGTTTTTCACCCTTGAGAATTTTACCAAGTGAAATTACTGGATATATTAAAGCAAGGCATAAAGTCTTTGATATAAGCAATACCCTTATGACTGACCTCCAAACCAAATAATTGTGAATGTACAAAACCATCAACATTTAATGAGGTCATTGTGAGTCTACATCCCATTTAATGAGGCCATAACTTCTCACACTACACATTTGATATCCCCAATCAATATTTGTATCAGAATTTGTATCAACTGTTGGAAAACTCATTTAAAGCTATATGCTACATGTATACACACTACACCAGCCCAAATATTTGCTATCAGTTAGTTTTTCACCCTACAAAATTTTACAGAGTGAAATTGCTGGATTCAATTTTGTGACTGTACAATTACCATCAACATTTAATGAATTCCTTGTGACTGTACAATACATTTAATGAGAGCATAACTTTTCAACATTGTAAAAACACAATCATAGGAAATTGCTGGATTCAATTTGTGACTGTACAATACCATCAACATTTAATGAATTCCTTGTGACTGTACAATACCTTTAATGAGGGCATAACTTTTCAACATTGTAAAAACACAATCGTAGGAACCTGTTTGGATGGTTCTGAATTACTCGCAAAAACACAGGTTAACGAAACAAATGACGCCATGTGGTATGTACATACGCCCAAGAGTTACATGTATCCGCCCGATTAAAGCAACCGAGCACCGATTAGATGCCTCGCCATCCATACCATTAAGGTTATAATCATGGTATTTGTGTACCAAATATGATAAGTCAAAGCATGGGTTAAATGATGACCGACAAATGTATGTGATACGTACATTGTTCCAATGTTGTGCCTATTGAGCAATCTGACACCGCGGGTGACGGACAATACCAGTGTCCATGATACTCCCTTCTACCATGAAGCTATCTCGAGTAGCCCTCAAAGTACTTAACAACTCCGGTGGTCACCCGGAAAACAACGCCGAGTCTAATATAGATTATCGCACGGTCCAAAGCTAATTTGCATTTTCTAGTGAGTTTAATAACTGTCACTGGTTTAATATCTCCGTTATTGATCGGCCGCAGAAAACCCATCTCCACCGTTGACTATACAAGTATGTCTGCAATATCTCTAATATCATATTGCCTCGTATTGCGGTTGCACTTACTGATAAGATGCCCCACGAAAAATACCGGCTCCACCTGTTGACCATATCGCAATATCCCGAATATAATTATTGCCTGATGCAGACACTGATCAATTGTTAATTGGTGATGCTATGGCGATATATGTGTGAATCATTGAACTAGCTGCTGCAAATCGTGCATATTAAACGCATATATTGCGTCCGTTCCCTTAGCAATGGGCGAAACAAGCTGATTGACTAATAGTTCACATCGTAAAACGAGCGGCCACAAGTGTTACCCATCGCCGAATTATTTGAACGATGCTGATGTAGATATATGATGCAATGATGTCAATGTGAGCTTCATAGTATTTCTCCGCTAGTGATACGCAATTGTTCATTGAAGGTTACCACAGCAACGAAGCAATAAGCTATAATTATGGGTCCAATACGGGAGTTATTAGTTATACTACTCCCTAAACTGCAAGTCGTAGATGGCGTAGGCCTGCGATGCATGAGGATCGTCAGCGTTCAAATAGAGCCGCCTCGCATGAATCAGAAACCAGTGATCTCCATGTATGGGATCATGCCAAATACTGCACTCAGAATGGTTGTCTCGCTGCTAGTGTTGCTTCATGGGAGTGTTAAGTCTTTTCCACTCCTACTTCTACTGCGATACTTGGCAAAGTCCTTAGTACGGATATTATGAAGGTCAGATCTCCAGAGTTGGAGAACAGTCAGAAACTCACGTAAACACCAAACATGGCAGCCACTAATAATTCTAGCATCTCCTGAAGAAAGAAAAATCGAAAGAGAAAACAGCAAAGCGAATCTGGCGAGTACATTCTTAACAATAACAATAATTAAATCAAAGGCATCTATAACTAGATAGGAAATTCATTGCTCAGGATCCATGATCCTTGAATGCGCAATCTGAGTTAATGTACTGTGTATCCTGCAAATGGGCTAATGAATCATTATATAAACCATGTATCCTATTATTATAGCATAGCCCTTTATAATTAGTTAATTTAAACAGGACAAGACATGCAACTTTTAAACCATTTTAGCTTAAATATTAAAGCTTTACTATCATGACCCGTGCTGCAGACATCAGTGAATACCTCCCAGCCCGATTCGTACTACTCCGCTGGATTAAAAGAGGTACACAAAAAATTGTGTTTCCCCATATTTTACTACCAAATTTCCAACGATCACCTACAGTACCCAAGACGACTGCCGACTATATTAAACGGAAACTCGCCCATAACGTGACTGAAGACGTGACAAATATTACTATAAAAAGCCGCCAGAATTTAAAAAAATTATAATCCGGAAACATGAAGTTCAAGGCATAATCCGGAAACTAAATCATGAATTGAGTCGTTCCGCCAACAGCGTTAACACGCACGATGATCAAATAGGAAAACAACAAACAGACGCGCACATAATGATAGTCCGTTGGCCTTTGACCTCGAAAGTATAGTCTTTGGAATCAGCCGCATGTGACCTTACGTTACGGAATGGTAGACACCATTGAACGGGACAACGTAGTACTCACAGTATTGATATACCTAATTATTTAAAAGCCCCGAATTAAGGCATCACAGTATCAATCAAAACGAGTTAGATTTATCCAACCCACTGAAGGAAAAGGATAATGACGCAACAATATGACGAAAAACAACCGCCCGACCCAACTTATCCAAAATTAATAATACTATTATAGTATTGGGCCTATTTAAAACCTTATTTTAAATATACCCCACAAACCTTTTGTCGTCCGTAAAGACTGGTCCATTCATAGGTCTAGATAATCTACCATCAGACGAACCTATTAACAGAGTATTATAGTCATACAAAATCGCAATTTCGAGCCATAAAAACAAACGCCCGACCCGATTAATCCCAATTGATATTTTTTTAAACTTAATCTTAAATATACAACCAGTGACAAACCTCTCGTCGTCCGTGACGATTGGACCATTCATAGACACAGCGATGATTCCTAGATATCTATGTACCATCAAAATAGACAAACTAATAATAGAGAATTAGTTATTTAAAATCACAAAGCCTACGGTATTCTCAGTATACGGATCATTAGATATAAATCCTGCGCTGGACAAAGGACACGCCAATCGAACCGTTCCCGGTCAGCGCGCGTGATATTCCAATTACACAAAATCTGTTATACGACGTAACCAATGAACAAAACAGCTTTAAATCTACGAAATATGTACTGCCCTATAGTATACTACTAGCAAGGACTGAGACCATAATTATGATTTCCTCAGACCAAGATAATTCTAATATTATATTTAACATGCAATCTCACCATTTAAATCGGCTAATCAATGTCGTGCTCAACATGTTCAACGCATTGTATACACACTTCCCGGTATCGATCCTGGCCTCCGGGTTGAAAATCCGTTCGTTTTCGTTAGGTTCCACGCTTGCGTTTACCAATTTAAATCACTCGGTAAACAAGGTTTGCGAATACCCGGCAATAAAAAGGTAGCTAAATCCAAGCAAACCGGGCATTTAGCAGATAAATATCGAGTGTTGGATGAAAAGGCTGGATACGAATTTTATACCAACTCGATCACTCAACATTTCGACCTCTCGCGCCAGTGGCATAACACTGGCCAACCACCAGTTATCGGCCCGCGAAACCACAAGGCAATGCGCGAACACGCCAACCCAGCCGTCCTTGTGCGCACGCACGGCACAGGACAAAGGCCTGTTTAATGAATCAAGACCGAACTGAATCACTTCGAGGGCCGTCGGTAAATTCGAATTTGCTCAATTGCATTTCAGAAATTCGTTATTGTAGAATTGTTGTCGTACTTCATCAGTCCCCGTAGATAGAAGCTGCGGCCAAATTCACCGCCTTCGCTGACCTCGGAAATTGGTTGCCATGCGCGGTATTGTGTACACTTGATGGGGGAAACTTGTCTAAACCACGCTGTTGGTCGTCGCCTATGTCAATCTCCTACCGCAAGTCGTCCTGCAGCATCAATTCGCTCGCAATATTAATCTGTGCATCATTATTGTCCTGGATTGTACAGCGATGATCTGTATTGCCCGGCCACGGGCGCGATTACTACCGGCCTATAGTTACTAGTGAAGAACTCGTTGTCCAGGGGCAATACGCGAAGGTGGAGGGTTCACGTTGTTATAGTTACCATAGTTACGGCCGACATTTGTTTACGTTTTGATGGAGATAATGTAAAGATGATGGAGCCAGTATAAATAATTTACTCATTACACTCCTTCGGGATAAATATGTTTGGCGATCTTATTGGAAGCTTTGAACGATCGCTTTGCGTTTTGTAGGCCTGTTGAGCCGTCGTAAAGTTATCAAACAATAACCATTGAAGGACAATTACGGAAGAGAAATTCTACTCACAACTCGGAAGAATAACACTGGAATTAGATGTATGTATGAACGGTTATTTCAATCAATTGTCGAGTTGAAGACACACTCGCTGGTAGTTGATAGTTGAGAAAAATAAAGGAAAGGCTATAAAAACCAATTCCGCAGGAAAACACGATCCCCGAGGTTATGTGAGAGAAGAAATTTTGTTTAACCTTCTGGTATGAAGCAGAAAAACGATATGACCAGCGAAAGAGGAACAGACAAGGGGGCAGTGCACAAACCAGATATGCGCAACTAAACAACAAAGCGAAATTCGCGGGCTGGCAAATCCAAACTATGGATTGGTTCAAGAGGGATTTTAACAAAGGCCGTCTGAAAAGCCGTGAAAAGTGAACGCGCTGGCAACCCTGTTGCACGAGCAAATTGGAATAATGTTGACAAGCAAAATAATTCTTTTATTGATTACAAATAATAATAAAAAATAGGAGCTCCATGGTTTGTTGTCCAATATAATATAGAGAACGTAGATAATCTCGTCACTCTGTTTTAAATTTAAATCCCTGTGATTAAGCATAATCTTACATATATGCAGGTAGATCTCCTGATACATCAGCGCTTTAACTGATGTCATCCCACCATTTTAGATGACAAGAAATAGTTATGGCTGCAAGAATAAACAAGTTTCTAGAAATGGATTGAAATATTTTAAAGTTAAAGTGAGTTTATGGATTCTTTATATAGGAAATGGTGAAGAAATTTGAATCCCAAATGGTATGTTCAATGTAATGAATCTAAAAAACTGTATGGATTATCCAGATAAGGATCGAGTTTGTTGTAATTGTGTATTATATTACATACTTCTTATTGGAACTCCGATATCGTATAGAAAATTAACGCTCTTAATATCCACTATAAGGCAAAAAAACATTGTGTTGCCCTCAAGGTCCAAAATGTCTTGGTCGGTTGATTTTCCTTCTTTTTCCCTCCTTTTTTGTTGTTGACAAATATTACTGACAGACAGTGGTACATGTCCAGACAAAATTGGTAAATGTTAATTTGACTAATGCTTCTAGTGTGATAATTAATAGTTTAAAAACAATTCATTCAAGCAAAGATATTCCTTTCAAGCAGAAAATAGTACTATTTTGACAATTTGGGTCAAATTTAAAATCTTTAAAAAAGTTGCGACCCTAATTCCTAATTTTTTGAGATTTTAGAGTCGGTCACTGAGGGCAACACAACAATTTTTGTGTTGCCTATAATGCTCCTAATAATTTAATATAAATGAACCATGTATAGAATGGATAGATGAACCTGTACACAAAAATAAAATTCTCCAGTAACAAACATGACAGCTTGAGATTGTATTTTATTTATAAGATCATACTTTTTCATAATTAATGAAATACTTAGTTTTACATAAAATAATTATAACTTATTGAAAGTATTATCATACCATAACACAACACTATGAAAATACAAGCATCCACAATGTTCCGGACATAAATATTTATTCAAACTCCACACGAATAGAAAAATAGCGCTCTGATTTACGAAAGTAAATACTTTCAAACCTGTCTGTTTACATCTACTCAAAACAATGTTTTAGTACAGAAATTCATCACAATATGTGATATCTATCTATTATTAAAACTTAGAATTTCTATTACCGGCTATTAATTAGGCATTTTAAGCGTAAAAATGTGAATAGGTGACGAGGGACATGTAATTTGAGTTAAGTGAAGAGGAATCTTCTTATCCCGCATTTGTTAAATCCCTGATTATAGACCATTTAACTTTCAAGACACAGTGAACATCATCACAGCAATATTGATTGTGAGAATTTTTTAATCGTTGCATGATTTGATAGCTTGTTTACTCTGAAAAATTATAGAAATTTAGAAGATTAAGGACAATTCGATAAGATTAACTTTACAGGTATCTGCAAGCAAGCCGTATGAAGTATATTGTATATTCAGTGGGTGTATTTCATGAATCAAATCTCCATGAAATTTGGGGAAAGGGGTATTATAATTATTTATTCGTAGAGTTTGTACACAACCCTTATCAAATCGATGTAGGCTGCTTGGTCGGAAGATGGTAACCACCCAAAAAAAAGTCTACTATTGGGGTCCACCAGTTCATAACACTGAACTATAAACACCTGGTAATTGAGAACAATATGTTTTTTGCATATTTATTAAGTGTCATTGAAAAGGGGTGTTTGAATTCTAGTCATTGAAAACCAAAAAATAGGGGTCCCCCCCCCCCCATTTTGTCCTTTACTTTGCAATAAAATGGGGTAACATTGATGAAATTTCTTGCAAAGGGGGACTTAGAAAAAATGAAGAATGATCATGGTTAACAACTTTTGTGTGTGTGTGTTGTTTGTTTTTTTTTGTTTTTTGGAGGGGGGAACATTATATTACCCCTATATTGGATTCATGAAAGGGTAAGACAGTCTGCTGACCATGTATCATTCTGCCAATTTCACGGGCGTTGGAATATTTTGACCTGGCAATCATCAAGTTCTGCCACAAACAATTCCATTCCATCCCCTGACAATGCAATACCTGTAGGGCATCTCACATTTGTAGTGATGCAATCAAGGTATTCACCCTCAGATGTATATCGGTATACACCTGTAGGGTCACCTGCATTGTCATTTACTACAAATATCTCGCCTTGTCTACAACATACAAAACTAGGTGTCCATACTTTGACATCTGGTGGAGGCTGGATGACTCTGACATTGCCACCAGAGTAATCCATCAACTGTACAGATTTGCCTTGTTTTAGTGTAGTATTATAGAATGAGCTGACTATCTCACCATTAGAGGTAGTTGCAAGGCGTAATGGTCTGGATTGTGTTGCAAACTTGGATATGAGTGAGCCACCAGGATGGTGGATGGATATGGTATTGTTTACCTGGCCTACTAGGATTCTACCCTCTGTATCTATTGCTACTGAATTCACATTGGATGATGCATTGTTGGTGTCAGTTGTAGGAGTAGTGGATAGCTCATTTCCCTGACTGTTGTTTATTTTGAAACATTTTTGTCCTCTTTGAGGAGTTACATACATGCAATCAGGTGTAACCACAATATCTACAGATCCAGGGGAATCATACAGTGTGAACTTAACCTCACCACTCCTAGAATACACCTTTGCACCCTTATCCCAGCTAGTCAATGCAATATCTCCATTCTGATCAATGGCAAGTCCATAAAGTTCATTCAAGTCACCTGTGTTGAATCGGTCAGTCTGTTTCCAGCTTCCCACTAATAGCTGCCCTATAGATGGTACTACTGGTATAGCTGCCTTAAACTTTACATATCCCAGCGACTTCTCCACTGCTATCGGCTGTGATTGCGCAAGTTTCTGTAGTTGTGTTGACAGAGCAGTATGAGAAGATATTACTTCATATTTGAACCCAGAATCTGTAACTCTGGTAGTATCTTCCTTTGCTTTCTGGATTTGTCTCATAGTAGACTCCAAGGTTGTCTGCTGTTCATCAAGTTCTTTAAGTCTCTCCATCTTGATCTTGTCCATGTCAGCCTCATGTTTCTTAACCATCTTGTCCACCTGTTTTATGCAGTCTTTCCTGACATTTTCTAGTGATTGTTTTGCCAGTTGTAAGTTCTTTTCAAGGTCACACTTCACATCCTCAGTGATCTTCACAGCTGCCTGATAATTCTTCAAGGTGATATTGCATTTCTTCTGCAATCCCTCAAGCTCGGATGATTGCATCGTTGCAGCTTCATCCAGAGTTACACGTTTGTGTTCAACCTTACATCCTTCCAAGATGACACAGTCCTGGCAGACAACTTTTCTTTCATTCTTGCAGTAGTACTCCAACATCTTCCCGTGCACTTTGCAGAACTTGTCTTCTTGAGCTTTAAGATTGACCTTCCCAGAAAGAATATCAGCTATGGATACAACAGTGTGGTCTTTTAGGGTCTTGAGGATCTTGTGCGGTGCGTAGCATGTGTCACATAGATACTCCTTGCAGTCCAGGCATCGTACTGTAGCCTTCTCACTATCACAGTTGCTACAGCGGGTATCAGAACTGGGCAAATTGACCTGTATTCAGTAAATAAAATTACCCAAAATCAACTATAAACTTATGTAAATATGTGGTGCACAGAAACAAGAACTTTTTGTATTTCCTGTGAAAATGTGGTTTCTAGATTTTTGTACTATGCTTTCCTATGTGACCAGGGAAATATCTCATGTGAAGTTGATTTGCCAATAGAAATTACTTCGGTTGAGACTACAGGGCCGTCAGAAGGGTTGGGTGCGGACGCACCCCCCTTGAAAATCTCTTTTTTTTTAAACTTTTTTTTTAGGGTAACATGTTGTTTTATGAATGGAAAATGGGGTCAACGATGGCAAGATACATGAAAATTGTGTCCTAAATTCGCTTTAATGCTCAGAGCTTCCGGGGGCTTCGCCCCCGGAACCCCCACCAAGGGCCCTAAGGCAGGCCCCTGGACCCCACCCGTTATTGGCTTTGCGCCAGAGGCGCTCGCATCGTCAGCGTGCTGCAGCACTAACACTCTGACGTCATACTACTACTTCCGGTAAAAAATCGTGAAAACGCACCCCCTTTCCGGTAAAAAATCGTGAAAACGCACCCCCCTTTCCGGTAAAAAATCGTAAAAACGCACTCCCCTTGGGCAAAAGTTGCTGACGGCCCTGGACTATAGCTGGGAAGTTCCCAATAATTTCAACAGGTAGGCAATATGGGATCTGACCTGCAATATGCTTATAGCCACCTTACGTATTTCTAGTTCAGTTTCAGCTGATAGATCGTTGGGGATTCTCATGAATTTTCAAATGCTGCTCTTTTTCTTTTGCAAAAACATTTTTACAATTGCAATTTAAACATCCTAAGTCTAACCATTGGTTATGAATCAAATGAAAATAATAAAGTTTAAACCATCAAGCTTAAACTTTTTTAGCAAATGGAGTGGAAATTGTCAATAAGTTTGTTGGGCTCCCGTGGTTACCATTTGGCCACTCACGTTCCACTTCCTGGTGCCAGCGAACGTGCCCCTTGTTTGGTTGTTTTGCTCTTCTCCCCCCCCCCCCCCCCCCCTTATATAGGCAAGCCTTCATTTGTTTTTCTGTCTCGGGGCTCATCTTTCTCATAACCATTCGGAGCTGCAAACAGATCTCGTTTTTCATTCGATAAATAGACTTATTTTGGCATTTTGAATATTTCTTTTGCAATTGAGACTGAAATAATTGGGTGCTATCAGTGGTAGCACCAACTACTTGTGTTTGGAGCCCTCATTGTTGTCCGGTGGACATCTATCATGGTTTTCTAATGTAAAAAATGAATTTCATGTATAGCTTGTTATTTCAATGATTCCCAGTTCGCTCACTGATTATCGGGTCCTTGTGATGGGATTTTGAACAAATGGCAACATTTTACGAAATTTCAAATTTTTGGTGGACAACCAATATTTTTGACGTATAACCTGAAATTTTAACATGGTTGTCAGCTGGACAACCTGATTTTTTTTCTTTATTTATAACACTGACCGGCATCATGTCATGGGCAGTCTAACTCTAATCAAAAATTTCAGAATTATTGATAGGATATTTTTTAAGTAATAAAAATAAGTTTAAAATGCATTATTACCTTTGTCTCAGTGGCGACTGTATCCTGGAGACTGCTCAAATGAAAATGTACCGGTAGATCCTTGACACCATGCTTAGGTAGTTTGTGGGTCTTCCGGCAAGTTGGACACACCAGAATGCACTTATCTTTACTGCTATGAACCAACTGTTCCAGACAATCTCGACAGAATCCATGGTGACAGGGCAGGGCTCTTGGGTCTCGAAAAGTCTCTATACAAATCGAACACTCCAACAGTTTTTTGCTGATTATTTCAGCAAGTGGGTTTGCTTCGGCCATGTTTTGAAAATAACCTATTAGTATGATAAACAAATATAATACTCACTTTAGTAAGTGCAGTGGTCAGAGACCAAGGGCCTTATTCTCATACGAAACACAGATTTAGCTTAAAACCTTGACTAACTAAAATCCTGTCTAAATTAAATGCGAGTTTATCTCTTAAATGATGTGTTAACAAAATCCCATTTTAAACTCCGCCAATCGTGTCCCTAGAATGGTCATGCATTCACTGTATACAGGTTCTCAATTAATTGTGGCCCAAATGGGTAACAATACTATCGACCGAATTCCTCAAATGCAGGTGTAATTTTAAGACTACACAATCTGCACATCAGCTAGCACTGGGCATGGTTGAGTTATCATTCAAGGCGTACAATTGGTGCACAAGTTTAGTTAAACTACCTCATACTCATGTTTAAAGTTAGACACTTTTCAGTGAGTTTGACTGGTGTTTAAGTTAAACAAAGTGAATTACGTTTCAGTTAAATGATGTGTTTAACTTACAGCTGTGTTTAATTACGTACAAGAATATAGCCCTTATTGTTTTATTGTCTTACCCGATATAATCAAGATGAGATAATTATGTACTCGCTATTTCTGTCTGTCCATCGTATGGCGTGTGCATTTTTGAATGGTTGTAATTGTTTGCTTTAGTGCAAAATAAAGATGATTTACTGTTCATGATCTGATTTTGATTTTTGGCACAAGATATGCGAAGGTATTACCTCATTTAATTTACTACAATCTTTGACATTGGAGTCCCTAGTGATGATGAGTGATGACTTAAATTAACTATCTAAACTTTTTTAAATCAAGTATATTTTTATTATTTATTACCCTCTTTGTATATGTTATATATCATTGGAAAGCTGAAGTGTTTCTCTTTAAAATCATACCACATTTGCAATGATTACATGTTGCTGAACTTGGCCACATGAATGAGAATGAGGCAAAGTCACAAATCAAATGTGCCAAAATTACCGTTATCTGTGCTAAACAGTCAATAGGTAATGATCAATAATCAAACCAGTCATGCTTGAGAACCATTATGAATGGTTTGCACAAAGATGTGCACCAGTGAGCACAACACACACACGTTAACCCTCATCTCTTTAGAAAACCATTGTTTGGGTATTAATTTGCAAGACTGGGTTAACAATGACTCCAGGTGGAAGGTCATGAAGGTATGTGATGAAAGGCTTAGCCCTATAACTTGTAACTTTTTCTGAGACACGCTAAACGTTTTGCAGTTTCAATATGCCGCGTTTAACAGATTTGGAGAGAGCCTGTGCCATTGGTTCAAACAGTAACACAAAATTGCTAATTTTGGCACATTTGATTTGTGACTTTGTCTCATTCTCATTAATGTGGCCAAGTCCAGCAACATGTCATCATTGCACATTTGGTATCATTTTAAAGAAAAACCCTTCAGCTTTCCATTGATATGCACCAAAATACAAGAGGGTAATAAATAATAAAAATATACTTCATTAAAAAAAGTTTCCTAACTTTTTGTGAGCAGTTTAGTTCATTAATGATGATTAAAGTACAAAAAATAAGATTGGCACTTCTTACACAAATTAAAATAACTGATTGTAGGGCCTATCAAAAGTGATTGAATAAAATTGGTGAATTTAAAAACATCATGGAAATACTGTCCATCTCTGATTGATTTAAATTATTTGTTTTGCTGTTGTTGTAAACAGGTTGAGAGTAATACGCACGCATGTGCAGATCAATTAATATAATACATTTTTGGGCGGTCTTTAGCTAATATAAAACTTAAAAATAACAACTATTGTTATCATTGTAGTATCACTGCTCGACTATCCGGCCCAAAATGTATTTTTCTTTTTGTACCAATTGGCTCGGTAATAATGAAATTATCATTTGGAAATTGCTCCTGGTTCTACAGAAATTGCTCCTGGTTCTTAATAAATCCAGGAGCAATTTTAAAATAAAAATTGCTCCCGGTCCTGACCCGCTTATTTCAAGGCTTGATTGTCAGATATATCTTTACCCTCCTCCTCTCCCCCATGAGATTTCATCTTCACTAGCCCCTTCCCATCGACCCCCTCCCCTGGTCACCAACCCCCACCCACAGTTAGGTAGCTGAAATCACCACTAACCACCTGTGGGTCACATCAAGGTTTCAGCATTAATCCATTTGGGCTAATGTTTCAATATTATTATCTTACTATTAATAACTCTCATTTTACTTGTATGGTGGTTTTGGTTATGTGTTACTCGCCATAAGTTGGATGTCATCACATAGAAATGTTTAGATTTATGGCTGTTCAGTTTAAAGTTCAAACAATTACAATGCTTTTAAATTCAACAAACATGGAAGTAATATAATATTAATTAATAAGTATTTACCTCTTACGACATAAAAACTGCCCAACTAATCCTTTTCACTTTGACGATATCACAACTTGGTAAATGTTATAAGCTGATGTTCTATAAGTACAAAACAGACAAATGCACAGCACACCATAGCTCGTTCACGTAGCGTAGTGTTGTCGTTCTAGATCAGTGATCGTATCGGAACAAGTCTGAGCCACCTCGGACTAAGCACAACATGCCTCTTTATAGTGCCCTGTAGATGACCTTTTACACATAGCTGTTTCTTTGAACTGTGTAGAGTAGAGTGTTTCTAGAATTTGTTTCACAACTTTTTTTTAAAAGGCTGTAAAGGGCGCACAGCACTAAATCACTCCTCGTTTTGTGTAATGGTAGTAAGTTCCGGCAAAAACAAAAAACGATTTTGTGATTAATGGGGTCCTTTGGGAATCAGTTTGGCGTGAGGGTAGCATTTCATAATTAAAATGAAAGATAATCTCTTGTACTTTGATCAGGATATTGCAAAATATTGATTTTTCGATTGTATTGACAAATTTATCACGTGGATGAACACACGTGATCGGAGGCGGTTAGAAGGCGAGCGTCCGGGCTGAAAATAGGGGTGGCGCTGTTTAAATGATCGTATCGTAAAATCTAATTGGAAGGTGTAACACTTCTTGACGATTTTATGAAATTTGAATGTTTGTTTATTAGAATAAAGCATTCGAGACATTCCAAAAATGGTTACTAAGGGCCCAAAATAGCCACTCTTTTAGCCCTAATTTACATGTAATCCAATGGGCGGTTTATTTAGTGCTGTGCCCCCTTAAACACGCAGTGGTGACACTCGATTTATATCGATTTGCATTGATTTTGAGTCTATAAAAGAGGTAATTTTATCTTAATTTCAAAGAAAAACATATTTCTGTCCATGCCATACATAAATATCATGAACACGACCCAATTTTCTTTCAAATTTGGAGCAAAAACGGTTGAAGAGCATAAATTTACTAACATTTCCTTGTTTTTGATTGTACTCACAATAATGGACCCCCTCGCCATGGTTATCCGATTATAAACCTACATATCTATGCTCGTTTTATCAATCAGGGGCTTAACAAATAAAGTTGAAATAAATGTTGTTAAACCCATTTGTCATTGATATCAAATCATGTCGGGGGGGGGGGGGGGGGGGGGGGGGGTGGCCAGGTTTAATTTGGGTCTAAATTAAGACAAAAATAAGGCTTTTAAAGTATCAAAATGTCAATAACAGTACTCTGGGCAATTTCCTAGAGGATATAACCCAAAACAAATTACATTATGAGTTTACCTGACACACGATACATTATACGTGACAGATAAAAAGACAATTTAGGCCTATTATTATTTCAAAATTGAAACGTTTTTCACCCATACCCCTAAAATTCGGCAATTTTGGACCTACACTTTTTACATTTGTATCTAAGGTTTGATATAGGGTGTGCACGCCATTGCGTAATCAGTTTCATGGTTCATCGGGTTTTTAAAACATTGCATATATATACTTTTAAGATAATATGTAACATAAATAGTCTCATTAACATCTCATGATGAATGAAAGAGATTATAAAAACATAGAAATTATGCAAAATGGCCTTAAAGTGCCCAAAATTCGAACACAACAAATTGAGTATCGATGCGTTAAGTAACATAACTTTAGTTAGAGGTGGTATATAAATTAACTATTTTGACAGTTTATCTTGATATTACTTGGTGTTTACAAAAATGCCACAAAAAAAAGTTTTTATTTTTTTATTGTGTGTTATAAGGGCGCACAGGACTAAATCACTCCTCGTTTTGTGTAATGGTAGTAAGTTCCGGCAAAAACAAAAAACGATTTTGTGATTAATGGGGTCCTTTGGGAATCAGTTTGGCGTGAGGGTAGCATTTCATAATTAAAATGAAAGATAATCTCTTGTACTTTGATCAGGATATTACAAAATATTGATTTTCGATTGTATTGACAATTTATCACGTGGATGAACACACGTGATCGGAGGCGGTTAGAAGGCGAGCGTCCGGGCTGAAAATAGGGGTGGCGCTGTTTAAATGATCGTATCGTAAAATCTAATTGGAAGGTGTAACACTTCTTGACGATTTTATGAAATTTGAATGTTTGTTTATTAGAATAAAGCATTCGAGACATTCCAAAAATGGTTACTAAGGGCCCAAAATAGCCACTCTTTTAGCCCTAATTTACATGTAATCCAATGGGCGGTTTATTTAGTGCTGTGCCCCCGTAAGGGCGCACAGCACTAAATCACTCCTCGTTTTGTGTAATGGTAGTAAGTTCCGGCAAAAACAAAAACGATTTTGTGATTAATGGGGTCCTTTGGGAATCAGTTTGGCGTGAGGGTAGCATTTCATAATTAAAATGAAAGATAATCTCTTGTACTTTGATCAGGATAGTTGCAAAATGTTGATTTTCGATTGTATTAAAAATTTATCACGTGGATGAACACACGTGATTGGAGGCGGTTAGAAGGCGAGCGTCCGGGCTGAAAATAGGGGTGGCGCTGTTTAAATGATCGTATCGTAAAATCTAATTGGAAGGTGTAACACTTCTTGACGATTTTAGGAAATTTGAATGTTTGTTTATTATAATAGAGCATTCGAGACATTCCAAAAATGGTTACTAAGGGCACAAAATAGCGACTCTTTTAGCCCTAATTTACATGTAATCCAATGGGCGGTTTATTTAGTGCTGTGCCCCCTTGTAACACGCAGTGGTGACACTCGATGTATAGCAATTTGCTTTGATTTTGAGTCTATAAAAGAGGTAATTTTATCTTAATTTCAAAGAAAAAAATATTTCTGTCCATGTCATACATAAATATCATGAACACGACCCAATTTTCTTACAAATTTGGAGCAAAAACGGTTGAAGAGCATCATTTTACTAACATTTCCTTGTTTTTGATTGTACTCACAATAATGGACCCCCTCGCCATGGTTATCCGATTATAAACCTACATATCTATGCTCGTTTTATCAATCAGGGGCTTAAAGGGGCGTGTACATCTCAAGTGTTTGTCCTGGACAAAAATCACATGACTCCCTACGTATCTGAGTCTCCGTATTCCCCGATAATACCCATGGTGCAATAGATTTGCCGCGAATTTTAATCGACAAAACGTAATGTTGAAATTATTGTACGAACGAACTGTGTCTAGAATAGTTTCAAAAAGAAGTGCAATGCATAATAATGAAATCAGAATTACAATCTCCTTCAGCATATAATCAACTTTTGGGCGATAACCTTTGATAAAAACGCACAACAATCGAAATATAAAGCATTTTACCCTCCGATTTCAGTGATATTTGTATTTTAAACTCTATCTAATTTTATAAAAAGCTGTTTTATGCATTGTTTTCATTAGCTCAAATGGTAGAGCGCTGGCTTCACAATCATGAGGTCAGTGGTTCGAATCTTGTAAATGTCTTTTTATTTTTCTTATTACACTTTTCTTTTTTTTAATAACCGGATTGCTTATAATCGTTCGCTATATTTATTGAATGTTGAATAATACTTTTTTTCATTTGCAATTTCACTACGATAAAGAATGTCCTGTAAATATAATTGTGTTGATTGAACCATGAATGAACCATGGAGTCCCTAGCACGTCTATAATGGACATGGTCTGCAAAGACCAATTGTTATGTAAATAAGAAGCCAGTCGGCTTATATCCTTGAATCGATTTTTTTAGTTCCTTCAACACAGATATTTGTAATTTGCTCCAATCTTCAAAAAAGAGAGTTGTATCTTCAAAAATACATTACGCAGTTCACGGCTTACGCGGCCTGTGGTATGGGCGACAGTATTTTGGCGTAGATTTGATACCGTGCTGAACTCATCATGCTCATCGCTGCAAGAGCGCAATTATAAAATGCTGTCCGCTGTCCTAAATCTCTCTCGTCTTGACTCCCGGTCCTGAGCACATCATAACCCAATATTTGTATTGTGCCACTACTGTGAGACTACAGGGCCGTAAGACACTTTTTTCAAGGGGGGGGGGGCGTTTTCAAAAAAAAAATCACCGGAAGATTTTTGTGAGTCAATTATGCGCGTGTAGCGCGCGCACATTTTCGAATTTGCACCTATTTTGTGCACGATCGAGGTACATGTTGGCTCTAAACAAGCTTGTAGCAAAGAATATTGCATTTTGGGAAGACAAATGCGCGCGTAGCGCGCGAATTTTTTTCATCTGTGTACAAATTTTCGCCACCATCGCCCCCCTTTTTACGGGCCTGGACTAAATAAGTGGGTATGCCGACTATAGTTTGATGTCAAATCTCAACATAATTGAGGCTACCGACGTAACAGATGCGCCAAAAAGTGGCTCTATAAGTTGTAAAATAAGCTGAAACCATCTAAAAATGCTCATTTATTGTTTTGTTCATATAATTATACAAAGACCGTTTGAACCAATATATCTATCCATTAATATATCCATCTATCTATATATCTAAACACGTTCTTTTGATACCCTTTTAAACTTCAGTGAAATAATTCAACAAGTTAAAAAAAATATCTGAGGCCCCATGGCCATATGAGCTAAAATGTTTGATCGCATAACTTAAATAAGACACATTGATTCAACATGGTAAACACGTGCTGATAATTTTTCAGATTTCATTTTTTATATTCATGCGGCTTTTGCAAAAACAATTGTCAACAAAACTTCAGTTTTATGCTAACATTAAATAAATGACACGTATTCAGAGAACATTTCAATGTCAAATACGCAAATTGTCCAATTTCCAATTTGGTGCATTTATTCATATACAGGCTGTCCCAAAATTATATAGTAGGCTGCGCCTACCCATCGATGCCCATCATTAAAATCAATGAGATTCAGGTCCAGGTTTTTTCATCATCTTTGACATAACCATTTCATTAAAATGTTACGATCACGAATATCGGAATTATTTCACCTCTTTGGCAAAGTACAAAAGGGTGGGGGTGTGTGTGTTAACACTTTCCACGCGGCAGGCGTCTATGAACCGAACAAAATGTTTCAAAAATGTCAAAATTATTGAATTTCCATCACCATATTTGGAATCACCACAAGAAATACATTAAAATAAGTACAAATATACCTTGTATTGATTCACTAATTCTTGAGATTACTTGAAATTTCGGAAAGGCTTTTGAAACATCTGTTTTGTGTGGTAAAACTAAAATAGCCGCGTGGAAAGTTTTAAACTTGTTTGAAAGAAACATAAATAGTCTCTCAATGCCTTGTCTGCTATTGTTCCCGTCTGTTATAAACTGTTGTTCGTTATGGTTGTTCAAATCATTAACATCCTTTAATTTGAAGAGTAAAAATGGATCGTCACACATCACTTAAGTGTGACGAACTTCTTTATGTGTTAGGGTGTACTTTGTTTTACTTTGATTTCATTGCAATATTGTAGATTCTTTACCATGTTTACAGTGGGTGTGGTTTTGGATGTCACTGGACTGTGATTGGTGTTTTATTGCTGATTTTCATCCGATACGCAATATAAAATTTATATTATGAGACATTTAGGGCGGGGCTTGATTCGTTTGAATAATGATACATTCAGTGCGCATGATCATTGCGTTAGCGCCCCCTACACAAAGTCGCCGGCGTATGCGTTGTGCGTGTAACCCAGCGTTGCCATATGCGCGTGTGCTAAAGAACGCAATTAATTCGAAGCAAGAAGTTGGTAAACAGCTCGATGGATTCGCCGATTTTATAAAGGGGGAAAGTTGTTGTACGTTTAGAGAATAAAACATAGTTTTTAGCTGTTTTGCTATAGACGATGGTCTTATAGTGTATAGGCTGTACCATATTTGGAGTCGTGTATGGTCGCCGCAGGCGTCAATACACGACGACACAAATATGGTACAGCCTATACATTATAAGACCATCGTCTATAGCAAAACAGCTAAGAACTATGTTTTATTCTCATTCTAATATTTAGTTTATTAGTTATTAGTTATTTTGATCTTTTATCATAAAATAACGCAGTTTGTTAGATTTATTTTAAACAAACAACAACAAATTCCCCCCTTTATAAAATCGGCGAATCCAGCTGTTTTCCAACATCCTGCTTCAAATTAATCGCGTTATTTAGCACACACGCACCTGTCATCGCTGCGTTATACCCACAACGCATACGGCGGCGACTTTGTGTAGGGGACGCTAACGCGATGACGCCAGTGGCGTAGCTCAGGGGGGGGGGGGGGCAATGCCCCCCCCCCTGACAGAAAAAAAACATTTGTGCCCCCGCCCCCAGCCCCTCTAAAAAAATAAAAAGGAGGAAAAAAAATGAAAAATCGGAAAATAATGATAAAAGACCGAGATGGCGGGCGGTTATATATTGGTATATTCAGCCCAAATAGTCAAAAAAAGGCAAAATAGTACATGTACTGTGCGATTTTTTTTGACCGTGCGAAATTTTTTGCCCAAATAGTCAAAAAAAGGCAAAATAGTACATGTAATGTGCGATTTTTTTTGACCGTGCGAAATTTTTTGAACCTCACCCCCCCCCCCCCCACCCCCCCTCATAATGCATGGGCGAGTCGGTTCAAAATCAGCCAAAACCAATCAAATTGCCTGCTGACATCTCAAACCACACCCACTATATAATAATGTTGTTTGATTATTATTTTTGTTGTTAAAATAAATCTAACAAACTGATTAAAGACCAAAATAACCAATAATCTAAATATGAATGAGAATCAAACATAGTTCTTAGCTGTTTTGCTATATACGACTCCATGGTACAGCCTTTACATTATAAGACCATCGTATACAGTATATACATTAGTATTAGAACTATATTTTATTCTCTAAATACAAATCTGATGTTGGTTTGTATACAGGGTGAGTCAAAATATTCAGGTCCCGTTTTTAGAAAATCACGACAAATACTTTTGTTAAAAATTAACCAATGTCTTCATTGCATATATGGGTACACTAGCTACTTCTTTATACTTGAATTTATACATGAAAGTGTTCAAAATATACCCCATTGTCCATTGTAGGCATTGTGAATACCAACACGCCATTGATTGACATTTCAAAATGCGTGAGTTAAACTTTTGCATTCATAGAGGTACCTTGGAAAAGTGCACATATCTCCCGTTTGAAATGACCAATTTGAATTAAATGAAATTCAAGTTATAGCTGACAATGCGTTCGGTGCATATTAATAAATTATATTATTTTTATGCATATTAGCTGGTTTAAAATATCGGTTGGGCCCGCTGATACTAGGGGAGAGCCTTGCTTTTATTTTGAAATAGGATTGCGTACAAGTAGCGTATAGTCAGTGTCATAATGCTATGGTCAACTCCATTCTATGCGTGCGAACTTGTGTGCATTCGTATGTGCGTAAACCCAGAGGTGCGTACCGGCAGGGGCGGACTGGCCACTGTGGCGTTGTGGCGATCGCCACATGGGCCGTTTGGTTTTGGGCCTCTCAGGGCCGGTTACGCAAATTTTGTGGCCGTGCGAAAATGTGTGACTGTGCGAAATTTTGTGACCGTGCGAAATTTTGTGACCGTACGAAATTTTTTGACCGTGCGAAATTTGTTGACCGTGCGATTTTTTTTGACCCCCCCCCCCACTTACGTGAAATTTACGAGGTGACTGACTGGGGAAAAAATTGGGGCAACCTTTTACGAAAATTTACGACCGGGACGACATACTTCTGCCTGACATGGTCAAAAAGGGCCGCTTTAATAATTTTGCCACGGCCGCTTTCAGGTCCCAGTCCGCCCCTGCGTACCGGGCACATTCAAAAAATGACCGCGCGTCAATCGTGATATCGTCACGCACGTTAGTTAGCACATTTCAGGCATCTGGACGCAATGATGATGAACTAGTGGTGAACTTGAGTATTCGACGAAATGTAGCCAAATTGAACCCAGTTTCTAAATTGTATTTTAAATGTGAAAACGGTGTCGCTGCAAGCTAGGTTTGGATTCAATGTAAAGAGCAATAAATTGATGATCGTGGAAGGTTATTAATTTAAAGCTTTTAATGAGACAGGGGTCAGCGCCACGGGAAATATCCCCTAGTCACATGACGTTGAACCACATTTAAATGCCTTAATGTTGTCATTGTATAAGGCTGACATTTTGGCATAAATTGAATTGCACGATATCGACATCCGCTTTCAAGGGAAAAATAAATTCTCTTCGTATACAATAGACTCACTCAACGTTGGCATCTGACTGTACCGACGGAAGCTCAAGTTTACCGACGGGGATATTTCAGGGGGGCACCGGCCCCTGGACCCCTGGGTTCGCCACTGAGCACGGTATCAAATCCACGCCAAAATACAGTCGCTTACACCAGGCCGTGAAAGCCGTGAACCGCGTAACGTATTTTTGAAGGTACCACTCTTTTTTTTTAAAGTTTGGAGCAAATCAGCAAATACAAATATCGGTCGTATAGGAAATAAGAAAATCGATTCAAGGACATATTAGCCGATTGGCTTCTTATTTACATAACAATTGGCCTTTGCAAATCATGTTCATTGATAGACTAGCTAGGGTCTCCATAGTTCAATTGAACGGAATAGTCAACACAATATATTTATAGGGTATTCTTTATCGCAGTGAAATTGCAAAAGAAGAAAAAAATATCATTCAACATTCAATAAATATTGCGAACGATATGCAATCCTGTCAATTTCTAAAAATAAAGTGTAAATAACAAACAGAACTAGACATGACCTGTGATCGGAGATCACGAATATTAGTCGGGTGTGTTACATGTTAACCCCTTCGAGTGGTAAATGGAGTAAATAAATACAGTTGAACCCCTAGTGACCTTTTCTTGACCTCTGACCCAAAACTTGTAATTGACTTTTTTGCTTGGCTGATCAATGCGCACAAGAAAAAGGTAGTCCCGTCAAAATCGGAGCATGTTTTAAGATTTTCACTTGTAAAGTTCAATGACCTCTAGTGACCCCGTGTGACATGTCACTTTTAGTGGAGAAGGACCCTATATGAACATGGATGAGAGGAACCTTTTGACTAATTCTGACAATCATAGGTCATTTCCTCTCGGACAAGTAGCATTTTGAGTGAATGGAGTGAAAATTTACATTTTGACCCCTAGTGACCCCAAATATTTTTTGATTTTAAAAACCAAACTATTGTACATGCGTACGGTCAAAAGGAATATGTTGACCAATTCTGACGATCCTAGGTCATTTCACTAAATTGCAAATGCGTTTTTAGTGAAAATCACGTTTTGACCCCTAGTGACCTTTTCTTGACCTCTGACCCAAAACTTGTAGTTGACTTTTTTGCTTGGCTGATCAATGCGCACAAGAAAAAAGTAGTCTTGTTAAAATCAGAGCATGTCTTAAGATTTTCACCTGTATAGTTCAATGACCTCTAGTGACCTCGTGTAACATGTCACTTTTAGTGGAGAAGGACCCTATATGGACATGGATAAGAGGAATCTTTTGACCAATTCTGACAATCATAGGTCATTATCTCTTGGACAAGTAGTATTTTGAGTGCGAGGAGTAAAAATGTACATTTTGACCCCTAGTGACCTTTTATTGACCTTTGATCTTAACGGTATGATTGACTTTTGTTCTTGTCTTATCAATGCCCACAAAATAAAAGAAACCCGGTCAAAATCGAAGCATGCCTTATATTTTTCCCCTGTAAAGTTCAATGACCTCTAGTGACCTCGTTTGACATGTCACTTTTAATGTGGAAGGACCCTATATGAACAGTGATCAAAGGAATCTTTTGACCAATTCTGAATATCATCAGTCATTTTCCCTCGGACAAGTAGGGTTTTGAGTGAATGGAGTAAAATTTACATTTTGACCCCTAGTGACCCCAAATGATTTTTAATTTTAAAAACCGTTCTTTTGTACATGCGTACGGTCAAAAGGAATATGTGGACCAATTTTGACGATCCTAGGTCATTTCACTAAATTGCAAATGCGTTTTAAGGTGAAAATCACGTTTTGACCCCTAGTGACCCCTGTGTGACCTTTGACCCCTTATGCTTTTCAACCTGAGTAGTGGTGCACATAAGGGTTCTTATGACCAAATATGGTCAAAATCGGCTCAACGGTTACGGAGCTATAGGTCCCATGACAGAAAAAGAAAGAAAGAAAGAAAGAACTAGACATGGACTGTGATCGGAGATCACGAATATTAGTCGGGTGTGTTACATGTTAACCCTTCGAGTGGTAAATGGAGTAAATAAATACAGTTGAACCCCTAGTGACCTTTTCTTGACCTCTGACCCAAAACTTGTAATTGACTTTTTTGCTTGGCTGATCAATGCGCACAAGAAAAAGGTAGTCCCGTCAAAATCGGAGCATGTTTTAAGATTTTCACTTGTAAAGTTCAATGACCTCTAGTGACCCCGTGTGACATGTCACTTTTAGTGGAGAAGGACCCTATATGAACATGGATGAGAGGAATCTTGTGACTAATTCTGACAATCATAGGTCATTTCCTCTCGGACAAGTAGCATTTTGAGTGAATGGAGTGAAAATTTACAGTTTGACCCCTAGTGACCCCAAATATTTTTTGATTTTAAAAACCGAACTATTGTACATGCGTACGGTCAAAAGGAATATGTTGACCAATTCTGACGGTCCTAGGTCATTTCACTAAATTGCAAATGTGTTTTAAGTGAAAATCACGTTTTGACCCCTAGTGACCTTTTTTTGACCTCTGACCCAAAACTTGTAATTGACTTTTTTGCTTGGCTGATCAATGCGCACAAGAAAAAGGTAGTCCCGTCAAAATCGGAGCATGTTTTAAGATTTTCACCTGTAAAGTTCAATGACCTCTAGTGACCCCGTGTGACATGTCACTTTTAGTGGAGAAGGACCCTATATGAACATGGATGAGAGGAATCCTTTGACTAATTCTGACAATCATAGGTCATTTCCTCTCGGACAAGTAGCATTTTGAGTGAATGGAGTGAAAATTTACATTTTGACCCCTAGTGACCACAAATATTTTTTGATTTTAAAAACCTAACTATTGTACATGCGTATGGTCAAAAGGAATATGTTGACCAATTCTGACGATCCTAGGTCATTTCACTAAATTGCAAATGCGTTTTTAGTGAAAATCACGTTTTGACCCCTAGTGACCTTTTCTTGACCTCTGACCCAAAACTTGTAATTGACTTTTTTTGCTTGGCTGATCAATGCGCACAAGAAAAAAGTAGTCCCGTCAAAATCGGAGCATGTCTTAAGATTTTCACCTGTATAGTTCAATGACCTCTAGTGACCTCGTGTGACATGTCACTTTTAGTGGAGAAGGACCCTATATGGACATGGATAAGAGGAATCTTTTGACTAATTCTGACAATCATAGGTCATTATCTCTTGGACAAGTAGTATTTTGAGTGCGAGGAGTGAAAATGTACATTTTGACCCCTAGTGACCTTTTCTTGACCTTTGATCTTAACAATATGATTGACTTTTGTTCTTGTCTCATCAATGCCCACAAAATAAAAGAAACCCGGTCAAAATCGGAACATGCGTTATATTTTGCCCCTGTAAAGTTCAATGACCCCTAGTGACCCTGTTTGACATGTCACTTTTAGTGTGGAAGGACCCTATATGAACATTGATCCAAGGAATCTTTTGACCAATTCTGAGTATCATCAGTCATTTTCCCTCGGACAAGTAGGGTTTTGAGTGAATGGAGTAAAATTTACATTTTGACCCCTAGTGACCCCAAATGAGTTTTAATTTTAAAAACCGTTCTTTTGTACATGCGTACGGTCAAAAGGAATATGTGGACCAATTTTGACGATCCTAGGTCATTTCACTAAATTGGAAATGCGTTTTAAGTGAAAATCACGTTTTGACCCCTAGTGACCCCTGTGTAACCTTTGACCCCTTATGCTTTACAACCTGAGTAGTGGTGCACATAAGGGTTCTTATGACTAAATATGGTCAAAATCGGGTCAATGGTTACGGAGCTATAGGTCCCATGACAGAAGAAGAAAGAAGACGAAGAAGAAAGAAACAGGACGAATACAGTATATTAGTCGTTTCTCGACTAATATAAGAAGAAAGAAACAGGACAAATACAGTATATTAGTCGTTTCTCGACTAATATAATTAGTCGTTTCTCGACTAATATAAAAAAGTATAACAATCCTAGGATTCGAACCACTGACCTCATGATTATGAAGCCGGCGCTTTGCCGACTGAGCTAATGAAGACTACACATAGATATTTAGAAAATAAAATACATAAAGTTCAAAATACGAATATCACATGAATCGGGGCAAAAATGCGGGCTAAAATGCTTTATATTTCGATTGTTGTGCGTTTTTAACATAGGATTATCGCTCAAAAGTTGATTATATGCTGAAGGAGATTGTAATTCTGATTTCATTATAATGCATAACACTACTTTTCGAAACGATTCTAGACACCTTAGTATTTCGTTCGTACATAAAATGTTGGCCATTACGTTTTGTCGATTGGAATTCGGCGCGGCAAATCTATTGCACCATGGGTATTATTACATGGAAACACGGAGACTCAGATACGTAGGGAGTCATGTGATTTTTGTCCAGGACAAACACTTGAGATGTACACGCCCCTTTAACAAATAAAGTTTTAAAAAAAGTTTTTAAACCCATTTGTCATTGATATCAAATCATGTCGGGGGGGGGGGGGGGGGGGGTGACCAGGTTTAATTTGGGCCTAAATTAAGACAAAAATAAGGCTTTTAAAGTATCAAAATGTCAATAAATGTACTCTGGGCAATTCCCTAGAGGATATAACCCAAAACAAATTACATTGTGAGTTTACCTGACACACGATACATTATACGTGACAGATAAAAAGACAATTTAGGCCTGTTATTATTTCAAAATTGAAACGTTTTTCACCCATACCCCTCAAATTCGGCAATTTTGGACCTACACTTTTTACATTTGTATCTAAGGTTTGATATAGGGTGTGCACGCCATTGCGCAATCAGTTTCATGGTTCATCGGGTTTTAAAACATTGCATATGTATACTTTTAAGATAATATGAAACATAAATAGTCTCATTAACAACTCATGATGAATGAAAGAGATTATAAAAACATAGAAATTCTGCAAAATGGCCTTAAAGTGCCCAAAATTCGAACATTACAAATTGAGTATCGATGCGTTAAGTAACATAACTTTAGTTAGAGGTGGTATATAAATTAACTATTTTGACAGTTTATCTTGATATTACTTGGTGTTTACAAAAATGCCACAAAAAAAAGTTTTTATTTTTTTATTGTGTGTTATAAGGGCGCACAGCACTAAATCACTCCTCGTTTTGTGTAATGGTAGTAAGTTCCGGCAAAAACAAAAAACGATTTTGTGATTAATGGGGTCCTTTGGGAATCAGTTTGGCGTGAGGGTAGCATTTCATAATTAAAATGAAAGATAATCTCTTGTACTTTGATCAGGATATTGCAAAATGTTGATTTTCGATTGTATTGAAAATTTATCACGTGGATGAACACACGTGATTGGAGGCGGTTAGAAGGCGAGCGTCCGGGCTGAAAATAGGGGTGGCGCTGTTTAAATGATCGTATCGTAAAATCGAATTGGAAGGTGTAACACTTCTTGACGATTTTGGGAAATTTGAATGTTTGTTTATTATAATAGAGCATTCGAGACATTCCAAAAATGGTTACTAAGGGCCCAAAATAGCGACTCTTTTAGCCCTAATTTACATGTAATCCAATGGGCGGTTTATTTAGTGCTGTGCCCCCGTAACTAAGGCCTAAAGTTGTTACTAGGGAGATTATTTGGTCAATAATAAATAATATGCTATTAGTCCAAATTAATTAATTTTTAATTACTTTAGGGGGGGTCAGGCAACAAAATAATGTTTTTTATTAGATTCTCCAGAATTTTTACTATAAGAAACGGTGAAAATCAGAAATATTAGTTTTTTAAGAAATTTCCATTTTAAGGGAAGTGCTGACCCTTTTTTATGAAATTTATCAAGCACTGTAACTTTTAAACTAATAATGTAATGTACATAAATGTATACATTTTTTTTAATGAAATGAGTCGGAGAATCCATTTTTGGTATCAAATTTTTTTTAAAAATAGTGATTTTTACATTTTTGCCCCAAAATCACTTTTTTGGTGCCAAATAGATCAAAAACAAATTGTTGGCACTTTTTAGTCAATAATTTCAAACTAAAAATTGTTAAGCCAAAAAAAAAACGATCTTTGATAATTGACTTTGGAATTTTGGAATCTTTAACCAAAAACTGATTTTGTAAGGTTTTCTGAAAATGTTTGCCGGTAAATATCACTATTTTTAGTGAAATTTGATACAAAAAATGGATTCTCTGACTCATATAATGTCTACTTTTATGTACATCACATCTATAGTTTAAAAGTTACAGTGCTTGATAAATTTAGCACCAAAAAGGGTTCACACTTCCCTTAATTGGTGTTATTCTACCTTAACAGTTTTTCACTAGTTTGGCAAAGCTGGAACAAGTAAATCAAAATCTGGTTAATTAAAAGTCAAAACGTCAGCATTTCATTTCTCGGATGATTTCTTTTGTTAGCAGCAGGAAACTGGTGGTCCTCCGACAAACTCAGTAGAGATCAAAAGGGCGTATCCAAGATCACATTGTGAAGTACCCCATCAGCTTCATTTTCTTGTTTCACAGAGCCTGTCTTATGTTAAAAAAATGCCACATTTCGCATAGCATTTTTTTACTAAAAAGAAAAAGGGAGGATAGCATTTTGCATAGCCTTTTTTTTCAAGTTTCTTCTTGTTTTTGTTTTGTTATTTGCCTAATGAAGAGAGATTTAATATTTATTTGCTTGTACCAAAAATGTATAGAACATACAAAGGTCTTCATTTGTCTATTACTTATACCATAATGTCACTTCATTGGTTTGTCCACCATATAAAAGCAGGTGAAAAATGCTACAGGATAGTCCAAACCCCACTAAAATCGAACTTATAGTTTTAAGTTACAGACAGTTTACCAACTGAGAAAACAAAGTAAAACATAAGAATTTGTCCTTTTTTTTACCTGTAACTCAAAGTCAGTATTCCCACCATACAACTCATTCCGCTTGATCGCGTCACATATGACCATGTGTGGTGCTGGGACTGTATACACGAACGAACCATCACTACACGTGTAGAAATTTCACTACATTAACCCTTACAGCCCCGTACCCCATGAAATCCCATTTCCCAGCCTGTCGGTTCCACCTGGCGCTGAGGTTTTTAGGTGAAATAATGGCCCCGGGCTACATAGCTGGGCGAGTACACTCGCCCAGCATAGCTTCCCCCGTGGCTCAGTTGGTAGAGCGTTCGACTGTCAACCGAGAGGTCGTGGGTTCAAACCCCGGGGCGTGGCACCTCTTGTTGTGTGTGCTTTTTTTGCTTGAACAAAATTTCGTTGGAAAATCCACCGGGAGTGTTAGGGTTAATTAATAAAAGAAAGAAAAAACAACTCGCCTGTTTTTCAGCATTATAAATTGCTGAAGTCAATATTTTACAAAAATATGCATCATCAGTCTGAAAATAAAGTTTAAATTCCAATTAATTTCTGCCATTATAACTCTTTTTTACGCCACACAAAGTTTGTTTACATTCATGCTGGTCACCGCCATTATTGTATGAGCAATCGCAATCTTTTGGTGGTCCTAAAACCGAAGCACATGATACCGCATGGTAAAACATACCGGGAACCATTCAACATTGGTCAATTTGGGTAGCAAATGTGATTCAATATTTATCGCAAGGATCACATTTATATGAAGTTGTAAAATTCGGCAGTCTTGTATGCTGGTCTTATGTGGCCGAAATACTGCTTTTGTTTTTGGTAAATTTCATAATGTTGTACACTTGTACATGGATAGTAAATTACACACTAACTCCCAGCCATGTGATGTGGCACCACCAAAGCATATTTAATATTCTGTATGAGATAGCAACAGGCTATATTTGAACTCCATACACCCCCTATGGAAAACATTACCTTCATCTTCCCCACAGGGAGTGTGAATTTCAAATAGGGTTACCTGTATGGGTGACTCTATTTGAAATCCATACACCCCCTATGGAAGACACTACCTTCATCTTTCAAACAGGGAGTGTGAATTTCTAGTAGGGTTACCTGTATGGGTGACTCTATTTGAAATCCATACACCCCCTATGGAAGACACTACCTTCATCTTTCAAACAGGGAGTGTGAATTTCTAGTAGGGTTACCTGTATGGGTGACTCTATTTGAAATCCATACACCCCCTATGGAAGATATTACCTTCATCTTCCCCACAGGGAGTGTGAATTTCAAATAGGGTTAGCTACATGGGTGACTCCATATGAAATCCATACACCCCCTATGGAAGACATTACCTTCATCTTCCCCACAGGGAGTGTGAATTTCAAATAGGGTTAGCTACATGGGTGACTCCATATGAAATCCATACACCCCCTATGGAAGACATTACCTTCATCTTCCCCACAGGGAGTGTGAATTTCAAATGGGGTTACCTGCATGGGTGACTCCATATGAAATCCATACACCCCCTATGGAAGACATTACCTTCATCTTCCCCTAAGGGAGTGTGAATTTTAAATTTCAAATGGCGCTTCTTACTTATCCCTTTAGGTATTTGTCTCAGATATCTGTGTATTAATATTTTGTCATTTTTATTGTGTTGATATCAAAATAGGTATGCATTACACCCTGTGAGAGCCTGTCACCACTGAAGCGATCACCAAAGCATAGAACTCTTACCGTAAGTGGATTTTTTATTTAAAGGAGGTGTCCAGCAAGGGCAACATTGCCCATTATATGTTAGAATAGAAATGTAATTATCGAGCCTAAATCTTGTAGTTAATATTGAACAATAACATCATATTTATCATAAAATGAATAAACTCTGCCATCTCCCAACATGCAATTTTTGAAAATATGTGGTGATTTAAAGCCCCGGTATCATTGAAGTTATAGTTTTTATGATATAATGTTTTGTTCAATATAATTTAGTGATTAAGGCTCGATAATTACATTTCTACAATATAATGGACAATGTTGTGCTTGCTGAACACCTCCTTTAAAGATTTTTATAACACCTATAATATCGATTGTTAAAACCACAATGCCTTGTTGGATATTGCAAAATATATGTGTTCTTGTCAGCTAATATATTACGCAATGCCACTGTCATTCCACGTCAGAGGGATTCCAGAGGTTGCATATGACATCATGTCGATCGAATATATGTATTACTCGGTGTTGGCGCTATAGCGGCATTTTGGGTTCAAAGGGTTAAGTAAAGTGGTATTATCTTTGTATGCATATATATCAAACACTGACCACCATGTTTTTATTTACAGATGTCCCCCAATACGTCGTCAGTTTTTATACCAGGAGTGTCATACGTCATCTCACATCCTGCACCCCCTGAGAGGACGGTTCACATTGAAAACGTCAAAAACAAATCTGCTCCTTCTTCTACTACACCTGCTACAACTACTACCAATACTGCTGCAACCAGTGGCCCTCTCTCAGCTACTGGACAGAACCACTTTGATAGTCATCTGAAAAACATCCGCATGTTCCATCAAGATCTTCAAGATCGAATAAAGAATCGCCATCCAGAGCTTGGGTCCGGTAGTGATGGTCGAAGGAACGAATATGGAGTTATTGAGAATGTTTCAGTGTTTCCAGATACTTCATCGATATCATCTGTCACCACTTCGTTCCTTGTTAAGAATCTTAGGTACTTGTATTTCTTTTGATTGTATTGTTTAAAAACGCACAATCTGATTCTTAACCATTTTTTCCATTTTTCTATGTAAAGACAGTACCAATAAATTACACATTTCACTAAAATGAAATTTCTGTGTTTTGAAACTTTTAAATCAGAGGAATTACATTTTTTGAAATTGGTTATGACACTTCCAATTCCATAGATCACTGTTTCAAACTAAGGCAAAACAGATTGTAGGTATTACCTAACTATTGCATACATTTGTTCTGTTTTTGACACAGTACCATAATTCAAGAATAAAAACAATAATGGGATCATACAAAACATTTAACAACCGCTGGTAAAATAATAGCGGGAAAAAGCTGTTGATCAATTTGAACACCTTCAAATGTGTAGCTCTGTAGTAACTAGTTTTCCTTGTTCTAGTTGCAACCACATCGGACCTCCAAAATAGGCTCTTGCTTTTGCCTCTCTGTTCTATCTTTGGATGACATTGGTTTTTATATGTTTTTCAACAGTTTGCAGCTAAAGAAAACTTAATGCCAACATGATTTCAAAGCTATTACTCTCTTATTCAAAATTCACACAGGTTCTTTCTGGCAACAAAAAAGTAACATTTTATCACAAATCATATTTGGCCAATCAAAAAAATAAAGCAGTTTCTCGTCCCCTCGCTCATCATTTCTCACGAATTCTATTTTTTTCTTCTTTTTTTCTTCTTTCTTTTTTCCATAACTTTTTGTTAAAATATTTAAAAAGCTGACATCTTGGTAATAGATTTACTCTAGTCCAATGAACATTTTAAAGCAGGCTTTGTGTTAAACAACCCCTCACAACCATGAAATAAAAAGAATTTATAAAGGCCTCGTCCTCTTCAAGTTTCACATGGGGGTCAATCAAGGTCATATATATTTTTTACTGATCCGAGGGCATCGCGGCCAATTGGCGGGGCACGACGGCCATGGCCGTCGTGGCCGCCGTGTAATTTGAGGCCTGGTTGGGACTGTAGTACACTGTCTGTCGGACGAGGGCAAGCAAACAATTATATTTTTGGCCAAATGGCGATTTTGCATTTTTTTTCTTTAAAAAAAAGTGCCCTCATCCTCCTTTTTTCAAAAGTTAGGAAAAGAAACTAGTTTTTGTTTTTATTTTTATTTGGCCTTTCATATCATAAGTATTCAAGATATTTGACAAATATATTCCAAATAGCATGATCATATAATTATAAATTGTAAATAAGATATGGTGTTTTCTCTCATTTTTACAGGAAAAATCTTCAAGAACTTGATGTAGTTCACCAGAAATTACAGCAAAGACTCGCCACATCTGACATCCCTACCCAGAAAGGTAGTGAATTTCCTGAGCCTAGAACTATGCCTTCGCTCATTGAAAAAGGTCTGACGCGAAAAAGTACTGATAAAGAAGATCTTAGCTCTTATAGTAACTCAATTCCAAGTGATTTAAATACAAATACAAATCACCATAGTGGTTCTATGGAAGACATGAGGTATCATAAAGATGAACCTTTAAGGGAACAATACCAAGATGCAAAAAGCCATCCTGAGGTCGGGAGAATATCCCCAGGTCATATGAGTGACAACTGGGAGGACAGTGTGCAATTTGGTGATGTTGATACTAAACAAAGAGGACATTACCGAGACATAGGGCATGATGATAAGGACGATGATGACGATGATGATGATGGGTTTTTTGTGATACCCAAAGCCTTGAATGATGTATCTTCCGCTAATTTTGTCAATACTCTGGGGATTAATAATGAAGGCGTATCCAGGAGTGCTCATACAATGGATCACAGTGAGCATGATCATGACATATTTGTACGATTACAAGGAGAGCCTGATGGTCTACAGCCTCGGGAAAGGATGCGTGATATCGAGAGGAGAGATAATTATCATGCAGACGATGATCAAGCCAGTGCTGGTATTGGTGGGGTACACAATGAGAAGGATGCAGATGAACATGTAAATCGTTTTGGTACTCGGGGTTTGGATAGAACGTTTAGCGTCAGTGAGGGCAGTACTGAAAGCCTTGAGGCACATGGGCACACTGCTCAAGAACAACAACACTTGCCGGAAGTTCATGATCAAAATCAGGTTTTAGATAAGGGCAGAAGCAGAATTCTTGCTGATGCAACAAATCATCAACACCATGGTGCAGAAGGCAGAGAGCAGGATAGCCTTATACACACCTTAGTAACGGAAGATGATCCATCTCGGATTTATCCGGCATCGTCAGATAAGCATCCTGAGATGATGCATGCACAGAGAAAAACCAATCTGCCTTCAGAAAACCTAGATCCTAAAGAAAACATTACCTCTACTAGGATCACTTGTGGCATCTCAGAAGGACCATCTGCCAATAATAGCAATACATTTATACCAATACATGAACCTCACACTGATAATGATAGTCTTCCGAGACAAGTGCATTTAGGACCCCCACAGGGACAGACAAGCAGCCAATCACAACCATTGGATACTGAGGGTAGTTTACAGAGACAGAGGAGTTTATCATGGAGCAGCGACGATTCGGTTGTTTTGACCCTTGACCCTCAAGTTGCTGAAAAACAGCAGAAATATATGGAGGAAAGGGGAGCAGCAGTTCCTGTAGAGTATCCTTTTGATGACTTGTTTGTGCTGTACTATGTAAATCTCATTTGATTTCATATGGCAATTGAAACAAATAAAGATTTGAAATCAACCAGGGATATTGCCCCTTAGAACAAAACTTCACTAAAATGATGTCAGCCCTCAAATAAGTGCAAGCCTTGACCAACCAACCGATTGTACATCTTCTTGTTTTTTGTTTTTTCTTTGAAAATTTCGATCAGTTTTACATAGTTTAGTCGAAAGTCACAAATTTATTCCTTTTAAAATTAAGTGTTTAGAAAGTAAAAATACCCGACAAATCTTACAGAAAATGGGGTTTTTTTGGTCACCATCAAAAATCCCACGCACTAAAGCATCACATTTCACATCGCAATTTGGATTTGGAACTATGTATTTGGAGATTGCGTTACAATATACAACATCCGTTTGATGCAAAGAATTTTTAGAAAAAGCGTAGTTAAATATTTATGCAAAAACATTATTTTGAAATATTATACAATTTGCACTGGTTTGTAATCTTTTCATAATATTTTTAGATTTGATTTAAAGGAGAAGTTGCCTCAGGAATGTACTAATTGAAAAGGTGGGATTGTTTGTTGGTACAAGGCACAGTCATTGAGAAAAACAGGGGTGGGCGTTTATAAGAGTGTGGGCGCTTAATAGGGACAATACTGTACATACAATGACATGTTTATCTTAACCTATATTGTTATCAGATCATCTACTGTCCCCTCATCTCACGATCCGGTGCCTAATTTCTTTCTACCGCCTCAAGATTTAGAAGCGTCTATGAGGGCGCTGCATAGTGCTGTCACATTCCTACCGAGATCTCAACCCAGAGAAGGTGCCGTAAAAGAGGAAGTAAGTTGAAAAGGGGAGAAAACATAATTTTGCTCTTTTGTAGCACTGTTAATTACAAAGTGCATACAGAAACTGCAATAGTGGGAAACCAGGGTTGGTGATTTATTTTGATATATAAGATCTATTTGATTTAAATCAGCTTTTTAACAATTTAAATTTAATTATTTTATTTTTTTAATGTCAAATACTGTGATGCCCCATAAGTTAGCCAAAATAGACCAGTGGAATACTGGATGTATGAACAATCCTGTCAGGTATTTGAAAAGAAAACCATTTTTTTTTTTTTTAACATTTGAAAATGTCATAGAACAAATCCAGGAAAAATCAAGATAAACATATTGCCAATAGATAATTTGACATCACAGGGGTATTTAATTGTATCCAAAAGTTGTAGAAGCATCGCAATTGAAGTCAAAGAGTCCAATTAAGAAAAAAAGTTGCTCTAATTTGTCAAAAACTGTTAAAAAGTGAAAAAATTGATTTAAATCAGTGATTTAAAAAAATAATTCACTTGATTTAGATCTTTTTGGTGATTTAAATCAGCTAATCCTGAAAGAAGTAATCTTGTTTGCAAAACCAAATTAATTAGTGACCCCCCCCCCCCCCCCTAATAACTCAGATTAGAGTCCACCAACATGTCCATGTTGATGTGTGTTCGAAACTAATTTCCATCCGCCATTATTTTTATCTTACAGGATTCTTCAGAACGTTCTTACCAAAAGTCACAGGCAGCTCAGGAGTTGGCCAATAGGTTAGGAGGTGCGGTTTCCATGACAACGCATCAACACAGTGGAGGAATATTCACCAAGAAACCAAAGCTCAAAGTGCCCAGTGCAGAGGAAGCTAAGAGAATAGCCAAAATATTTGGCTCAAAATATTCCATGCCATTTTGAAATTTGCTTTGCTATTGCTGAATTTTTTTAATAACCAATCTCAGGGATATATGTTAAATCCTTAAAAATGTTGTGTCGCTTTGAGGGGTCAGTCAGACCCAGCAGGCATATTATCAAAAATGTTTGATTAAGTTTCTACCAAAGCACATATGTGACGAGTTCTACCGAAACCAGACGGAATTGAGCAGAGCTCCAAACTGAGAAATGGCCCAAAACATAATTGGGGGTGATTTTTGGGGGAATTTGAGTTTCTGGTAAATAATTAATCTTCAGAGTGTTTATAACAATATTGTGAAAGATTCAGATTAAAAAATCATCCTAAATGTATGTTTCAGTGATTTAAAAAAGCCTAGTTCTAGTAAAAAGCCTAGTTCTAGTAACTTTAAAGGGCGATATCTCAGTTTGGAGTTTTCATAAAGACTGTAAAAGGCGAACTTGAAAATGATGTAACTCTGCTTTAGGAAGTCCGATTTAAAAAAAGAGAGGTAGCATTGTAAAGCTGAAGATCTCTACTTTAATAATCAATTGCTAACTCAATTTTGATATCTTGCCCAATTGTGTCTGGTTTCGGTAGAACACGTCACATATAAATGCCAATTTTAACCTGGCCCAAGCATGTATCCACATGGACCAACTGTACTGTGTAGACAAACAAACACTCCATATGGTACCAGATGTAACACATTATTTTGTTTCCAAACTTGTTGACCACTCAACCATATTTTCAAACTTTACAAATGTTGCTGAAAAACACGGAAAAACATACATGGGTTCGTTCAATACTGATTTTGTTAGACCCAAACAATTCAAATCAGTTAATTTATAGTCAAATTTATCAAATATTTTGTTCAAACAAATAATGCTAAAAAAGGTGAATGATTGAACAAAATGACAGTTAAGGGATGCAAGTTATGAATATTAATTTGCACATGTCACTCATCAGTGTGTCCAGCTTAAAATGCATCGGACCTGTTCTATTGTTTATTAGCGCACCTTGCACTAGGCGGTTCCGGGGGGGGGGGGGGGCACTCAACATTTGTTTGGGGTGTGCCGCCCAGGGTCTCAAAAAGGGGGGCTACAGAACTGAACTGAGTGGATTTTATGACGAAAAATAGGGTCTTAGGAACTGATCTTTTTCAAAAAGTAGGTCTTGAGAACTACTTCAATTTTGATTAGCAAGAGCGCAAATTTTCAGATTTTTTTGGGTTTTAGAACGCAATTTTTTTCAAAGAATTAGGGCTTTGGAACGCAAAATTTCGCAATTTCTGAATTTTCAATAAAATTGGGTTCTTAAGAACTGATGCGGGCTAAAAAGGGGGGTCATAAGAGCTAGCAGCAGAGGGTGAAAAAGGGGGTCTTCAGCGTGGCACATACCTATACCCTTTTCAAATATCAGTGCCCCCCTCCCCCCCCCCCCCCCCCCCCCCCCCCCGGGCGGTACATTGAAAGGGCCTATGAATGCTTTGTGTGTTTTGCAGTAACATTTGTAAATTGGTGGGTTAATTGGTAATCGATGAGGTAAAGTGTGGTATCAAAAATAATTCTACAAGATCGCGCTACCTAAACATGCTAACGTTGTCACCATGCAATTTAAATAGTTGGAGATATTTAAATGGCACACCCGTTATTTATTTATTTTGTACTGCCCATGTAAAGCTAAGTTCTTTAACAATATAGGCTACATGTTACTAACATCGTGTGTCCATTATATCTGTATACAGTCATCAAAAAAAGTAACTATACAGGTAATAAATGGGCTTCTAATTATAAAAATATAAATCCTATCTAAAAATATTGAATTATAAAGTTGTTGAGAAATTTATCTTCTTTAATATGAAATATTGCACGAATAATTATTGAGGAAGTGACACTTCAAAATGCAAGGTGGGGTCCGATTTTCATTTTCACATTTTTATTTTCTACACGCAGACCCATCTATAGTTACCTTATCGATTACTAGTATTGGGGGATGCATGTGCAGGTTGGACAGTGGGCAGTATTGTTCCGATGGATCAATACGCCACACACACGCTACCTGTCATACCCTCCCCCGTGTTGAAATGTACATTTTGGATTGTCACTTCTTCAATTTTCAACCGATCCTATAAGCGTGCAATATCTCATATTAAACAAGATAAATTTCTCAACAACTTAATAATTTAATATTTTTAAGTAGGATATATATTTTTAGAGTTAAAAGTCAATTTATTACCTGTATAGTTACTTTTTTTGATGACTGTACATTAATTATACATTTATATTATTATTATATATTGTATGTATTTGCATCATGTGCTGCTGTATATTTATTTGATAGTATAAAATTGTTACGTCTTTGTTAATTAATTAATTCACGCCAGTTTGTCTGAGCCTATATATTATTCATTGTGTAAAGTTGATAGATTATGCTAATATGAATATATGTAAATATAGGAAGTGTAGGTACTGTATAAGTGAAAATGTTCATGCATGTACATTTTCGCGCTTTGCCCATTTTGAACAACTTTGCTCGTTTTTTATTTTTGCAATTTACAGCTTCCTTACATAGACCTACATACAAAATGAATATATTCGCGCATTTTTATTTTAGCGGATGCTGATTTTGGCGCAAAAAGCACGACAAATAAATGTAGCGCGAAAATTTCCACTTTTACAGTATTAAATATATTTGTAGGTTGGAGTTTTCCTTTTAAGGAATAAAAATGATATGCAAGACCGGCAGAGTACCTGCAATTAATCTTAAAAAATTCTTGTTTAAATTGGTAAGCATTCATAACCTAATGAATATGCATGCCACAGTGGTATGTTCCAATCAGATACTACTGTTTTTGTGAATGTGCAATGTGAAACACCTACTGTCCTACATTAAAATATTCTAAACATGTACTGACATTTTCCGGAAAATTTAGAAAAAGCTTAACACATTGGCTTCATTGATTATTACCATGTCTATGAGCTATAGTAAGATACTTGATCAACATCATTTTGATCAGATATCTTATGGTCCATCTGCTGAAAATGATCTATAGTTCAATCCAAATTGGTGAGGAATATTTGGTTGTTATCTCTCCGAGCGCAAAAGTAATCACGATTATTTGGCCATACGTACATGATTTATGGCAGACACATGTATCACAGATTTAATGCGCTTGTTGCGTTCATGTGCATCCTTTTACAGTCATCAAAAAAAGTAACTATACAGGTAATAAATTGACTTTTAACTCTAAAAATATATATCCTACCTAAAAATATTAAATCATAAAGTTGTTGAGAAATTTATCTTCTTTAATATGAAATATTGCATGCTAGGATTGGTTGAATATTGAAGAAGTGACCTTCCAAAATGTAAGGTAAAGTCAAAATTTCATTTTCACATTTTACATTTCAACACGGGGAGGGTATGACAGGTAGCGTGTGTGTGGCATATTGATCCATCGGAACAATACGGCTGACTGTCCAACCTGCGCCTGCATCCCACAATTGCACTACCGGTAATCGATAAGGTACCTATTAGATGAGTCCGAGTGTAGAAAATAAAAACGTGAAAATGAAAATCGGACCCCAGCTTACATTTTGAAGTGTCACTTCCTTAATAATCATCCGATCCTAGCGTGCAATATTTTATATTAAAGAAGATGAATTTCTAAACAACTTTATATTTTAATATTTTTAGGTAGGATATAATTATTTAGAATTAGAAGCCTATTTATTACCTGTATAGGTACTTTTTTTGATGACTGTATATTAATTCTCTGCTGTTAGGAGGCTCGACCGTTTTGGAGCTGATCAAACAATAAGAGCGATTTCAAAGCTACCATTTTTGCATAATAATAAACGTCTGGCTACATGTTTATTTAACAACAATATTTATTGGCAAAACATTTCAACCTTGAAATCTATCCCTCTGGCCATGAGTAACTAAACATGGTAGCATAACAAACCAAACCCAGTTCTTAGTTTCTCACAAAAATGAGGGTGCTATATACACAGGGTTAATAAAAAGAAGCCTCTCCCTCCTGCAATTAGATCACATTTGTTTGCTTAATTCCCCACACAATTAGAAGTTTTAAGAAATGAAAACACTTGTGAAAAGTGAAACCGATTGGCTATATACAGAAAGTTCTCCCTCTTCTTAAAGGTATATTATGTGATCTTTCCAGGGAACGCCCTCAACATCGAAAAAAAAATTGAAAGAAGATTTTCTTGCAGATTTACATTTCTGATCATAAATCGTACATACATTCCAAGTTACAGGGCGATACGATTCTTAATTACTTCAAAATCATGATTTTAGAGTGAAAATAAACTGTCGGATTATCCGACAGTTTATTATTTTCACTCTAAATTCACTCTAAAACCATGACTTTGAGGTAATTACGAATCGTATCGCTCTGTAACTTGGAATGTAAGTATGATTTATGATTAGAAATGTAAATCTGCAAGAAAATCTACTTTCTAAAAAAATAATGAATAGAGGGCGCTCTCTGGAAAAGATCACATAATATGCCTTTAATTTGTGATGTAAAGCACTGGAGACTTGAATAGGATCTTGATAAGTGCCACTTTTTCTGAAAACATCATTTTTGGAAAATGTGACTATTTTGGGAAAGAAAACAAGACATTGAAAAAGGGAAACGTTTTGTGGGCCTCAAAACGTCCAGTTTATTTGGAATTATACAAACAACCGTGATCTAATCTAAGGGGGGAACTCACTTCTTTTGAACCCTTCACTGAATGACTTAAAGGGACACAATGTCATGTTGAATTTTTTTTAATTTTAATTAATTTACTTCAGAATTCAAGATGAACATTAAAAATTGCCACTATAGTTGTTCCTAAAAAAACTGAGCAAAACTTGATTAAAACAATGTTTCAAATATGTTGGAATACCACCCTTAACCATGTAAAATGCTGGTTGTGGCTCTACCAGCATTTTTGAATCAACGTTTTGTTGTACAAAGAGAGCCGATTTTTCTTAATCCTTATAGGTGTAAGTTCATACATGTAATACAATTGTAAAAATATAAAAATCCCAGTTTTTATCATATATTTTTGTAATTGAGGGCGCTGCCTCCACCACATCTCTTAACCCTAACCCACCCAGTGGATTTTCCAACGAAATTTTTTTCAAGCGAAAAAAGCACACACAACAAGAAAGAGGTGCCACGCCCCGGGGTTTGAACCCACGACCTCTCGGTTGGCGGGCGGACACTCTACCAACTGCGCCACGGGGGAAGTTGTGCTGGGCGAGTGTATTCGCCCAGCTATATAGCCCGGGGCCATTATTTCACACAAAAACCTCAGCGCCACGCGGAACCAGGATGCTGGGAAATGGGATTTCATGGGATCTGGGGGCTGTAAGGGTTAATCAGGGTAAAATTAGAGAAAAAAAAGTGAAAATTAAAAGGACGAAAAAAAATCGTTCCTTAACCCTAACCCACCCGGTAGATTTTCCAACGAAATTTTTTTCAAGCGAAAAAAGCACACACAACAAGAGGTGCCACGCCCCGGGGTTTGAACCCACGACCTCTCGGTTGGCGGGCGGACACTCTACCAACTGCGCCACGGGGGAAGCTGTGCTGGGCGAGTGTATTCGCCCAGCTATATAGCCCGGGGCCATTATTTCACACAAAAACCTTAGCGCCACGCGGAACCAGGATGCTGGGAAATGGGATTTCATGGGATCTGGGGCTGTAAGGGTTAATGCCCCTTTAATGTCCCTTACGTTATTCATTGCCCTGTGTCTTAATGTGCAATTTAGGCAATTTAATCGGTGGATTGAGTTTAATGATTAACTGTGAATATATATATATATAGGGAAAAATGAAAAATGATTCTGGACTGCACTAGTACCGTCCGATACTAGAACACCCAGTATCGACAGATACTGGTACAAAGTAAGTGTTCAAGTATCGGTCGATACTGGAACAAAATTATGTACCAGTATTGTTCAATGGGACAAATCTCACTGGTATCACATGTACCAGTATCGACCAACACTGGAACATAAAAATGTTCTAATATCGCTCGATACTGGAACACAATTTGGAGTTTCAGTATCGACCGATATGGTACAGTAAAATCGTACCAATATCAACCGATACTGGAACATCCAGTTTTGAACGATTCTGGTATACCAGTATCTGAGACCTAAAGTACACTTTTTCCTATATATATTATCATACTCATATGTGACCCATCATTTTGAAACAGGCCTCAGGTGCCAGCAAACTTCATTTCAACTGATGGATTGATTTTAATGATTAACTGTGAATATATATATATATATTATCATATTCCTAGGACTTTTCCCCAAACAAAATTTATATATGTGACCTATCACATTGAACAGGCCCTAGGTGTCTGCAAACTTCATTTGAAAAACATACACAAAAACCCACAAAAAAGAAAGAGAAAAAACAATGAGAATATATTTTATATGTTGCAGAAAATCTGTGTTCGTTCCTTTTTTCTTTTCTTTTTTCAAAAAGTAAGGCCCAAAAAAAAATGTTGACTTGCCCTTTCCGACCGACCTGAATTTTTTGGAAATCTAGGGTCGCTATTTTTTTTTTTTTCAAAAAAAAAAAAAAATTAAATTAAAAAAAAAAATTAAAAACAATTGAAAGAAGCACACAACAATAAAGAAAGATGAAAACGTGTTTTTGAGCAGTATCTGCTGTTTTAAAAATCATGAAAAAATCAAACAAAAAAATTCTTTAAAACGTGTTTTTGTGTAGTATCTCCCTGTAAAAATTTTAAAATTAAAAAATAAATAAAATCCGACCGTCCGACCCAGACTCTGGCCCTGAAAGGGCAAGTCAACTTCTTCTTTTTTGGCCTAAGGTGTCAAATTAAAAGATAAAAAATATATTTCAACATAAAATTTAGATATCAATTTTGATATTGTGCAACAATTGGCCTGTTTTGATGTGATGGGTTACATATCGTCAACTTAATGAAATAATTGCCTATGTCATATTTGCTACTTTTAAGATAAATTAAGAAAACATTCTAGTTTTGTTACTTTGTTACTTTTATTTATCTAATTAAAGCATAATAACATGTCGATACAAGACCAAAATTATGGCTATGTTGTCATGTCGCAATAGTATTACGTAACCAACGAAAATGACTTTAACAACATATATATTTACTGACAGGCACTGACGGGCACTTGCATTGGAAAAGGGCATAGGTATGTGCAGCGCTGAAGACCCCCTTTTTCTCCCTGTGCTGCTAGCTCTTATGACCCCCCTTTTGAGCCTGTATCAGTTCTTGGTCCTCAATTATATTGAAAATTCAAAAATCACGCAATTTTGCGTTCCAAAGCCCCAAATTTATAAAACTCTTTCACTGTCTAAATAATTAGTCTTAAAAACTGCCTAGGTCACACTATTTGATTTAGGCAATTCAATAAATATGCCTAAGTCATACGCGTGACTTAGGCAATAATCCTTTTGATTTGGTAGCACGATTTATAGTTGAATGTTGACTAGGCACTTAAACCATAGGTGCCTCCCATGGTAAAGAGCTGATTTATGCAAAAATCTCAATTTGTTAAAAAAAATGACTTAAGGCAATTATTCTATTAAGCTGACGATATGATAAAAAAATACTTTTCATCTCTCTCATGCAATTAGACTAAGTATGCATGTATTAAGTTTGATCCATTGTGGTTTCCTTACACTAATTAAAATGTTGTAAGGATGCAATGATAAAATGTAAATATGCTCTTCAAACACTAGTATTATTTATTTATGCTTTCTTTATTGAGGGTAATATGCCTCCATGACTTGCACTGCTTTCCATGAAGTCCCTCATTACGATACATACCTACATACCTACAAATAACTAATATGACAGTATTTAAATATAATACAAATTATGACAGAGTGGAACTATATACAGTCATCACAATAAGTAACTGACCAGGTAATAAATGTGCTGATAACTCTAACAGTATAACTCCTACATAAACATATTAAATTATAAACATGTTGAGAAATTTCTCTTCTAGAATTTGAGATATTACACGCTAAGAATGGCTGATTATTAAGGAAGTTACAATCCTAAATGTACTGTCCAGTCTGATTTTCATTTTCACATTTTCATTTTCAACACGGGGACTCAGACTGGCAAATTATTGATTACAGGTAGTGGTAGTGCCAATTCACCCGTCGATGGCCTGGTTGTTGGATAGTCGGCCTGTGGCATTGTTACGGTTAATCAATACGGCACACACGCTTTACTTGTTGCACTCTCCCCGTGTTGAAAAGAAAATGTTAAAATGAAAATCAGACTTGCCCTAACGTTTGGGATCGTAACTTCCTCAATAATCAACCATTCTTAGCGTGTAATATCTCAAATTCAAAAAGAGAAATTTCTCAACAACTTTATATTTAAATATGTTTATGTAGGAGTTATACTTTTAGAGTTATCAGCAAGTTTATTACCTGGTCAGTTACTTATTGTGATACCTGTAGTATTATTAATGGCTGGTAAAGAGTAAATATAGCTTGTTCAGATAATGCATCGTAAATGGGGCAATGAAAGAAGTAAATAAAACTCAAGCTCTAAACCAATCATCAATTTGAATGAATTCAGTAATGCATCAATATGTGATCTTTTTCAAATTTGAACACATATTTTTTTAATTTTTTATAATAAAGTTAGACTATCAGGAAAGACTTTCCTGAACTCATAAATCTATTTTGGCTGTATTTTCCGTTAACAAAACATCACAGCACATATATCTAAATCATAATGGAAATTTGCTTCCAATTTAAGGAATTTTTCAACATATTTGTTTGATTTTCATCATAAAGCATTCTGTAGGGGTGTGTTCACATGTGTACAGCTGCGGTTGTAACTGGAAACACTTTAAATGGGGTTAAAACTGTGTCAAACCATGGAATTCTATTTACGAACGAAAAAAACACTCCTTCAAAATAAACTGTCCTGGTACCAGGACAACTTATTTCAAAATCTGATTTGAAGTAATATAGATTGCTCTGTAACTTACAAGATATTTTAGTTTCATGGTTATAAATGTAATTTGAACCCAAAAAATTACATTTCTAGGGGAAAAATCACAGATAGAGGGCATCCCATGAAAAAGATCACATGATATGCCTTTAACTGTTTCGTTACTTGTAATAATAATGTCTGAAGTTTGCAGTGAAATAATGTAAATATACTGTTCAAATGTTTGTAAGTGATAATGGCTGGTATAGAGTAAATAGCCTGTTCAGGTAATGCATTGTAAATGAGGCTCAAGCTTGAAACCACTCAACAATTTGAATAAATTCACTAATACATTTGATTATTATAATTTACTGTTTCGTTACACGTCATTAAAATGTCAGAAGTTTGCAATGAAATAATGTAAATATACTGTTCAAATGCTAGTAAGTGTTAATGGCTGGTATAGAGTAAATGAGGCACAAGTCTGAACCCATCAACAATTTAAATGAATTCACTAATGCATTTATTGATTATTATAATAAAACCAGCAATTATTCTTGACTCTCTACTATTTGAAATTCACTGGATCGTTTTGGCTTTTAGGTCAGAAAGAAAACCTTTCAGGTGTTTTTGTGTTTTTTTAATTTCCTTTCAAATGATGCTATTAAATCACACACAAAATTGCTATTTTTTCCCAAAATTATGCTAACCATGTTTTAGTGTTATAAAAATAGTCAGGAAATCAATAAAGGAATACTTAACCTTGATTTGTAAAACTGAGAAAATTAAAATGTCCAGTATTTGGTTAGTATCTTGTGCAGGAAGATTCCCAACCAATTCTTAAAAATCAAGTTCATGTCAGTCATGCCTTTCAAGCATTTTTTACTATTGCTCTAAGGAGAATTTTACATTTCACATGTAAGGGAATACAGACCCACTTTTCTTTGTTTAAGAAATTAAGTGTGTTAAAAAAGGCAACATCTGTTGCATATTTTTCTGATTATTGTGTCATGATAATAAAGGGGGAAAAAGCTTGACTGACTTACTTACCCAGCCTGAGAGGTCCGACCACCCTTAGAAAATTGTAGTGTTTTTTGTTGTTGTCTTAGCTACACATTGTACATTACAGGTAGTACTTATATATGTCATTTATCACAATACACTATATTTATGACCTGTCACATCAAAACATACCTCTGGGGGGGGGGGGGGGGGGGTCTTCTAATTTCTGATTTTAACATCATCAAAACATGCAAAAATCAACCTAATAGTACATGTAGAAGTACATACAAATATGACAGATTATAATCTGACCACATAATGGCATAATTAAAATTAAAACACCACTGAAACGATATTCATGAATAAGTTTATTTCAAAAAACTCAAAAGGTTGGTAGTCGGTCTAACTTAAACTATAAATATTGGATATCCTACATTCTTAAAAAGTAAATATTGGATATCCTACATTCCTAAACAGTAAATATTGGATATCCTACATTCCTAAACAGTACATATTGGATATCCTACATTCTTAAACAGTAAATGTTGGATATCCTACATTCCTTAACAGTAAATATTGGATTCTACATTCTTAAACTATTTTGTCAGTGTTATTGCGCTTTATTCCGTTAAGGGCGCTATAATGGAATAAAGCTAATCTAGATTTAACAGATTATAATCTGTCATACAAATTAACATGATTTGTATTTACTTCTACATGTATTTGGTGCTTAGCTACAAATTGCAGTACTATAATGTTATTTATCACAATACAGTCATCAAAAAAAGTAACTATACAGGTAATAAATGGACTTTTAACTGTAAAAATATATATCCTACCTAAAAATATTAAATCATAAAGTTGTCGAAAAATTTATCTTCTTTAATATGAGATATTGCACGCTAGGATCGGTTGAATATGGAAGAATTGACATTGAAGTATGACAGGTAGCGTGTGTGTGGCTTATTGATCCATCGGAACAATACGGCCGACTATCCAACCTGCGCATGCATCCCCAATTGCACTAACGGTAATCGATAAGGTACCCGTAGATGGGTCCGCGTGTAGAAAATAAAAATGTGAAAATGAAAATCGGACTATACATTTTGGAGTGTCACTTCCTTAATAATCATTCGATCCTAGCGTGCAATATCTCATATTAAAGATGATGAATTTCTCAACAACTTTATAATTTAATATTTTTAGGTAGGATATATATTCATAGAGTTAGAAGCCCATTTATTACCTGTATAGTTACTTTTTTTGATGTATTTTCTGACCTGGCAACACTGCTAGTTTTGACATATTAAGAAAATTGATATTTTAGCCTATCTTTGCATCTCGTAAAAACTATACTTTCACCATACAATTTGATTGCTATATGTCATTTTATGAGATTTGACCCGTTTTGGCGGCCATTTTGGACGCCATCTTGGATATCTGGAGAGCATCCCATTTTTGTTCACTGTTAACATCTAAAATGTGTTTAAGGACCCTAAAAGACACCTAAAAAGTTGGTTTGGTTTAGTACTGGGATGCACGTCAACCCCTCTGTACATACAAACTAATATACGAAATCAAATTATCTGAATAGCAATATGTTGCCAAACTGTGAACTGTGAACTTTCTGGCAACAAGAGTAGAAGTATAGGCCCTATTATTACCACCTGCTTTACTTAACAGGTATCTATGGAAGTCCCTGGAACATCTGGTATATAGTAAATCCAATTTGTCGTAATAAAATGGCTTCAGTATCAAAATGAATGTCATTATTTGTAACAAACGAAATATTGTAATTTTTCCAAAATGCGTCATTATCTGGCAACACTGCCGTTAAAGTATATAATACCCCAAGCTGTTTTCATCAGATATGAGTAGGGTAAAGCCATCTCTCCCTCCTCCTATGAGGACAATATCCTGAGTGCCCTGGCAAGTAGTTTTTACGAGATGCAAAGATAGGCTAAAATATCAATTTTGTTAATATGTCAAACTAGCAGTGTTGCCAGGTCAGAAAATACATCAAAATATTTTTTTAATATTTTTTTTATTATTTGTGTCTAAAGTATAAAGATGTGTCTTTATCAAGTAATAGCTACTTTTGAAAAAAAATCTTGCATATTGCTGCAATAAGATAACGGATGTGCGGTAAATTTCGACTATTTTTAACTGATATTGACCCAAAAATGGCTAAAATCTAAATTGGGCTGTTGCCATGGCAACGAGTAAAAGATTAACAAACTAATCTCGTTTTTCTGATATGCTACCAAAGTACTTCAACCTGGCCAAAACAACAACAAAATCGGCGAGCTTTGCCACCCATACTCGGTATTTACCTGAGATGGCTCTTAAGCGCTAGTACTCCATCAATTTGAAACAAATTTGCAGAATTGGCCCAAATTCAAAAACCTTAAGAGGGAACACTGCCTATAGGACATAAAGTATATACTATATCCAGGATTTCTTGTTATTCAGTATTTTCCTATTGTCATTTCTCTATCACAGTGGAACATGTATTTGAAGTTATAGTGGAAGGTGTTCGAGGCATGAGCCAACTAGAGGATATATACATACTGGGGTGAGGCCGACTGTTTTGTACAGTATCATTTCCCATCGCAACCACAGCAGCAAGAGGCTATAGCGGGTAAACCTACGCAAACAGGTAATTAGCCTATAGTTTGTTATACAGAATGTGCAATGCTATGTATGTCACCATAGTTTAATCAGTTTCAAATTGGCGAGAAATATGCGTTATCTGTCCGCATGCAAAAGTAATCTAAGTGTATGCACGTTAGTTTGGCAAATGTCACGCACACAATTCAAAATGCACCCTGTTGCACTTCGCTAAGTTTGGCTTGCCCACGCTCTCATGAATTCATTTGCTGGTAAGAAGGTTAGCCAATTTGGAACTGACTGAACTATAGACGATATCACCTGTAACGTCATAGCAGACAAGCAAACAAAAGCATGCCTGCCGGTATTAGTACACATTGCCTGCCAGTTTGAAGGGAGTGTGCATTATAAACCATACACAAAACAAAACCAGTCATCTATTTACTCCAGCAATCAATGCAACAGTCAATGTATGCCCCCCCCCCCCCTCCCATGAAATGGAAGCGGACCCCTAACGTTGTTGATCAATAATGAGGTGACATGGTCTATATATCCTTATTTGAACCAAGTTTACCCCCTGGGGTCTACCTGTCTATCTTACCGTGGTTCTGATTGGTTTATTACAAGATGTACTCATATGAATAGCCAATTCAAATGCAGCTTGTAAAATGTTTCACTCCCATCTTTATCAGGGATACAATTATTCTTACAATGTCTCTCATTGGTGCAATAAATGATGTATCCATCTTTTTAACCAATCGGCCGGTAGTTCTCAGGGGGTTAACTAGATGGTTTCTTTTGTGGAGAGAGTAAAGGAACCCTCATGGGACCAGAAGAGGTCTATCCTATCCCATTCTTGTTGGCTCACACGATCAGCCCGACAGGTCTAAATCACTGTTACTGTTGGCTGATGTTATTAGTTGACTAATTACACTGTACCCCATGTAATTTCAATTCATATATTCGGTCATTACAAATCATTTGTATGCTTTGACAAACAGGAGCACCTGTGTTAAAACCACATAGGACAGCTACCACCCTTGTGTACCTGACCCAACCTTCCATGATGTGACGAGACATAGGATTATTCTACCTCAAGGAATCCCTGCTCAGAGAGAATTACTAACTGGTAAGTCTATGTTGAAATATAGCTACACATTTACCACAGTGATAGTGCCACTACAGCCTTTTGCCACAACAACAGCCTTTTGCCACAACAACAGCCCTTTGCCACTTAAATTTGCAAAGAATTGCAACAACAAAAATAACAAATGGTAAAAGCTTCACAGTAGTAGTATAGGGAATTCTAAAAATATAAGGCAAATTTGAAATATATTGTCTGAGTGTTTAAGATGATAGGCTTACCCCTTTTCTATAGCGTATCAGGTTTTACCAACAAGATCTGAACCCTGGATAATACTGTTCTTATTTTCACTTTTTAGCTTGTGCAGGTATTGGTGGCGGTACAGGTGGTATACCTTTTGAGGTGTGGTGTAGATATTACTATCCAAACATCAGGGACCAGGTGGCTGCAAAGGTAAATACATATTATGTGGCAATTTCAATTTCCAGACCACCATTTCAACTCTTTTTATTCTATGTTTTAAGTTCAAAATGCTTGTGCCAACTTTTCATCATCATTGTAAAATTTTAAAACCACTGTTATGCTATTTGACTTGACTTACTTGACTTAGGGCGGATGATTTTTCCAAACCACAATGCCTCTCCAGATCTTCCTATCCAACATAGCTGTCCTAATTTCTTCCACCTGCAGTCCTGTATCACGTTTGAGTATGTCGATGTAGGTCAGGGCTGGTCTATCTACCACGCTTTCTTACTCCGTGCTTTGGAATCCAATGTATGAGTTTGTGTACAAGCTCCTTGGACCCCCTAAAGCAGTGTCCAGCAAATCTTGCTCTGCATTCTCTGATCTTGTCCGAGACTTTTGGCATGTCCCCATACAGTTCCGTATTTGTCACATGTTGACTCCAGTTGATGTTGAACACAGATCTTAGCATCCGAGTGTAGCATCCATCCAGTTGTTTACCAAGCTTTGGGGTGACTGTCCATGCCTCACATCCATAAAGGAGGACTGATTCTACTGTAGCTATGAACAGTCTTTCTTTGAGCTTTCTGGATAGTGATTTAGCCTTCCATAGCTGACTAAGTTTGCCGCAGGCTCTCCATGCAGATGCTTTGCGTGTTTTGATGTCCTTTTCAGTGCTGTTCATCCAGGCTCCAAGGTATTTGAAGTCTTCCTCTTTATCAAGGCGCATGCCTTCACTTGTGGTGATTAAAGGTACTTGCGTGTGGTTGAAGGACATGTACTTCATCTTTGCAGCGTTCATTTTTAGCCCAACTCTGCCCACTGAAGTCTCCACTCTGTTGAGTAGTGATTGCGCTTGAGACACTTCCTCAGACAACAGTGCATTGTCGTCAGCAAAGTCTAAGTCAGTTAATATGGTTGGTCCTATTCTTCTGCTGCTTCTTTTTGTTAGGTGGAATCCTAGCTCTTCTTCTCTGCCATCTATGGCCTCTCTTAGGGCATAGTCAAGAACAATGACAAAAAGATATGGAGCCAGGGTGTCCCCTTGTAGTACTCCAGCCAGTATCTCGAACACTTCTGTTTCTCCATCTGGTGATATAACCTTTGCCTTGGTGTCTTTGTATATGTCTGCTATCGCATTTGTAAGCTGATCGTGTACACCATAGGCTTTCAGTATTTGCAGCATTCCTCCCCTATGTATTGTGTCAAACGCCTTCTTGAAGTCGACAAAGGTTATGATGGCTGGCAGGTTATTTGATCTTATTCCCTCAATAATTCTTCGAAGGGCAAGTATATGACCTACAGTGGTACGTCCTACTCTGAAGCCATTTTGATCAGCTCTTAGGTGTGCATCAAGCTCTGGTCTAATTCTGTTGAGTATCATCGTGTTGTATAGCTTGGCAACAATTGAACTCAGGCTTATTCCACGGTAGTTACCCCCCAAGCTGAGATCACCTGATTTCGGTATTGGTACTATGTTGAGACTGGACCACTGTTCTGGCTTTTTCTCGTTCAACAAGGCATCATTGCAGAAGTCAAGAATGATGTTATCCAAATCACATCTTTTGAGCATTTCAGGTGTAATACCATCTTCACCACAGCTTTTCCCCTCTACTAGTGCCTTCTTAGCCTTCTCACATTCCTCCAAGTCAAAGGTTCCTACTTTAATGTTGAGATTTGATAGTATTGGAGCAATTTCCTCATCCTCATTAGTTATATGTGGTGGGCTCCCAAGTAGATTTTTGAAGTGAGTGTACCAGTTATTTAATCTCTCCTGTTATGCTATTTACATTAAAGAAAATGCATACATAAGTGTCAATGATCTTAAAAAGTATCATTCTTATTACATGTATATGAAATCAAACAACACTTACCAAAGAAACCAAACGGAACATTTAATTAACCTTTTATGAGGGTGTTGTGTTAGGAATTTTAGTAGTGAATGAAATAAGTCGACTGATTTCATTCCGGTTCATATAACTTTTTTGAGGTTTTGCCATCAGATACAAACATATGAACAGATTGATCTAAATGTTTAGTATTTACACATCAATTATGATTTAGTTTTAATGGTGATAATTGTTATATGTATTATCTCAGTCCCTGCTTCCGCTAGCTAAACTGTGTGCTATGGTGACCATGCAAAGAAGAGGTGAACCAAGTGTGCAGACGTTCTCATTGCCACTGAAAATGCAACATGTAGAAGATGATAATCTCACACCAGAACAGAAAGCTAAGGTAGGTCTAGCACTTCTGGCATCATCCATTGCTTCAGCTGAAGAACTTTTGCAGAGTGTAGAGGAAGCATCCAGTTGTGTCGGGCTCCATCTTAATATCGGAAAGACCAAGACCCTCCTTGTGAATATACCTACTACATCCAATGTCCAAACTCTGAATGGCTCTGAACTTGATAACATGAAGGATTTCAAGTATCCAGGATCGTCACTACCAGATTCATTACATGACTTTAAGTGCCGGAAAGCTCACGCATGGGTTGCATGCAATAAACTTGACAAAATCTGAATGTAAAAACTTGATAGAAACATCAAAATCCAAGTTTTTCAAGGCATGTGTAGAAAGTAAGGCTGTGACTTATACCCGGGTACCCGGGTACCAAATTGGGTACCCGAATACTCGAAATGTTAAACAATTTTTATTTTTTTTAGTACAAATTTGTCCCCAACCCAAATGACCTCTATTGACCCCATTACCCGGGTACCCGCCCGAAAAACGGGTCGGGTACCCGGGTTCGAAACTACCTGTGCATTCACAGCCTTAGTAGAAAGTTACTTCTATATGGCTCATAAACCTGGACAGTAACTCAATGGTTTGAGGATAGAATTGATAGATACTACAGCTACATCAAAATTAATAATCTTACACCAGAACACAAATTAATGCATGGGATAGGATAAAGCAAAGATTTTGAAGCAACTTTCAGATCTCGTAAGATCGCCTTTGTTACCTGATCATGATTTTGTTTCAGTCAGTTGCTTTGAAGTTATTAAAAGGTTTCGTTCATGATTTGGCCCTGCAAATGTTATATGTTTATCTAATTCTGATACACATTCTAAAATTCCTTTGATATCTTTTATAATCTGTTATTTTTATTGCGACAGATTAGTGCCGTAAAGTTGTATTGAACACTTACTATATTTCTATTTATTCTAAGATGAAAGATGCCGGTCTTTTGGATGTAACAATCAGCTATTCAGCATCTACAGTTAAGCAATCTACAAGAAATGGACCATCAACTTCAGATCCAGTCAGTGGGGGACTTCATGTTTGTCTCTCTGTTGGAGTTCTGAGAGCTTGTGGATTAAAGGTAATAAATACACAAGATGATTTACTGTAAAACCAGAAACGTTCGCTTGCATTTAAATGTTGCTTATTTCACGCAAGGACCATGACTCGTGAAAAATATCATGCCACGAATATTTCCAATCCACCTTGTAGCAGTGCATGCCAAGTTTACATTCTTGAAATTTTCATGCCGTGAATTAGGCCAATATTGCCGATTCACGAACATTTCTAGTTTTACAGTAAGTAATTGTCGATCTATAATATATCACATAGGCCTATTTTGCAGGTTAATATATTTCTATTGATCACAGACTTGGTATCTTCTGCTGATTTCATGTGGCTTGTTTTCTAATTTACCATTTGTATCAGCCTTTAAGGGTCGGCGGTGGGGGTCAGTTATTTTTCCCACATTCAATATGTGCTGTAGCACACATTTCTTTACGCTAATAAAAATATATAAAGAATAAAAAGTTAGGTTTGCAGCCTATCGCTACCAATACCAGTTAATTAAAGTGTCAATTCTTCTCAATTTCTTTGACAGCAAAGGTTACTTTTGATACATTATTTTCAGCAGTTTCCACTGAAACTTTGAAAGTTAGTTGTCATCTGAAACCAGGTATTAGAAGACAATACTGTGTTTGAAACTTTGTAACTTCAAATACTGTAAAACCAGAAATGTTTAGTGCGCGTTTAAATTTCGCTAATTTCACGAGGAGCACTTACTCGCGAAAATATCATGCCTTGAATATTTCCAATCTTCCCTGTAACTTGACACAATGTAACTTCAAAAGTTATTTACATTCACAAAATGTTCATGCCGTGAATTAGGCCAAAGTTGCTGATTTGTGAAATTTTAGACTTGCAAATATGTCTGGTTTTTTTTTCTAGTATTGATGATGTAAAGTTGTTTTGCATCTTCATTCTGTCTATTCTCTCTAGATGGCTGCCTCACATCTCGCCCAGTTTGATGCCGGAATGCAGTATGCAAGTGAAGTGGGTATCAATGCTTTTGTGAAGATGGAATTGTCTTTTCTAGCTAAAGAGGTAAGCAAGTCAAGACTATTACACAAATTATAAACTCGGCATGCAAATAATATGATCATGAATTGAGAGCAAGAATGTTCATTTCCATTCTAAACAGGGTCTTTGGTGGGCTCTTTGCATTTCATCCCATAGATGAGCTGTTTGACCTGTTTTCTTACCTAGAGTTAAATCAAGTATTAACAATTGAAAAATATGTGTTGCATGGGGTGATACATGGTATGCTCAAACTATTGAAACCGATTGACATTTTGAAATCAATTTGTTTGCATACATATCATGTTATTTCCGTTTTTGTATTTAAATAAGAAAATAATGAGTTTTTTAAAAGGGTTTGCCACTTTTATGGTTGTTTCAAAGGGTAAAATATTATAGGAGCTAAGTTACTGGTCAAAATAATATGCTCTTTTGTCAGTTGTAGTATCACCTTTGTTCTGTTATTACTGCTTCATTTCCCAACCTTACAGGACTTGCGAATCAGCCGTACCATAGCTCGCACATTTGCCCCCGAGTTCTCTCACCATGTGGATTTCCCCAGCCCACTTATACTGAGCAATGGGGATAATGATACGATGAGTTTGGCTGAGGCATTGGAATCGGCAGAGATGAGATTACAAGTATGGCACCAAACACCAGGCTTTAGACCAGGTAAGGGGTCGTCCAAAATTATCGCCATTTTCACTTACGTACAGAGCGTACGTAACTTTTTACCCCCCTCCCCCCCCCCCTCGAGTTACGTACGCAATAAATGGCGAAATTTTATTTTATTTTGTACTTTAAAAAACAAATCCCGCCTCTCAAGATCGCCATTTAAGTTACGTACGGTTGGGGTATATTTCGACCCCCCCCCCCCCCTCTTACGTAAACTTTGTACATAACTGAAAATGGCGAAAATTATGGACGACCCCTAAGTATCCCATTGTTTTGGGTACAAATTTGTTGCTTAATTTTGTGCAGAAATCAAAATTTAAGAGTTTTATAACCTTTGGGAAATTCCAAGTCCTCTGATACTGAGCAGTGATTTGATAATGGGCAGAGGCAATAGAATTGGCAGAATTGAGATGTCAAGTAGGAAACCAAACACCAGGGTTTAGAACTGGTAAATTCATAGTTGCCCACCCTGCAGTTTTGTAGCCCAATTTGTGTAGAAATAAGAATTCCACTTGAGTTCTCTCACCATGTGGTTTTTCCAGACCTTTGACACTGAACCATAGGTTTATTAACAATACAGTGAGTTTAGCAGAGACATTAGAACAATACACTCAGTGTTATCATAGAGTGTTTAACAGCCAGTTATAGTGCCAACAACATTTGCTGGACAAATATTAAAACAAATCACAGTTGCAATTCAAATAGCCTTAACCTTTTATTCCCTAATTCTACCAATTTGTTTCCACAACCTACCTTACAGAGCCTGGTACAGATTACAGACAGCTTGACCCTGGATCATCCACTACTGCTATATCAGGAAGGCAACTCATGCCAGGATCCGTTGATGTGCTCTTGGGTACTGCCAATGTACCGCTCCATACATTGCTGACACACAGGACAGGTACATATCAGAGTGGATTTATTACACAACAATATTTTTCGCTCATTATATCATTCATGTGAAAATAAAAATGCGCAATTACAATATTTGAACATTTTATTTTTGACCCTCTGCAAATCTGGTTGAAGGCAATTGTCTGAAATTTTATATCTGTTATATTAGTAATAACACTTTTCTACCATTTTAAACTAAATATACCTATTTCGGCTTTCTCAACTTGTGCTTGTTTGGTCAATTTGACATTGCTTATGAGCCCATTTCCTGGTTAATTTTCATTCATAGGTATTCAAGGATGGATTCCTCTCACCATACCAAGTCAAGGCTGGGCAGCCACTCATACCGACTCACCCCCACACCCAGACACATCCTCCAACATCACACATAGAGGACTGGAAAGAATAGGTGGTGGACTAGAGATGTCCATCAAGTTTGCTCATCCCAATGACAGGGAGAGGGTGGTAGATGCTGCCAGACATGTGGGATGGTCACCGCAAGGGATTGTAGATGATGTTGAGATTTATGAGCACGGTAGGGTTCCCAAAGCTGTACACACCATTGACCCCCTGCCATTGCATGCCAACAGTATGTGTTGATGTTGATTCCTTGTATTAATTATCCACCATGCGAAATAAAAAACTAAACAATAAGATGTACAAAACCAAATCATGACATAGTTTAGATTAATTTCAGTGCTGATAAGAATTGTCAACCTATTCAGTTTCAAACTATAAGCAAATATCTGACCGTTAAATAATGTCTGAATCTTTATATTTATCTCATCAATGTGATTTATTAATCCTATTTTAAGACACACTCACCAAATGGCTTGGAAATATGTCACCATTTTTCATCCATGTAAAGGATGATTTAAATGCATTTTTACAAAGATCATGGATAATACACCAAACTATAGTTTGATCAGCTCCAAATTGGCGAGCCTCCTTTTTACAGCAGCAAATTAATAAATGCATAAGGAAGCAGGCACGCATGAAGGCAACAAGCGCACTGTGCATCATATGCGTGCATACATCCAAAACCTTGTGCGTGTGGCCATAACCGGGCGTGTACGCTTGGATTACTTTTTCGCGCGGAAAGATAAAAACCAAAATAAAACTATATACATGTAGTGGACTCTCTCAATAAGAACCATAATACCATATAAAATATTCATCCACAGATTCTGATGCAAACCGGACTATGGTTTCAGAGGTAAAAGTCCACATTGATACAGCCTGGTTCCCTGACTACACCGCTCTCAGACCTGGCCAAGACGCAGTAGACCCACAAGCAAAGGCCTATATTAGATACAAGTTTTATGACAAAGGTAGGAATTAGTATTCTAAACACTCTTTTGTATAATGTCAACAACTCCCCTGTACCTGAAGTACAGATACACCCATCAAAATATGGAAGTTCCCCCCTAGCATATACTAGAATTTTTCAAAAATATTTGATGAATTTAAATAATTGTCAGCTAGAAAGATGCACCCAATTGTTAGGCACAATTTGATACCAAATTTGTTGGCCTTGAGACAATGCAACGATAAGAAATTGTGCCATTTTCCAATTTTTATACAGAAAAAAAAGTGGCACTAAATCGCATTGGCTGTGGCTGGTTTTGTCCATAAAATTAACAAACAAGATTATGATCTGCTTATTGATTATGATCTGCTTATTGATGTATGAACAATCTAGCCATAGCCGGTGCGATTTAGTGCCACTTTTTTTTCTGTATAAAAATTGGTAAATGGCACAATTTCTTATCGTTGCATTGTCTCAAGGCCAACAAATTTGGTATCAAAATGTGCCTAACAATTGGGTGCATCTTTCTAGCTGACAATTATTTAAATTCATCAAATATTTTTGGAAATATTCTAGTATATGCTAGGGGGGGGGGGGGGGGACTTACATATTTTGATGGGTGTATGTTGTAGAGTCAGTGTTGGGATTTGTTTTAGGTTCAGTTTCAATTCAGTTGATTAGTGCACCCTACTACCACTAGACCCACAGTGGTGACTTCTATTTGGTAGGTGACTCAGTGGTGACTTCTATTTCAGTGGTGACTTCTATTTGGTAGGTGTCTCATTAGTGGTGTTTTATAATGATTCCAGGGCCTTGTTTTATAAATGTAAAGATACTTCTTAAGTGACTTAAAATTAGTGTTTATTGAACTTTTCTTTAGCCTTATTCAGAAGAATATAAGAATTCTTCCCAAGTTGATCATTATTATGCTGGACCTATGTCTAAAGTTTGATGTGGGTTGTTAATTCATGAAGATTGAGTTATGAATTCTGAAACCATCTCCTTAAGAAAAGTTAAAAACTGAAGAAGAATCATTCTTATTAAGATGAATCTTATATGTTATGCAATAGGACCGAGTTCACTCAAAAACACACCCAGCCATGTTTTGGAAATGTTGTACCTATAGATAGAGTTAATGCCCTTCATGTGATAACTTGCCCCTTCATGGATTATACACTGGTTGATTAGAGGTTGGTCTTTCCCTAGAGAGGTCCGTATCAGAGGTCCAAACACTGAAGATTTTAATCCTAGCCTTCCATCCCCCCATCCCCCCCCCCCCCCCCCCCCCCCCCCCCCCCCCTTGACTGCACATGGGGAAGATGGTCCCCCAGTCTGGACAAAAATGACAGATGATTTAACCTTCATTGATTTGTGGCACTTTCTTTCTTTCTCTTATTTCCTTATCCCTCCCCCCCCCCTCCCTCCCTGGCTTAAAAATACTACTTCCAAGCATATCTCCAAGAGCATGTGCGGGCCGAAGCCTATAGTGAATGCAGTATACTGTGCGAACGAGTAGCTGAAAGCCGAGGCTTGCCTATTGCCTGGTCCAGAGGGTCTCTGGTTCGATTCCCAGTCGAATGCGGCAATTTATTTGTTGGTTTCTCTTCCAAAATTGGGATCCCAGTTAGGGGGTTAGAGTTCATGGGCATCTGGCATGTTATGGTTACTGAAAATTGTTTTAATGAACATCTGGTATTGGGTTTTTTTGTTTCTATTTCATAATAGCTGCCCTGTGCTCAAAACTCTGCTACCTTGACATTAGTGAAGATGGCCACATTGCGGCAGATTTCAAACACGCACAATGCTTTAAGGCAGCTCATACACAACCATTTGCTTGGTAAGTATCACATTGCAAAATGAAATAACATGAACAAAATGTTCTAAAGACCTCGGGTTGAGGTTTTATATTGGATTAGAAATGTACTGACCTTTAAACCAGGGTTGACGATTTCTTTTTTTTAGATTCTTTTTTTTAATCAATAAATTTTAAAAAATCAGAAGCACTAACATATCTTCTGAGTGCTCAAAACAGTACCAGATATTTACAAAAATGAAAACCTATTTTTAAATGTGAACAATTTGCAAGCAAAAATATGGTACAAATCGTAGGAAAATATCACTGTTAAATTCCGCACCTTGAAATGGATCAAATTACATCATAGGGGTATTTAGCCGCATCCAAAAGTTGTAGATACACTAAGAATGAAGTAAAACAGTCATTTTAAAAAAGAAATTCACTATCAATTACCAATTTTAGTCCAAATTTAATAAAGGTGATTTAAGTCTGTGATTTTTTATTAAAGATAAAAATTCATTTGATTTAATTCAGCCAACCTTGTTAATTTAAACTGGTTTAAATTGTGAGTGCTTGGTATGATCTGGCATTTTTGTATTCACATTCGCTGTCAAATGACACGGGACTTATGGGGAGGATCATTTATCATGTAAATGTCCTCGTATTTGTATGCACATATTGCTCAATGTAAATATCACTGTAGAAAATAAAAAGTAATTTGTAATTTGTGATATTTGAACAGCTTTATTTTAATTCAATTGAACTGAATGTTGAGGTATTCAGGGAAGTTTGCATTAATGCAATATGCATAGTCAAATCAATTGTCCTTATATTCAGTTTGATATGAGGAGTACCTGCTCAAAGGAAGAAGATAATCATTATGTAGGACATTAAGATTGCTTGGAAATAATTTGATACTTGCAGTAAAACATATCTTTGACCCAGACCAAGTGCATGTGCCTAACACTTTCCACACGGCCATTGGTTTTACCATATACAAAACCATTTTTCAGAAACCTTTCCTAAACTTTCAACACCTATCTCAAGGATAACCGAACCAATACTGGGCATGTTTGTACTTATTTCAATGCATTACTCATGGTTATTCCCAAATACGGTAATGAAATTCAATAATTTTGATAATGTTTTAAACATTTTGTGACATTTTGGAATGTCGTCTGCAGACGCCTGCCACATGGAAAGTGCTAACTATGATAAATAATGACTTGATTTATCAGGTATTTAAGAGAAGAACAGCTTGAGATTCAGCTGTGGATAAGCTACAGACAGGACAAACATCCTCCTGGTCAGGAACGTGCCCGTCCACAACACAGGGATAAGCTTATTGGATGTGCCTATGTTGACCTTTCACCTCTAACTGATAAGCGTACCAAGCATCATAGAGTCAGGTAAATTACTATGAATCCAACACTCGGGAGCGGAGAAATGTGATGTCACAATTGCTGGTTCCCAATTTTAAATACAATTTATTCCGTCAAAATAGGCTGTCGGGTTCCAAGGCGTCTGCAATAACTATTTTTCTTTCATCTTTACGCTCCCGAATGTCAGATTCAACCATTCAATTACTATAGTTTGCTCAGCTCAAAATTGTTGAGGCTCCTGACAGCAGCGAATTAATACAGAATAGTCAATGCGCACAGGAACACAACAAATGCACTGTGCATCAAATGCGTGATGCATGCGTTTGGCCAAAAATCGCATGCGTACGGCCAAAATCTTGCTTGTTTTATTAGATTACTTTTGAGCGTGGAGAGATAAAAAAAAACACACATTTCTCACCAAATTTGGAGCCGATTGAACTATAGTAATCTTTTGTAGTTTTTTAAAAATGTTGATAAAAAACGACAAAGTGACCGTTATTGTGACATACTTTATAAGTGGTCATACTTTTTACGCTACAATATCCATAACCCGACAGGTGGTTTATAGAACTCAAGCGAACAGGGGGGAAACTTGGGACAACTTCTGACGGAACAAAATGTGGTTGCCTCATCCGGGGCTCTAACCTGGGCTGCCATGGTAGGAGTGCAACATGCTATAAAGGGTCCTGCTGCAAAAAAAAGCTTTTTGAAACATTTGTATGCCTTTCCAGGATTGTGCAATAAGATAAACTTGGATATGGGGCCTACCGACGCAGCGCTTCTGTTGGATATGGTAGTATATGGGTTAATGGGTACACACCACTATAATAACTCCCATTTAAATGTGTGTTATAAATCATGTGTCCAATCACCTCTCCTGGCTCCATCTCCCAACTGGGGTTTCATTCTTTTTGAAGATAGTTTTCTTCCCCATATCTGTTTTTCATATGGGATCGACAGTCCCAGTTTGTCAATAATTATGATATCAAAAAGCACTCGCTGTCATAGTGCTTTATAAAGTGTGGAAAATTTGCTTTTTCGGTGATCAAGACTTCCGCCAAGAATATTTTGAAATTTTGAAATTTTGAAATTTTGGATTATAATCGTGAATTATAAATATTTATAATTTGTTTAATACCCGTCGTATATGCCTATTATTTCTATGTATAATCGTGAATGTTTCAACTCTTTAATAAAACAAAAACTAAGACCTATGCCGAGAATCCCGCCGAAATATTCACATTTCAAGCTGCAACCCGTAAAAAGGTTAGGGACTATACCCCTGCACACACGCATGCGAAAGCTTATGGTGGTATGTTCCCTAATGTATTTCCCTCATTATGATTAATTGAAAATAGGATATTTATGTTTTCATTTCTATCATGATTTTAGTGGTCTCTTTCTATTGTCCACACCTGTAGCAAGTAAACTGTGTGATGCTTGCATCAGAGTTAACCTACTGAAAGAAGTGCATTATAATAATTTAATGTAATAATATTATACCCATGCAGTGGTCTGTATCCGTTGTTCAAGCCTGGAGCCAGTAATCTGGGAGGTGCCTGCGTCAGGGTCCACATCAACATGAAAACATCCCATAGAAACCAAAACAGTCAAGAGGTAAGTAAATAAAAATGCATTTATCCAATTTTAGGCTTTCAGCTGCGTTCGTTGAGCATATGCCGACTTGGACAGACATTGAAGCAATTTCAACTTCTATCCATCAATGTCGGCCAATGCGCAACGACGGGAGTATGAACGCGCCTTTAGGCTTCTAAACCTAAGCATTTATAATTGACTAGGATCTGTGATATTTCCCATCTTGAAAAAATGCTTACCATAGAGTTATGTTCAGCTTTCTTCCATGTAGTAGCGACATCATTGTCATTGTCGTTGAAGTGAATAAAGTCAACGAAAATGGACCTCTCATCGGGTAGGATTGGTCAGTAGGTGTTTTTTGTTTTGTTTTGTTTTTACAAACATTCGGGGAATTGTCAACAATTGTCAAGTATGGTAATAAAAAGTGAATTCAAAGACAAATCTCAGAATTGGTGTGTGTTTACTGCATCCATCACACGACCTTTCAGGTGGATTAGACAGTAAAAAAATATATTATGGAATGTGTATGGCAAACCTACCACACAGTAACCCAGGGTATGAGAGTTCCTCTTTTTAGCTGATTTCCTTTTTTTATTTAAATTTTCTTATTGTGCCAAAATTTCAGGTTTTTATTTTCAGCCCATATTTGGTGGTTTTGCCCTAATTTTACGTTGTTTTTCCTCGCTTTTGTCTGTTTTCCTCTTTTTTTATGTGTGGCTCTCACACCACTGAGTAACCCGCCACAATACCACACGACTATTACAACCATAGTCAAGCCCTTTGTACACATTTGCCTTATTTAGGTAATAGATGGCGCAGATGATATCAGTGTGTCATCAGACCATGGCGAGCCTTCCCAGCATGCCAACAATAGACCACGAAGACACAGGGATGATATGGACAGACAGAGACGTGTTGAAGATTGGTTACAGGATGAGGAAGGGGTGGAGGAACAGAAGAAGGCAAAAGAGGAGGAAGAGGAACGGAGGAAAGCAGCGGAAGAGGAGGAGGCTAGGAGGAATAGACCGGTGTTGATGAAAGTGTTTGTGGAGAAAGCTATGCACTTGCCTGACGTACTAGATGCTAAAGGGTAAGCTATAAGGTTTATTATCCTTGAAGAAAGAGCGGATGAAAACAATTCTGAAATAGAGACTCTGTAAAATCTTAACACCAAGGATACACCTTATTTTAGAGTAGTATAACCAGGATTGTAGCTAAGCTGGATGGGTGTAGTCGGCACTCATGCTGGCCGACCGGCACTTAAAAAACCTGCCTCATAAAATAAGAAATTATGTGGCAGGAAACCTTCAAAATGCATTAAAAAAACTAAAGTGGGCCTCTGGACACCACGCCGTGATCAAATCGCCATCAATAAAATTAGCCGGCACTCAATCTGGCCTAGCTACAACCCTGCTGAGCACAACCTCTAACATCAGTCTCATCCTACGTTTTTTCTCTGGGAATTTAGAAATTGTTAAGCCGTTTCTTGTGATGTGATATACATTGCATGTCCTTTGTTTGGTTTTTTTTGCAAAAAATAATGAGTGTAATAAAGACATTGAATGAACAATACAGAAAAGCAATGCCAAGGGTAGTATGGTTCCGCACATTGTTTTTTGTTTTTTAATGTGTATAGGTGGATCCAGCGAAAAGATAGTTGTAAACTGGTGTATATGTCAAGATGATTTGTCGTGGACAATAGTAACTTATGAATGGGGATCATTATGTGAGGAATCATATACTATATTTTAATCAGTTCCATATTGGCGAGAAATATTCTGTATTTATCTCCCAGAGAGCATAAGTAATCTAAACCTACATGCAAAATTATGGCAACATGCACACGTTTTTGGTCACATGCATGAGTGCCGCATATGATACACAGTGCTTGTTGCCTTCATGCATGCTCGCATCCTTCTGTAATCATTCGCTGCTGTAATGATGGAGGCGTTGCCAATTTGGAAAACTATAGAAAGCCTTGTGATATGCAATCTTATGTCTCCTGCATTTTCATCTTTTCATCAAGCCATCCATATTTCCTGCTTGCTTTCTTCACAGATTACAAACATGTAAACCCAATTGCTACGTTACGTTCCAGTCAGCTGGGAACCCCTGCACCGTTCAAACTCACACAATGTCGTCATCAAGTCAACCCACTTGGGGATTTGAGGCTGCTGTCAAAGTCAGCAAGGAAGTGTTGGAAAATCAGGTGAGTAAGAGACTCATGTGCCGATTAAAATGTCTTGACCAGTGGCGGCACTGTGCTACCCCCTCCCCCGTCACAATCATTGACCCCTCCACTGCCCCCACCTCCCTTTGTCCCCCAAACAATCAAAAATGCTATACCTTTTAATGTAAACATTACTAAAAACCCAATTAATCTAATTTCAGGCAATTTTGACATTAAGAGCTAAATATTCTATTCTACACGCACAGCATTCAATTTGGTTTATGACTTGTTTTGTATTTCAGTGTTTTATATTAAAGTTGTGGCACCAGACAGGTTCTGTAGCTAACGCCAGCAGTGACCGTGTGTTTGGTTTTTGCTCCATTGATATGGGACCATTACTGGCAGGATTCCGCAGTCTGAATGGATGGTATAACATAATGGACTTCAGTGGGCTATGCCATGGTCAAATTAAGGTAGGTACTCGTTTCCTTGGTCTTCTTCATATCTTTATCCACACGTAATTTAACTTGTGATGTGTGTCCGAACTTTGCAATATCATTGTTCTCTGCAAGTTCTTCAGCATTACATTCCTTTCTCAGATATAGACAGTACAGCAGCACGCAGCCAAATTTACAGTTAAATTACGCATTTTTACAATTATTATGTTTTGATGAATCCAAGTGTGGTGTAATATTGGATGACTTGAGGGCGATACAGTGAAAATTGGTTAAGCCTTGGAAAAAAATTGGACGAGCCGCAGGCGAGTCCGATTTTTTTTCAAGGCGAAACCAATTTTCACTGTATTGCTCGAAAAAAGGAATCCAATATTTACATTATTATGTTTTGAGAATCTGACTCTAATTAAAGATGGGACATCTATGCTTGTTAAATAAATGCACAGTAATTTATATGAAATAGGATAGCCATAAAATCCTATGAAGTAGGCCTATAGGCTAGGCCCAGTCACGCTAGCATCATCATCACCAGGGCTCTCTTTTAAATTCAAAGTGGGGTGACTGTTGCAGTTTTGCATCTGTGTTACATTGCAATATACCCAAAAGTAATGCTAACACATCGATAAATAAGACACTGGCTCATTTTGAATGGTAAATCAAGAGCCTAGACTTAGGCCTGCACACAAATCAGAAATAAGCTTATTTAGGGTGTATTTTGTTCTGGAACTACAACAAGAAAACTGTATAAATGCTATCAAAATGTGTTTTAAATGACTTACTATATCATTGTTATTTGATTTTTTCATTGGATTGTGTAAACATCATGGAAATATTGAGGGAATTTACGTCTAAAAATGCCAGCACAAAAATCGGAAATAAAAATAAGAGGTTTACTTTTAGGCCTAGTAAAAAGGCTATAAATTCTCCTTAAACCCACTATCAAAAGACCAAAAGTACAATATTTGTAGCCAAAGAGTATTTCACACTGTTTGTATTAATAAACCTGATCCATGTTTATTTTATTTACCCTTTTCATGAGTAATTCTGATGGAAACTTATCTCCACACAAAATGTTACTACAGTGTCGGCCATCTTGTTAAGTTGATGTTTACTTTTTTCACAGGATGTATGGACTTTTCCATTGTGTTAAATAGGGGTTATATTATATTGATGGTAGGGGCTAATTGACTAGTAAAGAAAATGGGTTTTCAACATGTTTCCCATCCAAAAACACCAAAATTATCATTCTAGGCTCGTGTTAAAAATATATCAATCATCATATTTTTGTGTTTTTACAGAAAATATACAAATATGGCAATAATTTATCCGGCGTCAGTTATGAAAAGTTCCAACTACAAATTACAATTTCACACCCTTCAAATGTATGGGTCAATCCAGCAAAAACATTGAACCAATCAAAAGCTCGTATTCCAAACTGTCCGATACAGTAAAAAAAATCGGATGACCGATTTTTAAACTTCATCCGATTTTTTTAAACTTACAAATACAGTCCAATACATGATTAACTCGAGTTCAAAGCTCTGTGTAAATGAATGGACGGAAGATTCTCAAAACATAATAATGGAAAATATTGGATCCAAAACATAATAATGATAAAATTGGATGCTTTGTGCCCAATATGTATTGGGCGAGACACAAAACTCATAGCTCTACCAATACATGTGGGCTCAATCGATCAATTTTTTTTGCTGACAAATATTACAGGAATTATTCATGTCAATTTGACTAATGTTTCCAGTGTGATAATAGTTTAATAACAATTTATTCAAAAATAGTAATATTTTGACAATTTGGGTAACATTTTTGAATCTTAAAAAAAAAATTGCATCCCTAATTTTTGAGATTTTAGGGTCGGTTGCAACACAACAACAAATATTTGTTGCCTAATGCTCCTAATAATTTGATACAAATGAATCATATAAAGAATGGATAGATGAACCTGTACACAAAAATAACATTTTCCAATAACAAACATGACAGCTTGAGATAAGGTTTTTCATTTATATGATCATACTTTTCATAAATAAAGTACTTACTCTTACATAAGATAATTACAACTTAAGGGGGGTGTGGACCCTCGGCATAGCCTCCGTAAAACTGCCGTAACTTCTTCAATATTAATTTAATCTTTATAAAAGTATACATTTTTTTGCAGGAAAGGGTTCAATGAATCCAACCATGATAATGAAATTGACCATTTTGGAATTTTTTTTAAATTTTTAAAAACATGTTTTTTGACCCATTTTAGGTTCTGCAAAGATAACTCAAAATATATTTTGTCAAATTTTGTCATATTAGTTTAATGATAATCTTGATAACATTCCCCAGGGTTCTTGGTTTTTTTTAATATCTTATTTAGTTTTTGAGTTATAGACCAAAAAGTGCCAAAAATGTGATTTTCATGATTTTGGAGGTAAAATAAATCACATTTTTTGGCACATTTTGGTCTATAACTCAAAAAATAAAGATATTTAAAACAAAAAAGCACCCTGGGGAATGTTATCAGGATTATCATAAAACTAGTATGACAAAATTTGACAAAATATATCTCGAGTTATCTTTGCAGAACCTAAAATGGGTTAAAAACATGTTTTTTCTAATTTTCTCTCAAATGGTCAATTTCATTAACATGGTTGGATTCATTGAACCCTTTTCCGCAAAAAACTGTATACTTTTATATAAAGATTAAATGAGTATTCAAGAAGTTACGGCAGTTTTACGGAGGCTGTACCTGTCCCTTAATGAAAGTAGTACCATACCATAACACAACACTATGAAATATACAAGCATCCACAATGTTCCGGCCATAAGTATTTATCTGTACTCCACGAATAAAATAATAGCGCTCTGATTTATGAAAGTAATATTTTACAACCTGTCTGATTACATCTACTCAAAACAATGTTTTAATACGGAAATGCATCACATATGATATCTATCTATCGCTAAAACTTGGCATTTCTATTATCAGCTAATAATTTAGGCGTTTTAATCGTGAAAATGTGAATAGGTGACGAGGGACATGTAATTTAAGTTATGTACAGAGGAGTTGCTTATCCCAAAATTGTTGAATCCCTGGTTATATAGTCCATTTGTGACCCATCACATCAAAACATACCTCTTGTCGTTTTTTCTAGTTGCTAGATTTGACGTAAAATTTCTTGAAAAATATTAAGAAATTAAAAGGAAATGCTAAGTTTATTCAGTGGGGGTATTTTATGAATCAAGTCTCTGTGACATTCAGGAAAATGGATATTTGTACACAACCCTCATCATCAGAAGATGGTAACAACCCAAATGATCCACTATGGACCACACAGGCTGAAAAAGTAGGCAATACGGAAAGCTCCTTGCCGGGAAATTTGAGCATTTGGAGGGAAAATTTGGCATTTGGAGGGAAATATTACTCTTTCATTAAGAATGCATTCCATTTTGGAGGGAAATTAAGAATCGCTTGCCGGGAAAAAAACATTTTTTCAGGCCATGATGGACCATTTCAAATATGATCAGTTCCGAATGCTTCTGATTAGCCGAGTGATTTGACACTCGGTTACATGACCTGTCAGCTCACAGGTCATGTCCATGTGCCGGAGAAAAACAAACGTGTTTATCACCCGTCTGCCCGTGTGGTAGATTGCGCTGGTGTTGGTGATAGATTGTATTCCTCACAAAGTTGATGTTGCGGGCATTTCAGTTACAAAAACGGTGAGATAAAAGAGATCTGGGGTAATATTTTCACTTTTTACCGTCTGCTCGATACATTTGGAATTTGCCGGTCAACGCCTTTGTTGATAAAAAAAAAGAAGTCTCGTTCCACGTTTTATTTCTCATGTGTGCACGCGTGTATGTAAACATAGTAAATCACTAGGCGGACAACCAACTAGGACAATGCTGTGAATGCGATCAACTGTTGGGAAGAACGCGCAACGCACCTACTCCACGTGACCTGTTTTTCCGAAGATTTCCGATCTCAATTTGAAATGGTCTATTGGGGTACACCAGTTCATAACACAGGACCATAAACACCTGGTAATTGGAAGCAACACGTTTTTACACATTTATCAAGTTTTATTGAAAAGGAATGTTTGAAATTATAGTCATTGAAGAAGAAAAAAAATAGGGGTATCCTCCCCCCCCCCCCCAATTTTGTACTTGATTTTGCAAAAAAAAAAGGGGTAAAATTGATGGAAAATTCTTACAAAGGAGGACTTTGAAAAAATGAAGAATGATCATGGTTACCATTCTTTGTGTTTTTATAGTAGTTTTACGGACGTTGGAATATTTTGACCTCACTATTATTATATTCTGCCACAAACAATTCCATGCCATCCCTTGACATTGTAATACCTGCAGGGTGTCTCATATGTGTAGTGATGCAATCAAGGTATTCACCCTCGGATGTATATCGGTATACACCTGTAGGGTCACCTGCATTGTTATTTACTACAAATATCTCACCTTGTCTACAGCATACATAACTAGGTGACCATACTTTGACATCTGGTGGAGGCTGGATGACTCTGACATTGCCACCAGAGTAATCCATCAACTGCACAGATGCGCTTTGTTTTAACATAGTATTTAAGAATGAACTGATTATCTCACCATTGGAGGTAATTGCAAGGCGGTATGGCTTGGATTGTGTTGCAAACTTGGATATGAGTGAACCATCAGGATGGTGGATGGATATGGTGTTGTTTACCTGGCCTACTAGGATTCTACCCTTTGTATCTATTGCTACTGAATTCACATTGGATGGTGCATTGTTGGTGTCAGTTAAAGGAGTAGTGGATAGCTGATTACCCTGTGTGTTATGTAAATTGATACAACAATTACCGAAGGGAGGAGTTACATACTTGTGATCAGGTGTAACCACAATATCTAAAGCTCCAGGGGACTCGTACAGTGTACACTTAACCTCACCACTCCTAGAATACACCTTTACACCCTCATCCCAACTAGTCAATGCAATGTCCCCATTCTGATCAATGGCAAGTCCATTAAGTTTATTAAAGTCACCTGTATTGAATCTGTCAGTCTGTTTCCAGCTTCCCAGTAATAGCTGCCCTATGTTTGGTAACAATGGTATAGCTGCCTTAAACTTGACATATCCCAACGACTTCTGTACTGCTATCGGCTGTGATTGTGCAAGCTTCTGTAGTTGTGTTGACAGTGCGGTATGAGAAGATATTAATTCATATTTAGACCCAGATTCTGTAACTCTGGTAGTATCTTCCTTTGCTTTCTGGATTTGTCTCATAGTAGACTCCAAGGTTGTCCGCTGTTCATCAAGTTCTTTAAGTCTTTCCATCTTGATCTTGTCAAATTCAGCCTTATGTTTCTCAACCATCTTGTTCACTTGTTTGATGCAGTCTTTCCTAACATTTTCTAGTGATTGTTTTGCCAGTTGTAAGTTCTTTTCAAGATCACGCTTCACATCCTCTGTGATCTTCACAGCTGCCTGATAATTCTTTAAGGTTATATTGCATTTCTTCTGCAATCCATCGAGCTCGGATGATTGCATCGTTGCAGCTTCATCCAGAGTTAAACGATCATGCTCCACCTTACATCCTTTCAAGATGACACAGTCCTGGCAGACAACTTTTCTTTCATTCTTGCAATAGTACTCCAACATCTTCCCATGCACTTTGCAATATTTGTCTTCTTGAGCTTTAAGATTGACCTTCCCAGAAAGAATATCAACTATTGATACAACGGTGTGGTCTTTCATGGTTTTGAGGATCTTGTGCGGTGCGTAGCATGAGTCACATAGATACTCATTGCAGTCCAGGCAATGTACTGTAGCCTTCTCACTATCACAGTTGCTGCAACGGGTGTGAGTACTTGGCATGTTGACCTGTATCCAGTAAATAAAAATACCCAAAATCAACTATAAACTTATGTAAATATCATATGGTGCACAGAAACAAGAACTTTTTGTATTTGCTATGAAAATGTAGTTTCTAGGTTTTTGTAATATGCTTTCCTATGTGACCAAGGAAATATGCCATGTTAAGTTGATTTGCCAATAGAAATGACTTCGGTTGAGACTATAGCTGGGAAGTTCCCAATAATTTCAACAGGTAGGCAATATGAGATCTGACCTGCAACTGCAATATGCTTAAAGCCACCTGACTAATGTCTAGTTCAGATTCAGATGATAAAGCATTGGCAGTTCTCATGAATTTAACAAATTGGGAAATTTTCTAATGCTCCTCTTCTTTTCCTTTTGCAAAAACATTTTCAATTGAGATTTAAGCATCCTTGGTTGTGAATCAAATTAAAAATAATCCCAAACAATGGTATTTCGACATCACTCAAATCACAAGACGTTCAAACCTGGCTGAACGTCCCATTGATATTACAATAGATACAATAGGCACCAATCATCTTTTGTTGACGTCTTTGAAATGCAATATAATCCGCTGCTACTTGGCCGCTACTTGACACACGACGACGGTGGACTTCTCAATAGTTATCACGTGATGGGTATGGTTTATCGATACAGTCAGTCTAACGTGATCGATATTAGTCATCACCGTTAGATATCAGGAGTGACAGGACCTATTTATTGTCAAAGTGTGCCGCCCTCTATAAATTGCTAATAACAAATTTATAATTTGGTTTTCAAGGCACTTATTATATTGATATCAATATCGAGTTAGGTTTAGACTCGAATAGGAATGAGTATTTTCATTAGATTGGTGTCCAAAACAAAAGCTAATTATTGCTGGACGTATAGCCCATCGTTTCATGGCTTTAAAAAAAACATCAATTTTTTGCAGTATATTACAGAAAATCATCATTTACAGAGAGAATTTTATCAGAAAAATCTAGCATAAGGCCAAGTAAAATTTAACAAAAATGTTTCTTGTTTGGGTTAATTTTGAAAAAATAGGAGGAGGACCTAAATTTCCCTTTTTACACAGTGTTTTAGCCAATCTTTTCCTGCTGGAAAGGCATGAAGGGTACCTGCTTTCGGACTCTCTAAAATGCTCTTTTAAATCACCGATTAATGAATGCTAAAAATTAGAAGTAGCATCCAAAAACAGAAAACATTTATTTTAATAAATTTAATCAATTAATAGAATAGTCTTCATCCCGGCCAAAACTTTCACGGGTGGGACCTTTTCAAAATCAATCATATTGTCATAAAAGACATATTTGTTTTGTTCCGTAAAAACTTTACTATAAGTATAAATTCAGTTGAAAAAAAACTTTCAAATCCATGGCCCATGACACAAGTACAATATAATAAATACAGTGGACAAACAACGACGAATCCAGCCCCTGATATGAGTTGGAAATGACGTCATGCAAGAAGCAATGACCGCGACACTCATCGATATGGTAATCGATAGCTTTAATAATACTATGATCGGTATGCTAGGTTGAAGTGGAAGTTTAACGATAGCGGATTATATTGCATTTCAAAGACGTCAAACAAATGATGATTTGTGCCTATTGTATCTATTGTAATATCAATGGGACGTTCAGCCAGGTTTGAACGTCTCTTGTCTCAAATCTGTTAATACATATCGTGCCAGAAACTTTATAAATTGTTTAGCTGAATCAATGGCTTGGAGGGAGGATTCTTTTGTGATGCCAAAATATGGTAGAAGACTTTGATTGTTAGTTCAAAATTTCAGTTCTGTTCCCAGTTGTGTCTTGTGTGCTTTCTCTCCCAACCGAGACCAGTACATACCAGCATACTATCACGTGGGCAGTCTAACTCTAATCCAAAGTTACGGAATTATTGATGGCATATTTTTCAAGTAATAAAATAAGTTTAAAATGCATCATTACCTTCATCTCAGTGGCGACTGTATCCTGGAGACTGCTCAAATGGAAATGGACCGGTAGATCCTTGACACCATTCTTGGGTAGTTTGTGGGTCTTCCGACAAGTTGGACACACCAGAATGTGCTTTTCTTTACTGCTATGAACCAGCTGTTCCAAACAATCTCGACAGAATCCATGGTGACAGGGCAGGGCTCTTGGGTCCCGGAAAGTCTCTATACAAATCGAACACTCCAACAGTTTTTTGCTGATTTTGTCAGCAAGTGGATTTGCTTCTGCCATGTTTTGAAAATAACCTAGTATGATAAAGAAAATATAATACTCACTTCAGTAAGTACAGTGGTAAGAGACTACTAAACATGGTTTTAGCTTAAAACCTTGACTAACTAAACTTGTGTCTAAATTAAACGTGAGTTTATCTCTTAAATGATGTGTTTAACAAAATCCCATTTTAAACTCTGCAAATCGTGTCCCCATTAGTATTAGAGTGGTCATGCATTCACTGTATACTTATACAGGTACTCAATTTATTGTGGCCCAAATGGGTAACAATACTGTATCGACCGAATTCCTCAAATGCATGTGCGTTTTTAAGACTACACAATCTGCACCTCAGCTAGCACTGGGCATGGTTGAGTTAGAGAATAAAGGTATTGTTTTTAGACCGTACCCGTGTTATATTGTCTGACATAAATGCGGACGATAGTATTATTTTAAGTAGAACAACGACGCCGCAGGCGGAGTTGTTCTACGCAAAAAATAATACTATCGAACGCATTTATGTCAGACAATATAACACGGGTACGGTCTAAAAACAATACCTTTATTGTCCACATTTGACAACTTTCACCCCTGCTAGGATCGAATAACCCTCAAACATTCCATCCAATCACATGCGATGAGTAAACCATGCGTAAGCGTCGCGGCGCCGGCATAAACGCAGGAAAAGCGCTAAAGACGCACTGCAGAAGTGCGCGTTATGGAACAAACCACGCATTGTGAAGGTCGGGCGCACAGTTAAAACGTAGGCCCCACCTCCTCGTGTTAAGTTGTCTCATCTAGATGTCGCCGATTTCTCTGAGAACCAATGAGATTGCTTTAACTTTCTTAGCTGTTTAAGAATAATCATTCAAGACATACAATTTGTGCACAAGTTTAGTCAAATGCGCATTAAACTACCCCATACTCATGTTTAAAGTCAGACACTTTTCAATGACTGGTGTTTAAGTTAAACAAAGTTTTTAGAATTATGTTTCAGTGAAACATTTAAAGTTAAATGTGTGTTTAGCTTACAACTGTGTTTAATTACGTACAAGAATATAGCCCTTATTGTTTTATTGTCTCGCCAGATATAATCAAGATGAGATATGTACTCACTTAATGGTTGTAATTGTTTGCTTTAGTGCAAAATAAAGATGATTTACTGTTCATGATCTGATTTCGATTTGGGCACAAAACATGTGAAGGTATTACCTCATTTGCCCAATTTTGTGCAAACCTTGTTTACAAGTTTTTTTAAGCAAATATTTTATTATAATTACCCCAGATTCCACAGATTTCAAGATTATTTTGTAAATATTTCATGATTTCTCATTTTCCGTTTTTCTGTGAATTTTGTCCGTTTTTTTTCGGAATGGAGGCTTTACTAGACTATAGTGGGTCATTCATTCACTCCCTGCAGTTTGATAATAACTAATATACTCCCTCCATTATCTTCTTCAGTCATTATCATGTCAGATTATCAGATCTATCTTAACCTACCTCCTCTCCCTATGACATTTCATCTTCACTAGCCCCTTCCCATCAACCCCTCCCTGGTCACCAACCCCCACCTACAGTTAGGTAGCTGAAATCGCCACTGTGATGTGGGTCACATCAAGGTTTCAGCAATACATTTGGACCCGGAGGGGGGGCACTGACATTGGAAAAGGGTAGGTATGTGCCGCACTGAAGACCCCCTTTTGAGCCTGCATCAGTTCTTAAGACCCCAATTTTATTGAAAATTCAAAAATCGTGAATTTTTGCGTTCCAAAGCTCCAATTCTTTGAAAATTTTGCGTTCTAAAACAAAACAAACAAAAATCGAAAATTTGCGTTCTTGCTTATCAAAACTGAACTATAGGCCAATTCTCAAGACCTACTTTTTTGAAAAAATCAGTTCCTAAGACCCTATTTTTCGTCATAAAATCCACTCAGTTCAGTTCTGTAGCCCCCCCCCCCTTTTTGAGACCCTGTGCGGCACACCCCTACCCCCCCCCCCCCAAAAAAAATGGGTGCCCCCCCCCCCCCCCCCCTGGCATTTGGACTAATGTTTCAATATTACTCTCTTACTCTTATTAATAACTCTCATTTTACTTGTATGGTGGATTGGTGATTCTGGTTATGTGTTACTCGGCTTGAGTTGGATGTCATCACTTAGAAACGTTTAGATTAACCCTAACTCCCACGGCTATGTTTTTGCGTGTATCGGGGTGAGGGGGAAAAAGTACCATTTTTTTAACCCGAAAAATCACCGAGCACCCCCCGGGAGTCGATCCCGGGACCATTCGCACCCAAGTCTGTGCCCCTATCAACTGAGCTAACTCCCCAGCGCACATGCGGCCTCAAACTTCGTGGCCACATATGCCTGCGGTAGGTGACGTAATCGAGCCAATGCAGCAGCACGCGCGTGGAGATAGTTTTATTTTGGATGATTTTGTATGGTCTAGTGGGGTTAGGGTTATTGGCTATTCAATGCTTTTTTAAAAGCATTGAATAGCCATAAAATATTACTTCCTTGTCTGTTGAATTTAAAAAAGTAAAGTAAAGGAAGTAATATTTTAATTAATAAATATTTACCTCTTACGACATAAACACTGCCCAACTTATCCTTTTCACTTTGACATATCACAACTTGGTAAATGTTTTAACTTAAGCTGATATTTTAAGTACACAATTATGATAACATTTGTCTGTTTTAGTGACAAATGCACAGCTACGACTCCTTTATCTTTAGTGCCCTGCCTATGACCTTTTACACACAACTGTTTCTTTCAACTGTGTAGAGTAGAGTGTTTCTAGAATTTGTATCACAACTTTTTTTTAAATGCGTGTAACTAAGGCCTAAAGTTGTTGCTAGGGAGATTATATGGTCAATAATATGCTAATTAGTCCAAATTAATTAATTTTTAATTACTTTGGGGAGGGGGGGGGGGGATCAGGCAACAAAATAATGGTTTTTTATTAGATTCTCCAGAGTTTTTTTACTATAAGAAATGGTGAAAATCAGAACTATTAGGTTTTTAAGAAAATGAACATTTTAATTGGTGTGATTCTACCTTAAAAGTTTTTCACTGGTTTGGCAAAGCTGGAACAAGTAACTCAAAATCTGGTTGAATAAAAGTCAAAACGTCAGCATTTCATTTCTGGGATATTTTTGTCTTGTTAGCACAAGTCTTTAGTTAGCAGCAGGAAACTGGTGGTCCTCCAACAAACCATAGATTGACAACTCAGTAGAGATCAAAAGGGGCGTATCCAAAGGCCCGCTCGCAGCAAGCTAGTATCGCAAGCCAGACATGTCATGTGACCGTGTCATGTGATTAAATGTGAAGTTTTGGTAGTTATTAATAAACAGAATGGTTATTTTGATTGTAGAAAATTAAAAGAAGAAAAAAGAAAAACCAATAATAAGGTCTAATAATGCCGTACATTTTCTGGTGTTTATTAGGTGATTTTACAGGAAAAAAATACCAAATGCTGTAATGCATTCAACACTTTCCCATAGCCGTAGACTGCAGAAATAGAATGAAATGCTCAGTTATCTATAGGTATATCTAAATTTCAAAATTCAATTTCACAATGGTGATTGTATTTACATTGTTGATAAAGCTCAACAGGACATCGCTATCATGGCAAATAATCCATATCTTCTCTCTCAAAATAGTTTGCTCACAGAAAAGATTGAGGAAAGACAACACACCGATCTGGTATTGGTAGCAATTTGGCTGCCTACCACAACTCTTTTATCTTTTATTGATATCATTCAGTAGCATATCTAAACTCGCTCGCACTTAGGCCACGGTCACCTTTACAACGATTTGACAAGATTATTTATATAATGTGTCACAACATTGACTCTTAGCCTTGTGCGTGATGCGTGAGATATCATACAATGATTCATAATTGTGATGAGAATAACAGTGATTGGTTGTCCCGATAACACTTGCAATACCAACCTACCATAAGTGACGATGGACGTCCGCATGTAAATGACATACATTTTGAACAACTAGATTTATCCCTGTCACTGAAATTTTAGAATTGATCCTGAAAAAATGTATCATTAATAGAGGACATGTCGATAGGGGCTCCATGGTTTTTTGTTCAATGTAGAGGACATATCGATCGGGCTACATGGTTTGTTGTTCAATATAGAGGACATATCGATCGGGCTCCATGGTTTGTTTTTCAATATAGAGGACATATCGATAGGGGCTCCATGGTTTGTTGTTCAGTTCCATATATGGGCGGTTTTAAAAAAAATGGCTGAAAATGGCATATTCAACATTTTGCCCGTTTTTGATCATATAAAGAACTTTTATAGAATAGCCAATTATTCCAAAATATGTGCTAAGATAGTAATTTCTTTGTGCCAGAATATGATGGCCCTTGCTTATTGCAAAAAAAACTTCTGCCCGTTTTTGATGCTAAAACGGTCAGGAGTGTAACACTTTTTTTTTACATAAAAATTGAACATGCATTTTTATTAAGCTAGTACAAGAAAACCATCTTTGATATTCATTTCAGAGATATACATTTTGAAATATTGAAGGGTCCACCTTATTCAGAATGAGTCACTGTGAAATTGAACTTGCATAAGTCCAATAAATTATTGATTGTTACACTACAGTATATCAAAATGAAGAAAGGAGTCAAACTCAAATATTGAAATTAATCCAGCTTGATAATAAAAATGATGAAAGGTTATGCATTTGTCATTCCATATTTTGTATACGTATACGCTTGGCTTGCCATAGATGGTCAAGTGGCATTGGTAATTACATCATAGCATTTGTGGTCAAAGGTTTACTGGGAGAACTCCAAAATGTCAGGAGTGTAACATTGACATGCCATCTAAATTTTGCAAACTTCCATATATATTTAATTTAGTTATATCAGTTTATTATAGTAGTACATGATGTAAATTAATAAATAGTAACAAATAAAATTGTGTTACATTGAATATGTCTACTACAGATAGTAAATAGGGGTCAGTCAGGAGTGTAACAAATATGTAGAAATGTAAATACATTTTGGATGGCCCACTGCCGTGCCATAAACTGTAATATAAACTTGAAACTGTCCATGTATACCTTTGATATGGCCATATTCTGATGTTTAAAACTATTAAAATCAAACCTATTAACTAATAATTAGTTAAAACAAAACAAAAACAGGCCTTTATTGTGTAAAAATAGGGGTTTTGTGTGGAAAATCTGATTTTCTTCCCAATTCAGTTGTTAAAGGCATAATGAAATTGTATTTTCTATGCTTACTAATCTTCCAAGTTGAGAGGAACTGTACTTTATACTTAAAGGTTGTGTTTTTTATCCACCAAACCTATTTTATCCACCATTATTAGACATGTCAGGAGTGTAACACAATGTAGAAATGTATTATATGCATTTTGAATGGCCCACTGCTTTGCCATAGATTGTAGTATGAACTTGAAACATTCCATATACTATGATATTGCCATATTCTGATGTTTAAAACTATTAAAATTAAACCTAATAACTAATAATTAGTTAAAACAAAACAAAAACAGGCCTTTATTGTGTAAAAATAGGGGTTTTGTGTGGAAAATCTGATTTTTTTCCCTTCAATTTAGTGGTTAAAGGCATAATGAAATTGTATTTTTTATGCTTACCAATTTTCCAAAGTTGAAATACTATACTTTGTACTTAAAGGTAGTGTTTCTATCAACAAAACTTCTATTATCGACCATTATTACAATGTCAGGAGTGTAACACAATACAAAAGTATGTAGAAATGCCTTTTGAATGGCCCACTACTTTGCCGTAGATTGTAGTATGAACTTGAAACATTCCATATACTTTAATATTACCATTTTCTGATGTTTAAAACTATTAAAATCAAACCTAAATTAATAATTTGTTTAAAAAATTTAAAAAATCCCTATATTGAGGGGAAAATAAGGGTTTTATGTGGAAAATCTCTTTTTTTTTAAAATTTGATTGATTTAGGCCTAAACAAATTGCATTTTCTAATGTTACCAATCCTCCAGAGATGAGCTGTACCTTAAACTTGTTGATTTAAACATAATTGTGTTAATATTTAACAAATGAATGTTTTGAGATTTTACCCCAAAAAAGAAACGTTCTACAATAAATAGTGTTAAAAAAAAATATGAGGACTATTTTGTGTGTTTCTTGATTTGTTTTACATACTTTAATATATTGGGATTACAATAAGATATAGAAATCATTAATATATCCAATTTGAAATTTTGGAATTTTGGGAACACAATCTCCCATTTCTCAGCCATTTTTTTTAAAACCGCCCATATGCGGGTCACATCTCAGATGTCCCCCACTTTTCACACTTTTAAATAGCTATTTGTGATGCTGCAAGAGTGAACAAGTTTCCAGAAATGGATCGAAATATTTCAAGTTAAACTGAGTTAATGGATGGATACCTTTTACTAGGAACTGGTGAAGAAATTGGAATCCCAAATATTATGTTCAATGTAATAAATCTAACAAACTGATACAAATGAACCATAATGTAAACAATGTATTGATGATCCAGATATGGATCAAGTTTGTTGTTGTGTATTATATTATTTCTTATTGGAACTTTTTTTTCTCAATGGATTAGTGTTTAGTGGACAATGTGAAACTCATAGGCTATCTTTTAGAAGAAATTAGTCGCATCTTCGGTATGTTTTAACGGTTCAACCCTGCTGAAATAAAACATATATGACTATAGATTTATTTTATTTCAGCAATGGTGAACCGTTGAAAGGTAGGTATGCAGTGCTTTATTGATCTTTGCTTAAAAAGGGTCTATACGAACGGTATTTGTCCTCTAATCCCTTATCCAATGAAAAATCAGTTCTGTATTTCATAACAGTGACACATTTGATGATTTCTTATGGTGAACCGATGAAATTGATTCACCATTGCGATGACAATACACGAGCATTGATAGCGTATAATGCAGTTACAATATGCACACACGCCCGGTTGGTGTAGTGGTTAACATGAGACTTGCACCCCGCTGTCCCAGGTTCGAATCCTTGTCTAAGCTTCTATTCGATAATTATTTATTTGTTGCTTCTTTTTTCTAACAATCATGATTTGCATTATTTGTTTTAATCAGCACTATCATTGTGTCTTCTATTTCTTGAATAATCATAATGTCCTTGATTTTGGTACCGAAAGAGTGCAGATGTACTCATTCTTATATATGGGCGTAATGGCTTGACAACTTTGATTTATTGTCAAAACAAAACAGGCATATTTCATGTTGGGTCTATATTTTTAAGTTATATAGACACTGGTATTAAGATATATAGATATAGATACTGGTCTTGAGATATATAAACGACAGGAAGATGTTTTCTCAACGTTTAGCTGATGATATATGAGGTCGAGCATCCATCTGAATTTAAATAACTGGTCATGTCTATAGTTTCACTGCCATTTTAAGTGAAAAATATACCTCTGTATTTAAAAGTGACCGGTCCCTAAAAGTATGTTGACGCATATTGTTTGAACACGTGACCAGTGTTATAACCTATCTGTCCTCCAAATCTGGTGAAGAAATCTTTGTTTAATCTCATGTTATAGCCAAAAGACTTAACACAGATGATTTTTTTAGCAAATGACTCAGACAATCAAAGAAAAACGGTTGGCACACTTTGTCTTAATTACGGGGAAAAAACCAGCCCCTCTCCCCTGAGGCAATGTTGATCCGAGTCATATTATCAGAAGCCTTGGTAGGTTCCCCAACATTGATTGATGGGGGGTGGGGAAGGATATAAGAAAGGGGGAGACTTTTGCTTTCTATTAAACAGTGCTATGTCCCAGGTCTGATCTCAATTGCGAGCACAGGGATAGTTTAAATAAGTTGCGTCAAGTGTGCCAACTATTATTTTCCTTGATTGCAGCTACGCCACTGATCTTTACTTATCCTCCATTCCCCATCACATTTCTTCAACTGGTCCCTTACCATCGACCCCTCCCCTGGTCACTAACCCCCAACCCTGAGTTAGGTAGCTGAAATCACCACTAAATACAAGGTTTCAGCAATCCCTTTGGGCTAATGTTTCAATTGTACTCTCTTACTCTTATTGTAATAACTCTCATTTTACTATATGATGATTATGTGGTTCTATAATTCATGCAGTTAAATTTTACATGGCTTTTAGTTGGATGTCATCACATAGAAATGTTTAGAATGGCTATTCAGTTTGAGGTCAAAACAATAACAATTCTGTAAGTTAAATTATAAGTAGTATAAATAATAAATAATTACCTCTTACGACATCAAAACTGCCAAACTAATGCAGGGGAAAATTCATCACACTTTGTTGATATCACCACTTGGTAGATTGTTATAAGCTGATATTCTAAGTACACAATCATGCAAACGTTTGTTTGTTTTAGTGACAAATATTCTCTAAAAAAATCTTCACTTGCTTGGCAAAGCTGGAACAAGTAACAGAAAATCTGGTTGAATAAAAATCAAAATGTCAGCATTGAATTTCTCTGATAGAAAATTGGTTAGCAGCAAAAAACTGGTGGTCCTTCGATAAACTAAGTAGAGATCAAAAGGGGCGTATCCAAAGGCCCGCTCGCAGCAAGCTAGTATCGCAAGCCAGACATGTCATGTGACCGTGTCATGTGATTAAATGTAAAGTTTTGGTAGTTATTAATAAACAGAATGGTTATTTTGATTGTAGAAAACAACAAGAAAAAGATAAACCAATAATAAGGTCTACACTTTGGTGTACCTTTATCACTATCCCGGGGTTTAGAAGGTGATTTTATAAGAAAAACAACAAATGATGTAATGCATTCCAAACTTTCCCATAGTCGTAGACTGCAGCAATGATGCCAATTTATCTAGTTATATCTATATATATTTCAAAGTTCAATTTCACAATTGAGATTGTATTTACATTGTTGATAAAGCTCAACAGGAGATCGCTATCATGGCAAATAATCTATATCTCTCGAAATAGTTTACCCAGAGAAAAGTTTGAGGAGAGACAACACACCGATCTGGTATTGGTAGCAATTTGGCTGCCTACCACAACTCTTTTATCTTTTATTTATATCATTCAGTAGCATATCTATAAACTCGCTAGCACATAGGCCACAGCCAGCTTTACAACGATTTGACAAGATTATTTATATAATGTGTCACAACATTGTCTCTTAGCCTTGTGCGTGATGCGTGAGATATCATACAATGATTCACAATTGTGATGAGAATAACAGTGATTGGTTGTCCCGATAACACTTGCAATGCCAACCTACCATAAGTGACGATGGACGTCCGCATGTAAATGACGTACATTTTGGACAACTAGATTTATCCCTGTCACTGAAATTTTAGAATTGATCCTGAAAACATGTATCATTAATAGAGGACATATCGATAGGAGCTCCATGTTTTTTTTGTTTAATATAGAGGACATATCGATCGGGCTCCATGGTTTGTTGTTCAATATAGAGGACATATCGATAGGGGCTCCATGGTTTGTTGTTCAATGTAGAGGACATATCGATCGGGCTCCATGGTTTGTTGTTCAATATAGAGGACATATCGATAGGGGCTCCATGGTTTGTTGTTCAGTTCCACATATGCGGGTCACATCTCAGATGTCCCCCACTTTTCACACTTTTAAATAGCTATTTGTGATGCTGCAAGAGTGAACAAGTTTCCAGAAATGGATCGAAATATTTCAAGTTAAACTGAGTTTATGGATGGATACCTTTTACTAGGAACTGGTGAAGAAATTGGGATCCCAAATATTATGTTCAATGTAATAAATCTAACAAACTGATACAAATGAACCATAATGTAAACAATGTATTGATGATCCAGATATGGATCAAGTTTGTTGTTGTGTATTATATTATTTCTTATTGGAACTCCGATATCGTATAGAAAATCAACACTCTTAATATCCACTATAAGGCAAAAAAAACATTGAGTTGCCTGCCCTCAAGGGCCAAAAAGTCTCGGTCGGTTGATGTTCCCTTTTTTTTCCCCTTTTGTTTTTTGCTGATAAATATTACTGACAGACAGTGGTTCATGTCAAGACAAAATTGGTAAATGTCAATTTGACTAATGTTTCTAGTGTGATAATAGTTTAAAAACAATTCATTCAAGCAAAGATATTCCTTTCTAGCAGAAAATAGTAATATTTGACAATTTGGGTCAAATTTAAATCTTAAAAAAGAAATTGCAACCCTAGATTTTAGGGTTGGTCGCTGAGGGCAACACAACAACAAATATGTGTTGCCTTAATGCTCCTAATGATTTGATACAAAGAATGGATAGATGAACCTGTACATGAAAATAACATTTTCCAATAACAAACATGACAGCTTGAGATAAGGTGTTTTATAAGATCATACTTTTCATAAATGAAATTCTTGATTTTTACATAAGATAGTAATAACTTATTGAAAATATTACCATACAATAATACAACACTATAAAATATACAAGCATCCACAATGTTCCGGACATAAGTATTTATCTGTACTCCACGAATAAAATAAAAGCGCTCTGATTTATGAAGTAATATTTTACAACCAGTCTGATTACATCTACTCAAAACAATGTTTTAGTACGGAATTTCATCACAATATGTGATATCTATCTATCGCTAAAACTTGGAATTTCTATTATCAGCTATTAATGTAGACATTTTAAGCGTAAACATGTGAATAGGTGACGAGGGACATGTAATTTAAGTTATATGCAGAGGAGTTGCTTATCCCAAAATTGTTGAATCCCTGGTTATATAGTCCATTTGTGACCCATCACATCAAAACATACAGCTTGTCTGGTTTTTCTAGTTCTAGATATGAAGTAAAATGTCTTGAAAAATATTAAGAGATTAAAAGGAAATGATAAGTTTATTCAGTGGGGGTATTTTATGAATCAAGTGTTTCGTGACATTCAGGAAAATGGGTATTTACTCATGGAGTTTGTACACAACCCTCATCATCAGAAGATGGTAACAACCCAAAAGATCCACTATGGACCATTTCAAATACGATCAGTTCCGAATGCTTCCGATTAGCCGAGTGATTTGACGCTCGGTTACATGACCTGTTAGCTCACAGGTCATGTCCATGTGCCGGAGAAAAACAAACATGTTTATCACCCGTCTGCCCGTATGGTAGATTGCGCTGGTGTTGGTGATAGATTGTATTCCTCACAAAGTTGATATTGCGGCATGTCACTGTCAGTTACAAAAAACGGTGAGATGAAAGAGATCTGGGGTAATATTTTCACTTTTTACCGTCTGCTCGATACATTTGGAATTTGCCGGTCAACGCCTTTGTTGATAATAAAAAAAAAGTCTCGTTCCACGTTTTATTTCTCATGTGTGCACGCGTGTATGTAAACATAATAAATCACGGACAACCAACTAGGACAATGCTGTGAATGCGATCAACTGTTGGGAAGAACGTGCAACGCACCTACTCCACGTGACCTGTTTTTCAGAAGATTTCCGATCTCAATTTGAAATGGTCTATTGGGTACACCAGTTCATAACACAGGACCATAAACACCTGGTAATTGGGAGCAACACATTTTTACACATTTATCAAGTTTCATTGAAAAGGAATGTTTGAAATTATAGTCAGTCATTGAAAGAAAGAAAAAAATAGGGGTATCCCCTCCCCCCCCCCCCCCCCCCCAATTTTGTACTTTATTTTGCAAAAAAGGGGGTAAAATTGATGAAAAATCCTTACAAAAGGGGACTTTGAAAAAATGAAGAATGATCATGGTTACCATTCTTTGTGTTTTTATATTAGTTTTACGGACGTTGGAATATTTTGACCTCACTATCATCAAATTCTGCCACAAACAATTCCATGCCATCCTCTGACAATGCAATACCTGTAGGGTGTCTCACATTTGTAGTGATGCAATCAAGGTATTCACCCTCAGATGTATATCGGTAAACACCTTTAGGGTCACCTGCACGTTGATTTACTACAAATATCTCACCTTGTCTACAACATACACAACTAGGTGACCATACTTTGACATCTGGTGGAGGCTGGATGACTCTGACATTGCCACCAGAGTAATCCATCAACTGCACAGATGTGCATCGTTTTAATGTAGTATTATAGAATGAGCTGGCTATCTCACCATTAGAGGTAGTTGCAAGGCGTAATGGTATGGATTGTGTTGCAAACTTGGATATGAGTGAGCCATCAGGATGGTGGATGGATATGGTGTTGTTTACCTGGCCTACTAGGATTCTACCGTCTGTATCTACTGCTACTGAATTAACATTGGATGGTTTATTGTTTGTATCACTTATAGATGTAGTGTATAGCTCATTACCCTTATTGTTATGTAATGTGATACAACCTTTATTTAATGGAGCAGTTACATATTTGTGATCAGGTGTAATCACAATACCTGGAGATCCAGGGGAATCATACAGTGTACACTTAACCTCACCACTCCTAGAATACACCTTTACACCCTTATCCCAGCTAGTCAATGCAATATCCCCATTATGATCGATGGCAAGTCCATAGAGTTTATTTAAGTCACTTGTGTTGAATCGGTCAGTCACATTCCAGTTTCCCACTAAAAGCTGCCCTATGGATGGTACTACTGGTATAGCTGCCTTAAACTCGACATATCCCAGCGACTTCTCTACTGCTATTGGCTTTGATTGTGCAAGCTTCTGTAGTTGTGTTGACAGTGCGGTATGAGAAGATATTAATTCATATTTAGACCCAGATTCTGTAACTCTGGTAGTATCTTCCTTTGCTTTCTGGATTTGTCTCATAGTAGACTCCAAGGTTGTCCGCTGTTCATCAAGTTCTTTAAGTCTTTCCATCTTGATCTTGTCAATTTCAGCCTTATGTTTCTCAACCATCTTGTTCACTTGTTTGATGCAGTCTTTCCTAACATTTTCTAGTGATTGTTTTGCCAGTTGTAAGTTCTTTTCAAGGTCACACTTCACATCCTCTGTGATCTTCACAGCTGCCTGATAATTCTTCAAGGTAATATTGCATTTCTTCTGCAATCCCTCAAGCTCGGATGATTGCATCGTTGCAGCTTCATCCAGAGTTACACGTTTGTGTTCAACCTTACATCCTTCCAAGATGACACAGTCCTGGCAGACAACTTTCCTTTCAGTCTTACAGTAGTACTCCAACATCTTCCCATGCACTTTGCAGTATTTGTCTTCTTGTGCTTTAAGATTGACCTTCCCAGAAAGAATATCTACTATGGATACAACAGTGTGGTCTTTTAGGGTTTTGAGGATCTTGTGCGGTGCGTAGCATGTGTCACATAGATACTCCTTACAATCCAGGCATTGTACTGTGGCCTTCTCACTATCACAGTTGCTACAGCGGGTATCGAAACTGGGCAAGTTGACCTGTATTCAGTAAATAAAAATACCCAAAATCAACTATAAACTTATGTAAATATCATATGGTGCACAGAAACAAGAACTTTTTGTATTTGCTATGAAAATGTAGTTTCTAGGTTTTTTGTAATATGCTTTCCTATGTGACCAAGGAAATATCCCATGTTAAGTTGATTTGCCAATAGAAATGACTTGGGTTGAGACTATAGCTGGGAAGTTCCCAATAATTTCAACAGGTAGGCAATGAGATCTGACCTGCAATAGGAAGGTAATATGAGATCTTACTTGCAATATGCTTATAGCCACCTTACGTATTTCTAGTTCAGTTTCAGATGATAAATCATTGGCAATTCTCATGAATTTAACAAATTGGGAAATTTTCTAATGCTCCTCTTCTTTTCCTTTTGCAAAAACATTTTCTATTGAGATTTAAGCATCCTTAGTCTGATCATTGGTTGTGAATCAAATGAAAATTATCCCAAACAATGGTATTTCGACATCACTCAACTCACAAGACGTTCAAACCTGGCTGAACGTCCCATTGATATTACAATAGATACAATAGGCACCAATCATCTTTTGTTGACGTCTTTGAAATGCAATATAATCCGCTGCTACTTGGCCGCTACTTGACACACGACGACGGTGGACTTCTCAATAGTTATCACGTAATGGGTATGGTTTATCGATACATAGTCTAACGTGATCGATATTAGTCATCACCGTTAGATCTCAGGAGTGACAGGACCTATTTATTGTCAAAGCGTGCCGCCCTCTATAAATTGCTAATAACAACTTTATAATTTGGTTTTCAAGGCACTTATTATATTGATATCAATGTCGAGTTAGGTTTATAGACTCGAATAGGAATGAGTATTTTCATTAGATTGGTGTCCAAAACAAAAGCTAATTATTGCTGGACGTATAGCCCATCGTTTCATGGCTTTAAAAAAACCATCAATTTTTTGCAGTATATTACGGAAAATCATCAGTTATACAGAGACAATTTTATCAGAAAAATCTAGCATAAGGCCAAGTAAAATTTAACAAAAATGTTTCTTGTTTGGGTTTTAGAAAAAATAGGAGGAGGACCTAAATTTCCCTTTTTACACAGCGTTTTAGCCAATATTTTACAAAAGGCGGAAAGGCATGAAGGTTACCTGCTTTCGGACTCTCTAAAATGCTCTTTTAAATCACCGATTAATGAATGCTAAAATTTAGAAGTAGCATCCAAAAACAGAAAACATTTATTTTAATAAATTAAATAAATTAATAGAATAGTCTTCATCCCGGCCAAAACTTTCACGGGTGGGACCTTTTCAAAATCAATCATATTGTCATGAAAGACATATTTGTTTTGTTCCGTAAAAACTTTACTATAAGTATAAATTCAGTTGAAAAAAACTTTCAAATCCATGGCCCATGACACAAGTACAATATAATAAATACTGTGGACAAACAACGACGAATCCAGCCCCTGATATGAGTTGGAAATGACGTCATGCAAGTAGCAATAACCGCGACACTCATCGATATGGTAATCGATAGCTTTAATAATACTATGATCGGTATGCTAGGTTGAAGTGGAAGTTTAACGATAGCGGATTATATTGCATTTCAAAGACGTCGCACAAAAGATGATTTGTGCCTATTGTATCTATTGTAATATCAATGGGACGTTCAGCCAGGTTTTAACGTCTTGTCTCAAATCTGTTAATACATATCGTGGCAGAAACTGTATCAATTGTTTAGCTGAATCAATGGCTTGGAGGGAGGATTCTTTTGTGATGCCAAAATATGGTAGAAGACTTTGATTGTTAGTTCAAAATTTCAGTTCTGTTCCCAATGTCTTGTGTGCTTTTCCTTTCCAAAGTTACGAAATTATTGATGGCATATTTTTCAAGTAATAAAATAAGTTTAAAATGCATCATTACCTTCATCTCAGTGGCGACTGTATCCTGGAGACTGCTCAAATGGAAATGGACCGGTAGATCCTTGACACCATTCTTGGGTAGTTTGTGGGTCTTCCGGCAGGTTGGACACACCAGAATGTGCTTATCTTTACTGCTATGAACCAGCTGTTCCAAACAATCTCGACAGAATCCATGGTGACAGGGCAGGGCTCTTGGGTCCCGGAAAGTCTCTATACAAATCGAACACTCCAACAGTTTTTTGCTGATTTTGTCAGCAAGTGGATTTGCTTCTGCCATGTTTTGAAAATAACCTATTAGTATGATAAAGAAATATAATACTCACTTCAGTAAGTACAGTGGTCAGAGACTACTAAACATGGTTTTAGCTTAAAACCTTGACTAACTAAACTTGTGTCTAAATTAAACGTGAGTTTATCTCTTAAATGATGTGTTTAACAAAATCCCATTTTAAACTCTGCAAATCATGTCCCTATTAGAGTGGTCATGCATTCACTGTATACTTATACAGGTACTCAATTTATTGTGGCCCAAATGGGTAACAATACTGTATCGACCGAATTCCTCAAATGCACGTGCATTTTTAAGACTACACAATCTGCACCTCAGCTAGCACTGGGCATGGTTGAGTAATCATTCAAGACGTACAATTTGTGCACAAGTCATGTTTAAGGGTACTGCACCACAATAGAATTTGTCCGCCTAATTTTTTTAATATTCACTGTGGACAAAGTTTGAACAATTATAAAAAAGAATCTTGAATAAAAAATGGTGGTCACCAATTTAGTTTTTTGAGCTACAGCCATTTCAAAACACATGTTTTTAGCCATTTTTGACTACTATTTAGTATCTACTATTATTTAGAATCCTATGGAAATATAATTTTTAGGCCAAACATTTTTGGATTTAAAAATAAAACTGCTCCGCCTATTTTGTTGTAAATTTAATAAAAGTTGCGCATTAATAGGCACTAGAGATTATTGAAATACAAAAATAGGGTCACCAACTTAGTTTTTGAGATACTTCCATAAAAAGGACGTATTTTTGGTTCAACAGTCTGACAAAATGAATACCGCGTTATGGTAGGGCGTAGGAAGCGACCTAAATTATGCAGTTTAAAACGCAGAACTGGTCCGCGTTGCGTAATGCGACATAGCATGTTCGCGCTGTCATCCTGCGTCACACACGTCGCTTCGTTCATAAAGAAATTGGAAGTAGCCCTTTTTATGAGATTTCAATGGGAATCGACAGCAGTGTTGCGGGTTGAAGACTGGGCCTCTAGCCATCCCGGGGGGGTCACTCACATATAACAGTGCGTCGCATCCGCGTTAATAAAAACGTCGAAAATGGGTCGGATTTTGAGTATATAGCGTCGTCGACGTTTTTTAAAATAAGGGGTCATTTTTTGGCTCTTTCGACGTTTAGGGGTTCATTTTCAAACCATAGTTTTCGCCATAATGGGTCAAATTTTCTGGGTATAAATCGGCCGGTAAAAAGACGTCTGTTTTCGTGCAACCCCTCTGAACTAATACGGGAACTAATATCATCCTCACACAACAACGCGAAAGCAAATGCCTCACGGAAATGTATATGTGGCGTCTGTCTGATATTGGCATATTGGACACGTGAAACGTGCGTATGAGACTATTGGCCATCGCTGGTTCCCGGGCTGGTTCCCACTCTCAATATTTCGCGTATACCGGCCGATGAACGAAGCTGCAAGTCACATGGAATCGGGCATGGAATAAATATAAATTCTACACGGAAAATACCCGGGAAATATTCCAAAGTAAAACGTCGGTAAGTACACACAGTTTTGCCCCGGAGTTTTGCTTACTCATAAAAGTATAAATGGAAGGGATATCATGAATAATTGTGCATTGAAATGTACTATGAGTTTTCTCATGAAATGTATTTTGACGGCGTTTTGCTGCACTCCCGGGTTGCACTAAACCCTCAAGTTGATTATTTCAATTGATATTGTATTCAGTTCACAAGAATTGTGTCATATAAATGTTATAATGCTACATGTATTATCTCTACACATTAAAAAAAGGAACTCAGACATGAAACATTAACAATACGACTGAAATAAGTCTCTTTTTTTTGCTGTCATGATTCAAAGTTTTATTACGCCATTATGGGTATGAAATGATAACACTTGACGCCATTACGCCATTATGGGTATGAAATGATAACACTTGACGCCAATAAGGGTATCAAATTAACTTCCACCAGTTACGCCAATATGGGTCAGTTTTGAGGGTTGATTAACAAGCATGGGTAGCACTTTTATATGTGAGTGACCCCCCCGGGCTAGCCATGCATGTTTTGAAAACGAACGTGTACTCAGAAATATTATGCCTGCATATTCAAAACCAGCTATAGTGTTACAAAGAACACATTATTTGTTTTTCATTCAAAAAAGAATTTTTGAATGCGTCATAAAGTTGCAACCATTTGAGTAGAACCCGGTATTTTAAAGCATTTTTGAATGGTTGTAATCGTTTGCTTTAGTGCAAAATAAAGATGATTTATTGTTCATGATCTGATTTCGATTTGGGCACAAAATATGCGAAGGTATTACCTTACCTCATTTGCCCAATTTTGTGCAAACCTTGTTTACAGGTTTTTAAGCAAATATTTTATTATAATTACCACAGATTTTAAGATTATTTTTTAAATATTTCATGATTTCTCATTTTCCGTTTTCTAACCGTGAGTTTTGTCCGTTTTCCGTATCGCGGAGGAATGGAGGCCAGGCCTTCTCAAATGGTGGCGCGCGCCACTTGTGGCGCATTGCATCAGTCCGAGTGGCGCGCGGAAGGACGCATGGCGGAAAAAAAGAAGAAAAAAAGAAGATAAAAAAAATAAATGAAGAAGAAATATATCCCAACTTCAATCAGATCGCAAGAAGCATGAAGAGCCACTTCAGCCACTAACTGCAGTGGGGTATAGTCGTGATTATTAGTAGTAGGCCTATTGATAATCATTACATTTTCTACCATTTTGTGTACATTTTACCATCAACATCTCTTTATTTCTTGTACCATATTGCATGCAAATATAGCTCTCCTTAGCCTCTTAAAATGGGGGAAATCCATGAGCTTCCAATCCAGGGGTTAAACACCAGGGGCCCTAAGGCCCTGGAACCCATCCGTTTTTCGCTCCGCTCGCTACGATCGCAGGGATAGTGGCGCTTCTAGATCACTAATATCTCAAAAGTGGTGCTTCACAAAATCTAATTGAGAAGGCCTGCTTTAGACTATAGTGGGTCATTCACTCCCTGCAGTTTGATAATAACTAATTAATATTCTCCCACAAGTATCTTCTGCAGTCATTATAAGGCCAAAAAAAATGTTTGGTTGCCCTCCGCGACCGACCGAAAAAACACGAAAAAAACGGGTCACGTTTTTATTTGTTTTTTTAACTCCGATTGTAAAGATAGAACTGTGAAACAATGTGTCTTTTCTGAAGAAAAAAAAAAAACCCGAAAGAATGAAGAAAAAAAATGTGTAAATCTTCCGAAGTATGTCCTAAAACGTTCCACGCAAATTGCAATCTAAATTAAATCTAGCAACACTGGGTGACATGCTGTCTCTAAAGCTCCGATCGCCAGATCTGGGAGCACTGTACCAAATCAATGCGCAATTCGTATAATCCTATAATAGTTCCGGAAAAGCACGAAGACTAGGCTTGTAAATGTGAGGTTTTCGGGCAATTTGTTTCTCCGGGGATGGTATGTTTGTATTTAAATGAACGAATGGGACCTACCCGTTGCACCTACAATGATAAAATACGATATTTTTAATTTATCGACCTAAATAGTGCCCAGGGCGTAAGCACCTGCCTAAATGGTGAACAGGCATGCCAGAAAACGTGAAAAAGTGAGGGCGCTATGTGCAGGTCCGTAGCGGAAAATTTAGCTTAATAACCCCACATGAAACAAGGCTTAAATTAAAGTTGAGATGTTACTGAAAATAACATAGGTGACAAGTATGCCATAAATGTAACCAGAGGGTAGAAAAGGTGTCTTGAAATATGGCACTTTTACACGTATTTCAATGAGAAAGATATTTGGTGTGGTGCTCCCTTTAACGCACAATGGTCATTTCCAATAAACCGAGTTTTGAAGTGGAAGATGGGTTCAAATTGCTTAAATATGCCTTGATTTACATTCAAAACACCTTTTATATCAATGTCGGACATTAATATCAAGAAATTTACATGATTTTCTCGAGAAATATCCAAGAAAATGGCTCTAAAGCTCCAAATGTAGAGTCAAATGGCTATGGGTCTGTTTCGCGATATTATAGATAGAGGTTCACGTTACCCTTGGCTAGAAGCCCCTCACGTGCAAGAATACTCCCTATTAGGTCTATATCAAGTAACTTGCATCTCAATTAAAGAGTTGATTATCTCATTTTCAAGTTCAAAGCTTTATTTAGAGTTTAGCACTCTCATTTAGGTTAACGAGTTGTCAAAATTCATATTTGGCCCAACATGGCTCAAAAAAGAGCAACAAATCGTTAAAATTGTACATTTAATGCTTAACACAATACCCTAAGGGTAATATCGTGACAAAAATGTAATTGTGCGTTTGCCTACTAGGTAATTATGATACTCTAAGTAACCAAATGGCTTTTAGAAGCTTTATTGTCCTATAAATACGGGGGTCTTTTACCACCCCCCCCCCTACATAATTTCACCATTAATGGCATACAGGTATCTCTGCAATGAATACGGCGTGATATAGTGATTCTATGATTAAGTTATCATTTTTGTCGATAATTAAATGTGTCATATATGCTATTAACATATAATTTATACAATGTAAACAATGTCAAATCTAAAAATACACGTTTTGATCATGAAAGCAGACTTTAAATGTAACAGTTTTGGGCAAAAAAATGGCCAAAAAGTGAGAAAAATTGGGTATTTTGGGTATAGAGTAAAATCTATTTTGTGACATAATTCCAGTTAGGAGTAGAATTTGAATTTTTTGAGTGACACTTTTTCATGATGCTATATGATGATTCCAAAAATGCAAAAAAAATAATTTAGATTTTTGTTAAAGGGAGCACTGTACCAAATCAATGCGCAATTCGTGTAATCCTATAATAGTTCCGGAAAAGCACGAAGACTAGGCTTGTAAATGTGAGGTTTTCGGGCAATTTGTTTCTCCGGGGATGGTATGTTTGTATTTAAATGAACGAATGGGACCTACCCGTTGCACCTACAATGATAAAGTACGATATTTTTAATTTATCGACCTAAATAGTGCCCAGGGCGTAAGCACCTGCCTAAATGGTGAACAGGCATGCCAGAAAACATGAAAAAGTGAGGGCGCTATGTGCAGGTCCGTAGCAGAAAATTTAGCTTAATAACCCCTCATGAAACAAGGCTTAAAATTAAAGTTGAGATGTTACTGAAAATGGTCATAGGTGACAAGTATGCCATAAATGTAACCGGAGGGTAGAAAAGGTGTCTTGAAATATGGCACTTTTACACGTATTTCAATGAGAAAGATATTTGGTGTGGTGCTCCCATCTGCCTTTCGTGGCGTCGTTCCAACAACATGGATATCTACGCGGTTTCCGTGGTTAGTAAGCTGGACAATACGATAGTTTGGAGCGTCGTTTCGTCCATAGATACTGCTGGCACGTTTCTATCCCTTTTCGACAAGCAAAACGACAGATTCTCTCCATTGTCTGCACATGTGTCACGCTCGCCAAATGGGCCGTGGCAGGAAGTCAAATTGGATGAATTGGGTGAAGGGAAGAAGAAAAAAATACTGACCAACCGACCCACAATTTTTTTCTCTCTGGAGGGCAACCAAACATTTTTATTTTTTTTGGCCTAAAATGTCAGATTGTCAGATATACCTTTACCCAGCGCTCCCCCATGACATTTCATCTTTACTAGCCCCTTCCCATCGACCCCCTCCCCTGGTCACCAACCCCACCCACAGCCCCACCCACAGTTAGGTAGCAGAAATCACCACTAACCACTGTGGGTCACATCAAGGTTTCAGCAATCCAATTGGGCTAATGTTTCAATATTATTCTCTTACTCTTACTATTAATAACTCTCATTTTACTTGTATGGTGGTTCATGTTATTTGTTACTTGGCTTAAGCTTAAGTTGAATGTCATCACATTAATGTTTAGATTTATGGCTATTCAGTTTCAAGTACAATGCTTTTAAATTCAACAAATATGGAAATAATATAATTTTAATTAATAAATGTTTACCTCATACGACATAAAAACTGCCCAAAAAATCCTTTTCAATTTGACAATGTCACAAATTGGTAAACGTTATAAGCTGATATTCTATAAGTACAAAACAGACAAATGCACAGCTATGTCCTTAGTGCCCTGTGAATGACCTTTTACCCATAGCTGTTTCTTTGAACTGTGTAGAGTAGAGTGTTTCTAGAATTTTTCACAACCCTTTTTTTAAATGCCTGTAACTAAGTCCTAAAGTTGTTGTAAGGAAGATTATTTGGTCAGTAATATGCTAATTAGTCCAGCTTAATTAATTTTTAATTACTTGGGGTATGGGGGGTCAGGCAACAAAATTATATTTTTTATTAGATTCTCCAGAGTTTTTACTATAAGAAATGGTGAAAATCAAAACTATTATTTTTTTAAGAAATTCCCATTTTAATTGGTGTCATTCTACCTTAAAGGTTTTTCACTGGTTTTGGCAAAGCTGGAACTCAAAATCTGGTTGAATAAAAGTCAAAACGTCAGCATTTACTTTCTCGGCGTATCCAAGAGCCCCTCGCAGGCAGCAAGCTAGTTCTGCAAGCGAGATATGTCATATGACTGTGTCATGTGATTAAATAACAAGTTTTATTAATAAACAGAATGGTTATTTTGATTGTAGAAAATTTGAAAAAAAAGATAAACCAATAATAAGTTCTACACTTTGCCGTACCTTTATTACTTTTCTGATGTTTATTAGGTGATTTTACATCAAAAAATACCAAATGACGTAATGCATTTAACACTTTCCCATAGCCGTAGACTGCAGAAATAGCATGTAATGCCCATGTACACTCATGTATAATAGTTTTAACGCAGATTCTCAAAGAAGGAAAAAAGTGACCCGTAACAAGGATTATAGCTTTCTATTTATCGATAGGGGTTCCATGGTTTGTTGTTCAATGTAGAGGACATATCAATAGGGGCTCCATGGTTTGTTGCTCAATGAAGAGGACATATTGATTATAGGGGCTCCATGATTTGTTGTTCAATACAGAGGACATATCGATAGGGGCTCCATGTTTTGTTGTTCAATATAGAGGACATTTCGATAGGGGCTCCATGGTTTGTTGTTCAATATAGAGGACATATCGATAGGGGCTCCATGGTTTGTTGTTCAATGTAGAGGACATATCGATAGGGGCTCCATGGTTTGTTGTTCAATATAGAGGACATATCGATAGGGGCTCCATGGTTTGTTGTTCGATGTAGAGGACATATCGATAGGGGCTCCATGGTTTGTTGTTCAATATAGAGGACATATCGATAGGGACTCCATGGCTTGTTGTTCAATATAGAGGACATATCGATAGGGCTCCATGTTTCGTTGTCAATATAGAGGACATATCGATAGGGACTCCATGGTTTGTTGTTCAATATAGAGGACATATCGATAGGGACTCCATGGCTTGTTGTTCAATATAGAGGACATATCGATAGGGCTCCATGTTTCGTTGTCAATATAGAGGACATATCGATAGGGGCTCCATGGTTTGTTGTTCGATGTAGAGGACATATCGATAGGGGCTCCATGGTTTGTTGTTCAATATAGAGGACATATCGATAGGGCTCCATGTTTCGTTGTCAATATAGAGGACATATCGATAGGGACTCCATGGTTTGTTGTTCAATATAGAGGACATATCGATAGGGACTCCATGGCTTGTTGTTCAATATAGAGGACATATCGATAGGGCTCCATGTTTCGTTGTCAATATAGAGGACATATCGATAGGGGCTCCATGGTTTGTTGTTCGATGTAGAGGACATATCGATAGGGGCTCCATGGTTTGTTGTTCAATATAGAGGACATATCGATAGGGACTCCATGGCTTGTTGTTCAATATAGAGGACATATCGATAGGGCTCCCATGTTTCGTTGTCAACATAGAGGCATTTGACTAAGGCATTTGACCTAGTTGATCACACCCTTCTAATTGGTAAGATCATTGACATTGGAGTTCGTAGGTCCATCGTTCCATGGATTTGCGACTTTCTTCGCAACCGGCAACAGTGTGTCAGGTATAACGATGTTCTTTCAGACTATACTAAATTGCACGGTGGTGTTCCTCAGGGTACAAAACTAGGCCCAATTGGATTTCAGATTTTAATTAATGATGCTGCACTTAATTCTGGGAGTAAATGTCTGAAGTATGTTGATGATTTGAGTTTCGCTGAAAATTATAATGGATACCAAACAAGTACAAATCCAAGATGATCTTGACAATTTTACAAAATGGGCTTCGGACAACAACCTGAAATAAAATCACACTAAGTGCCAAGGACTCCAAATTGCCTTTTCAAAACAACCACCACCACTACGTGTCTTAAGAATTGGTACTGAACCACTTGCATATGTCACTGAAGCTAAAGTTCTTGGTGTGCGCATCCAAAACAACCTTAAATGGGATGTCCAGGTGGACAGTACGTTGAAAAAAGCTAATTCCCGTTTGTTTATGCTTCGGACTTTAAAACGTTTCGGTTTCACCAAAGATGAGCTCAGTGTTGTATATAGTGGATATGTCAGACCAATTCTTGAGTACGCCGATGTGGTATGGCACTCGAGTGTTTCAGCTACTCAGTCTTAACAAATAGAATCAACTCAAAAAAGGGCATGCAGAATAATCCTTGGCCGTAATTATACTTCTTACGAGGATGCTTTAAACATTTGCAAATTTGACACCCTCTCTGGTAGACGTGAAGGGCACTGTCTTAGGTTTGCCGAAGGGCTTTCCAAATCAAATCGCACCAGTTCCCTAATACCGCCTACCAGAGGGGAGTGCCATGGTCGTATTTTACGCAATAATAGTGAGATTTCTCAGCTGCCAGCCAGGACTAATAGGTTCAAAAACAGTCCTGTGCCGTATTTTGTGCAGCTTTTAAATAAATAGGCCCAGGATTTTTCTGCACCCACTTCTATTTTTATAATGGTATTTGCTATGTACATAATGCAATTTTAAAAAAATATCTATAATGTGCAATATTCTCTTCTATATTAATTAATCACATAATTACCATGCCTTGTTCTTCGGCGTTTTTCAATGTTTTATACCATATCAAATTGTTGATGTTTTTATCTATAATGTGCAATATTCTCTTTTATATTAATTAATAAGTTCCTTGTCTTGTTTTTCAATGTTTTTATCATGTAAATTTCATGCAATTTGGCCTTAGGGCCACGACTGTGAAATGTTAATAAAATCAATTCAATTCAATTCATAGAGGACATATCGATAAGGGCTCCATGGCTTGTTGTTCAATATAGAGGACATATCGATAGGGCTCCTTGTTTCGTTGTCAATATAGAGGACATATCGATAGGGACTCCATGGTTTGTTGTTCAATATAGAGGACATATCGATAGGGACTCATGGTTTGTTGTTCAATATAGAGGACATATCGATAGGGCTCCATGTTTTGTTGTTCAATACAGAGGACATATCGATAGGGGCTCCGTGGTTAGTTGATCAATATAGAGGACATATCGATAGGGGCTCCGTGGTTAGTTGTTCAATATAGAGGACATATCGATAGGGCTCCATGTTTTGTTGTTCAATACAGAGGACATATCGATCTGGGCTCCGTGGTTAGTTGATCAATATAGAGGACATATCGATAGGGGCTCCGTGGTTAGTTGTTCAATACAGAGGACATATCGATAGGGGCTCCGTGGTTAGTTGATCAATATAGAGGACATATCGATAGGGGCTCCGTGGTTAGTTGTTCAATATAGAGGACATATCGATAGGGGCTCCGTGGTTAGTTGTTCAATATAGAGGACATATCGATAAGGGCTCCATGGTTTGTTGTTTAACTCTTTACCTGACATAGACGCATTAATGCGTCAACACGACCTTTTTACGTTTTACCCTATAACTCGTTAACCAAACATCGGAAGTATGGCAAACTATACCTTTTTGGAATCCTTGTGCTCAGCCGAACAATTTGGTATGCCTGTTAGTGTAATTGAAGGCATTTGAATTTTTGTGCCCCTGTATGGCGGCCATTTTGGATTTTGGGCTTACGGTATATTTGTCGTGCTGATCGTACACGATTCTGGTCGTTGCGCCATAACCGAATAACCCACTCCAGCAAATTTGGTAACAAAATGTTCAGAATTATAATGCCCATCTCTTGAAAGCATTTGAAGGGCTCAAGTAGTATAGTTTTCATACAGGACTACTAAATATTTGTAAAAAAAAATGTTACAAAAATTGCATGCTGGGTAACGGTTACTATGGCAAATTTTCACAGAAGTGTCCGGCCATTCATAAGCTTTCAGAATATATATCGTTTTACTACCTTACAGAGTCTCATATTCAAATTATAAGTTAATATTTACATGCATGTGCAAATTCACAATTTCTTCAAAAATTAATTTGTCAGGGAAAGAGTTAATATAGAGGACATATCGATATGGGCTCCATGGTTTGTTGTTCAATATAGAGGACATATCGATAGGGACTCTATGGTTTGTTGTTCAATATAGAGGACATATCGATAGGGGCTCCATGGTTTGTTGTTTAATATAGAGGACATATCGATAGGGGCTCCATGGTTTGTTGTTCAATACAGAGGACATATCGATAGGGGCTCCGTGGTTCGTTGTTCAGTGCCACATATGCAGGTCACATCTCAGATGTCCCCCACTTTGCACACTTTTAAATAGCTATTTGTGATGTGTCTTGGCAAAATTAATAAGGAATAATTAATGGGTGGTGTATGTAGATGATCTTAAAAGGCTTTATTGTCACTTTGTTTTAAATCAAAATCCTTGTGACTAAGCATAATCTTACACATGCAGGTAGATCTCCTGACACATCAGCGCTTTACTGATGTCATCCCACAATTTGAGATGACAAGAAATAGTTATGGCTGCAAGAGTGAACAAGTTTCCAGAAATGGATCGAAATATTTCAAGTTAAACTGAGTTTATGGATACTTTTAACTAGGTACTGGTGAAGAAATTTGAATCCCAAATAGTATGTTCAATGTAATGAATCTAACAAACTGATACAAATGAACCATAATGTAAACAATGTATTGATGATCCAGATATGGATCAAGTTTGTTGTTGTGTATTATATTATTTCTTTTTGGAACTCCGATATCGTATAGAAAATCAACACTCTTAATATCAACTATAAGGCAAAAAAAACATTGAGTTGCCTGCCCTCAAGGGCCAAAAAGTCTCGGTCGGTTGATTTTCCCTTATTTCCCCCCTTTTTTTTGCTGATAAATATTACTGACAGACAGTTCATGTCAAGACAAAATTGGTAAATGTCAATTTGACCAATGTTTCTAGTGTGATAATAGTTTAAAAACAATTTATTCAAGCAAAGATATTCCTTTCAAGCAGAAAATAGTAATATTTTGACAATATGGGTCAAATTTAAATCTTAAAAAAGGAATTGCCACCCTAGATTTTAGGGTCAGTCTATGAGGGCAACACAACAACAACTAGAATTGAGTGTCGTCTCAGACGACGAATATTAGTCGCGCATTGAAGTTATTTGTTATGTTGACCTTTGTGTGACATTTTTGACCTGTTATGCTTGACACTCTGGGTAATGGTGGCCATGACTATGAGAGTATTTATGACTAAATATGGTCAAAATCGGCCAAATGGTTACGGAGCTATTGGTTTCATGACATAAGAAAGACCTTTTACCACTGTATCACAACGTACATGTATGTTTACCGTATCTGACAATACCAGCGAAGACACAAGTATCGGCATTAAAATGCAAGACCGTTTTAAGTGAAAATCACATTTTGACCCCAAGTGACCTTTTCTTGACCTTTGACCCCAAACTTATGATTGACTTTTTTTCTAGGCTTATCGATGCGCACAAAACAAAAGTAATCTAGTCAAAATCAGAGCAAGTCTTCAGTATTACACCTGTACAGTTCATTGACCCCTAGTGACCCCATTTGACATGTCACTTTTAGTGGAGAAGCAACCTATATGAACATGGATGAGAGGAATCTTTTGACCAATTCTGACAATCATGGATCATTTCCTCTCGGACAAGTAGCATTTTGAGTGAATGGGGTGAACATGTACATTTTGACCCCTAGTGACCTTTTCTTGACCTTTGACCTTAACGTTATGATTGAATTTTGTTCTTGTCTCATCAATGCCCACAAAATAAAACAAACCCGGTCAAAATCGGAGCATGTCTTACATTTCCCCCCTGTAAAGTTCAATGACCCCTTGTGACCCCTGTGTGACATGTGACACCTTGTGCTTTAAAACCTGAGTAGTGGTGCACATAAGAGTACTTCTGACCAAACATGGTCAACATCGGTTCAATGGTGACGGAGCTATAGGTCCCATGACAGAAGAAGAAGAAGAAGAAACAGGACGAATACAGTATATTAGTCGTTGACACGACTAATATAAATATGTGTTGCCTTAATGCTCCTAATAATTTGATACAAATTAATCATGTGAAGAATGGATAGATGAACCTGTACATGAAAATAATATTCTCCAATAACAAATATGACAGGTTGAGATAAGGTGTTTTATCTATAAGATCATACTTTACATAATTATATACTTATTTTTACATACGATAATTATAACTTATTGAAAGTATTATCATACCATAACACAACACTATAAAATATACAAACATCCATAATGTTCCGGATATAAGTATTTATTCGTACTCCAGGAATAGAAAAATAGCTCTCAGATTTACAAAAGTAAATACTTACAACCTGTCTGTTTACATCTACTCATAACAATGTTTTAATACAGAATTTCATCACAATATGTGATATCTATCTATTGCTAAAACTTGGAATTTCTATTACCAGCTATTAATGTAGGCAAACTTGGAATTTCTATTATCAGCTATTAATGTAGGCATTTTAAGTGTGAAAAATGTGAATAGGTGACGAGTGACATGTAATTTAGTTATGTGCAGAAGAGTCTTTTTTCCAAATATTGTTGAATTAGGGGTTCATTAAGGTTTCGTCGTTGTTTATCTTGAATCGACAACTGTAAGACGGGTTTATTTTGCGAGGGCAGCTAAACCGAGCAAAATAAACCTGTCTTACCATTGTCGATTCAAGATAAACAACGACGAAGACCTTGTTGAACCCCGTCCAACAACGACCAAACATATTTACATCATTCATATGTGAATAGTGTTTTGGATAATTGATGAAAACAAGTAAAAAAACGTGTTTTAATAGGCTTATGCAGGGATCAATGTGCAGCTTGAACCTACCCTCCTCAAGCATTCACCTGTATTCACCTTTCTTTAGGTTAAATTAGGTCAAGATTAGGTCTATCCTGCAATTTGTAGGGTGAAGATTCACCTTAGTGAACCATGTTTGTTCAATAGTAATATATGGGAGAAGTTGAAATATAGGTGAAGAGTCATCATAGATTCACCTGTCCAATGTACAGCGTGTCCCAAAAACTGGGTTCAAAAGTTTGCGAGCTTATAAGTAAAAAAGTAGGAAACATGGATAGTTAACATTTAGGGATATTAAACAAAATATACTTGACCTTAATTGGTTAAATTCTGTTATTAATCCAATGTTAACTTTTTGAAATACAAAGATATTAATTGAGCGTGGTCAAAACCCATTTGTCCCAGTTTTCAAGGAACACCCCGATTTATTGCAATTGCGTATTGTTGTGACTTTATTCAAGTTTTGCCTTTGCATTTATTCTTTACAAAGATTTGGGCAGTAAACAAAATTATCTTGGTCATATTGCAATAATACAAGTTCATTATTTACATAAACATTAAAACAAAATGTTCTTTGTTATAGTCCGAGTTATTGTTAAGTTCTTACGGAGAATAAACCCAAATGCCGAGAATACTGCACATAGCGCACAGTTTCATGCAATGCACGGATGGTTTATTCCTTAAATCGGGACAAATGGGTTCTGACCACACTCTATTCAAATCTTTGTATTTCAAGAAAAATTACATTGGATTGGTCTCTGAATTTACCCAATTAAGGTCAGGTATATTTTGTTTGATATGTGTAAATATAAGCTATCCATGATTGCTACTTATTTCTTTATAAGCTTGCAAACATTTGAACCCAGTTTTTTGGGACACGCTGTATAAATTAGTTCAAGATTCACCTCTCCAAAAATATTACTAGGCAAAGATTAGGCGTCTTATCTTTGATTAACCTTGAGGAGGGTAGGTTCAAGATGCACATTGACGCCTGCATTAATTTTACATAAAAAAATAGCTGCTCTTTAAAAAATGGGGGGAAAAATGTTTACGTTTTATTATAATTAAGCCCTTATTTGGACATCGTCCGTTCCCTGTAAATGGGCGAGGGAACTTCTGAATGGGCTGGGTTACGAAAGGTAAACATTAGAGAAGACAAATTATTTCGCAAGTAATTGTGAAATTTAAAATATTTTGTAAATAGCATTTTATTCACACACCACCTTTAACATAAAGAGAAAAATTAAATCAAGAATGCGTTTAATTTACATAACATATTTTGATACATGTTTATAGAATGTTTGTATCAAATCAAAACACCCCCCCCCCCCCCCCCCCCCCATTTCAATAGTGGTTTACCGTGCAATGATGCAAAATGGTGATTCTCTTGTGCTGGGTAGCGATCCTTCGGTCTAAAATTGTGGCTTTAGGAGTGAGCCGTAACATATGGCCCTTGCCAAAAATATTTTCCTCAGCATAGCGTTTTTTCTTCAGAATAGCGTTTTGGATAATTGATGAAAGCAAGTAAAAAAATATGTTTTAATGGGCTTAATTTTACATAAAAAAATAGCTGCTCTTTAAAAAACGGGGGGAAAAATGTTTACGTTTTTATTATAATTAAGCCCTTATTTGGACATCGTCCGTTCCCTGTAAATGGGCGAGGGAACTTCTGAATGGGCTGGGTTACAAAAGGTAAACATTAGAGAAGACAAATTATTTCGCAAGTAATTGTGAAATGTAAAATATTTTGTAAATAGCATTTTATTCACACACCACCTTTAACATTTAGAGAAAAATTAAATCAAGAATGCGTTTAATTTACATAACACATTTTGATACACGTTTATAGAATGTTTGTATCAAATCAACCCCCCATTTCAATAGTGGTACGGTCCATACTAGATGAAAGGGATCTCATTTTACCGCGCGATGATGCAAAATGGCGATTCTCTTGCGCTGGGTAGCGATCCCTCGGTCTAAAATTGTTGCTTTAGGAGTGGGCCGTAACATATGGCCCTCGCCAAAAATATTTTCCTCAGGGATATAGCTACATTTTGGTATATAAAGCTGTTTGCTAACTTTAAGGATTGCTTGGCGAAATGCATTTATACGGCGAAAAAATGAACAAATTTTGCGGATTTTTCTTTCTTTTTTTTACAATTTTGCATCGGTGCATATATGCATTAGTGGCTTCCAAATAAGGTTCGCTATCCTAGTAATTTGCATATGAACAGTGGGTTTATCTCAAATCGACAACGCTTTGTTACTGTACTTAAGGTATGGGGGAGTTGTTGAATCCCTTATTATATTCCATTTCACTTTCAAGAGACAGTGAACATCATCACAGCAATATTGATTATGAGAATTCTTTAAAGGTAGATGTTCCAATTTTCAACTTGAAGTTTTCTATTCTACATGAAAGGTCATCCTTAAAAAAGTCGTGTTCCAAAGTTTGAGTTGCATAGTTCTAATGGTTCTTATTTAAGACGCACAAGATGCTGTGAACTGTACCCATTGAGTAGTACACAAACTATATCGGTGGTTACCACCATTCGCGGTAATTCGACGTTATTTCATCGATTTCTCCGTAATTATACCGATTTAGGCCGTCAAATTTCAGTATGGTGATGAGAAAAATACGAGCTTTCATATGATATGAAAATCTCCGTATGTTTGAAATAATTCTGTGTTACGAAAATGTGATCGGGTCATCTACCTTTAATCGTTGCATGATTTTATAGCTTGTTTACTCTGAAAATATTCTAGAAATTTCAAAGATTAAGGACAATTCGGTAAAATCAACTTTACAGGTATCTGCAAGCAAGCCGTATGAAGTATATTCAGTGGGGTTATTTTATGAATCAAGCCTCCATAAAATTCAGGAAAATGGGTATTTACTAATGGAGTTTGTACAGAGCCCTTATCAAATTGATGTACAAGCCTTATCAAATTGATGTAGGCTGCTTGATCAGAAGATGGTAAAACTCCCAGAAATCCAATATTTGGGTACATCAGTTTATAACACAGGATCATTAACACCTGGTAATTGGGAGCAAAGTGTAATTAAAATTTAGGAGTATTTGAAACTCTAGTAATTGAAAACCAAAAAATAGGTATCCCCCCCCCCCCCCAATTTTGTCCTCGGTTTTGCAAAAAAAGGGGGGGGGGGGGAATGAAGAATCCTTGCAAAGTGGGACTTTGAAAAAATGAAGAATGGTCATGATTAACAACTTTTATGTTGGGGGAAGGGGGACAGGAACATATTACCCCTATATTGGATTAATAAATGGGTAAGACAGTCTGCTGACCATGTAACATCCTGCAAGTGTTACGGACGTTGAAATATTTTGACCTGACTATCATGATATTCTGCTACAAATAATTCCATGCCATCCTCTGACAATGCAATACCTCCAGGGAAACTCACATTTGTAGTGATGCAATCAAGGTATTCACCCTCAGATGTATATCGGTATACACCTGTAGGGTCACCTGTACATTCATTTACTACAAATATCTCACCTTGTCTACAGCATGCATAACAAGGTGACCATACTTTGACATCTGGTGGAGGCTGGATGACTCTGACATTGCCACCAGAGTAATCCATCAACTGCACAGATGTGCTTTGTTTTAACATAGTATTTAAGAATGAACTGATTATCTCACCATTGGAGGTAATTGCAAGGCGGTATGGCGTGGATTGTGTTGCAAACTTGGATATGAGTGAGCCATCAGGATGATGGATGGATATGGTGTTGTTTACCTGGCCTACTAGGATTCTACCCTCTGTATCTATTGCTACTGAATTCACATTAGATGGATCATTGTTGGCATCAATTATAGGAAAAGTGGATAGCTCTTTACCCTGTTTGTTATCTAAATTGATACCTGTGTTTCCTATTGGGACAGATACATACTTGCAATCAGGGGTGACTGCAATATCTACAGCTCCAGGGGACTCATACAGTGTACACTTAACATCACCTTTCTTAGAATACACCTTTACACCCTTTTCCCAACTTGTCAATGCAATATCCCCATTCTGATCGATGGCAAGTCCACAAAGTTTATTAAAGTCACCTGTATTGAATCGGTCAGTCACGTTCCAGTTTCCCAATAATAGGTGCCCTATGATTGGTACTACTGGTATAGCTGCCTTAAACTCGACATATCCCAGCGACTTCTCTACTGCTATTGGCTTTGATTGTGCAAGCTTCTGTAGTTGTGTTGACAGTGCGGTATGAGAAGATATCAATTCATATTTAGACCCAGATTCTGTAACTCTGGTAGTATCTTCCTTTGCTTTCTGGATTTGTCTCATAGTAGACTCCAAGGTTGTCCGCTGTTCATCAAGTTCTTTAAGTCTTTCCATCTTGATCTTGTCCATTTCAGCCTTGTGTTTCTTCACCATCTTGTTCACTTGTTTGATGCAGTCTTTCCTAACATTTGCTAGTGATTGTTTTGCCAGTTGTAAGTTCTTTTCAAGGTCACGCTTCACATCCTCTGTGATCTTCACAGCTGCCTGATAATTCTTCAAGGTGATATTGCATTTCTTCTGCAATCCCTCGAGCTCGGATGATTGCATCGTTGCAGCTTCATCCAGAGTTACACGTTTGTGTTCAACCTTACATCCTTCCAAGATGACACAGTCCTGGCAGACAGCTTTCCGTTCAGTCTTGCAGTAGTACTCTAACTTCTTCCCATGCACTTTGCAATGCTTGTCTTCTTGAGCTTTAAGATTGACCTTCCCAGAAAGAATATCTGCTATGGGTACAACCGTGTGGTCTTTCATGGCCTTCAGTAACTTATGCGCTGCATAGCATGTGTCACATAGATACTCCTTGCAGTCCAGGCATCGTACTGTAGCCTTCTCACTATCACAGTTGCTGCAACGGGTGTGAGAACTGGGCATGACCTGTATTCAGTAAATAAAAATACCCAAAATGAACTATTATTTTATATAAATATCAAGTGGTACACAGAAACAAGGACTTTTATATTTCTTATGGAAAGGTGGTTTCTAGATGTTTGTAATATATGCTTTCCTATGTGACCTGCGAAATATTCCATGTTAAAGTTTGTTTGCCAATAGAAATGACTTCAGTTGAGACTATAGCTGGGAATTTCCCAATAATTTCAACAGGTAGGCAATATGGGATCTGACTTGCAATATGCAATATGCAAAAGCAAAAGGAATTTAAACACCCTTAGGCCAATTTTTTTTTTTTTTTGTCCATTGAGGGTCTTCAAAAGGTAGGGTCGGTAGGTCGGATTTTCATTCTTTTTTTCTTCTTTTTTTTTATACGGATATTGTGTTTGGGAATATGAATTTGGCATGAATACTGTGAATTAATAAAGTCCAAACACAAAACACATCACTTTGACGGTATAGAACTCTTTTTCATGAGTTTGCTGCTTTACACTCGGCCACCTTCACACTGCTGATTTCGATCTCCAATATTGTCGCATCGGTTGCACTGCAAACTTATTCTCTCACACTGCGTTTTTAGTATAAAAATGACATCACTTCCACGTGTGTTCAATTTTCATTCAGTCCTTTTAATAGTCCCCGCGGGTGCCAAGTTCATGCAATAAACATCATGTTACATAGGATTGCGCATTGGGGGATGGTGTTATAAAGACCAGATTGAAGAAATCAGGGATAAAGCGGTTGCTAAATTGCTAAAAAAGTTGTTTTAAAAAAGTAATCAAAAAATAATACGGTCGGCACCATGGTACACGGTCGGTCGGACGTGGACAAACAAACAATTGATTTTTGTTATCATTGGTTGTGAATCAAATGAATATAATCCTAAGCAATGGTATTTCGGCATGAGTAAAATGTGTTAATACAAATCGTGCCCGAAACATTAAATTGTTCAGCTGAATCAATGGCATGGAGGGAAGGAGGATTCTTTTGTGATGCCAAAATATTTGTTGTTGTGCCGTGTGTGTGTTCCTCTTCCAACGGAGACCAGTACATATCGGCATCCTGTCATATGGGCAGTCTAATTCAAATATTCAGAATTATTGATGGCATTTTTTTTCAGGTAATAAAATAACTTTAAAATGCATCATTACCTTTGTCTCAGTAGCGACTGTATCCTGGAGACTGCTCAAATGGAAATGTACCGGCAGATCCTTGACACCATTCTTAGGTAGTTTGTGGGTCTTCCGGCAAGTTGGACACATCAAAATGCGCTTATCTTTACTGCTATGAACCAACTGTTCCAGACAATCTCGACAGAATCCATGGTGACAGGGCAGGGTTCTTGGGTCTCGGAAAGTCTCTATACAAATCGGACACTCCAACAGTTTGTTGCTGATTCTTTCGGCAAGTGGGTTTGCTTCGGCCATTTTTGAAATAACCTATTAGAACGATAAAGAAATATAATACTCACTTCAGTAACAGTGATCAGAGATAAACTACCCCATACTCATGTTTCATGTTTAAGTTAAACACTTTTCAGTGAGTTAGATGGGTGTTTAAGTTAAACACATATTTTAGATTTGCATTTAGTTAAAAGTGTGTTAAGTTAAAACCACATTAAAATATGTACGAGAGAGAGGACCTAGAATATTTTTCCCCGTTTACTATTTAGTGGGTCATTCACTTTCCAAAGATTGAGATAATACATCATGCCTTTACCCCCCCCCCCCCCCTCAAGTTTGTGAGCTGACTGAAAAAAATATTTGGGTACCCTTTTTAATCTGATCTTGCAACCCCCCCCCCCCCCCCCAAAAAAAAAATCCCTAGCTACGCCACTGATCTTTACTTATCCTCCGTTCCCCATCACATTTCTTCAACTGGTCCCTTCCCATCGACCCCCTCCCTGGTTACCAACCCTCAACCTGAGTTAGGTAGCTGAAATCACCACTTACCAAGGTTTCAGCAATCCCTTTTAGCTAATGTTTCAATTGTACTCTCTTATTCTTACTGTAATAACTCTAATTCTATGATGGTTATGTGGTTCTATAATTCATGCAGCTAAATTTTACTTGGCTTTAGTTGGATGTCATCACATAGAAATGTTTAGAATGGCTATTCAGTTTGCACACCTGTTCACGTGTATACGAAAAGTCCGATTTACAGGGCGACCTCAGTTTTCGCTGTGAAAAAGAGTTTTTTTGTTGCGGTTTCAACGCCAACGTCATTTATTCCGTCTAATGTGTCGCGGATTGACTAATTCAATAAAAAAACACTATACGTAACTCAAAATGTGATATATATCAAAAAAGCAAATCGGGGGGGGGGGGGGGGGCACATATTAGGATATTCAGCCTTTTGAGCCTAGCGCACTATGAAAAAGAGTTTTTTCGTTGCGGTTTCAACGCCAACGTCATTTATTCCGTTTAATGTGTCGCGGATTGACTAATTCAATTAAAAAACACTATACGTAACTCAAAATGTGATATTATGCACATATTAGGATATTCAGCCTTTGAGCCTAGCGCACTATGAAAAGAGTTTTTTCGTTGCGGTTTCAACGCCAACGTCATTTATTCCGTTTAATGTGTCGCGGATTGACTAATTCAATTAAAAAACACTATACGTAACTCAAAATGTGATATTATATCAAAAAATGCAAATCGGGGGTCACATATTAATTAGGATATTCAGCCTTTTGAGCCTAGCGCGCTATGAAAAAGAGTTTTTTCGTCTGCGGTTTCAACGAGAACGTCATTTATTCGGTCAAATTTGTCGCAGATTGACCAGTTCGATAAAAAAACATTATACGTAACTCAAATTGTGAAATAATATCCCAAAAATCAAATCGGGGGGCACATTTTAGGATATTCACTATTCAGCCTTTGAGCCTAGGCCACGCTGTGAAAAAGAGTTTTTTCGTTGCGGTTTCAACGAGAACGTCATTTATTTGGTCAAATGTGTCGCAGATTGACCAGTTCGATAAAAAACATTATACGTAATTCAAAATGTGAAATAATGTCCAAAAAGCAAATCGGGGCACATTTTAGGATATTCACTATTCAGCCTTTTGAGCCTAGGCCACGCTGTGAAAAAGAGTTTTTTCGTTGCGTTTCAACGCCAACGTCATTCATTCCATCTAATGTGTCGCGGATTGACTAATTCATAAATAAAAAAAACTATACGTAACTCAAAATGTGATATTATATCAAAAAAAAGCAAATCAGGGGGGGCACATATTAATTAGTATATTCAGCCTTTTGAGCCTAGCGCGCTATGAAAAAGAGTTTTTTCGTTGCGGTTTCAACGAGAACGTCATTTATTCGGTCAAATGTGTCGCAGATTGACCAGTTCGATAAAAAAACATTATACATAACTCAAAATGTGAAATATATCCTAAAAAGCAAATCGGGGGGGCACATTCATTTTTAGGATATTCACTTTTCAGCCTTTTGAGCCTATAGGCCACTCTGTGAAAAAGAGTTTTTTTGTTGCGGTTTCAACGAGAACGTCATTTATTCCGTCAAATGTGTCGCAGATTGACCAGTTCGATAAAAAAAACATACGTAACTCAAAATGTGATTTGGAGTTACGTATTTATAAACATTATTATGACGAATCGGTTGAAATAGTACTGCCAAATCTAAGCAAAATGTAGTGCCCCTAAAAATTATCCTTTTTTTCTTGTCATACATTTTCTTAAAGTGTATTTTATCTGATGATTCTATCCGGGAATTCTATAGTAATATTTCAATTTTCTCATGTTAAAAAATGATATAAATAAAATATAAATAAAATCATTTTTTTTCTTCTTGTAGAATCAATTTGCAATTTTCTTGTAGAATCAATTTTGCAATTTGCACAGAATTCGATACAAACACATTAGACCAAGGAGTTATTATTATTAACTATGATAACTCCTTGGTTAGAGCTGGTTTAGACTTCATCAACCTTTACGTCTACCGACGCTAGTCTTTTGCCATGGCGTATGTATTGTGTGCACAAATCTTCGCAATACGCAAAGTTGTGGTAAAAGACTAGCATATTCGACAACGTTCAGCGATGAAAAGTGAATCGCTCGGATTCAAGTAAGGGCAGCGTAAGAATGAGCTATGGTTTGCGATGGTTTCCAGTTTTCAATACGATTTATTCCGTAAAAATATACTACCGGGTTCCAAAGTGTCGTCAATTAATTATTTCCTTTCATCCTTCCACGGCCCTTACCGAGGTTCAAATCGATCTGCGTGGCTAAAGCTACGTAGCTCGAGCAGGACAGACTCATTTCTTACAACTTGGGCGGAATCAATATTGGTTATTTCGGTACATCACTTCTAAATATGGCGAACAAAAGAGTAAGGTGAAAACTGAGGTCGTCCTGTTAATAATAATACGCGAACAGGTGTGTTTGAGGTTAAAACAATAACAATTCTGTAAGTTAAATTATAAGTAGTATAATAATAAATAATTACCTCTTACGACATCAAAACTGCCAAACTAATGCAGGGGAAAATTAATCACACTTTGTTGATAACACAACTTGGTAGATTATTATAAGCTGATATTCTAAGTACACAATTATGCAAACGTTTGTTTGTTTTAGTGACAAATATTCTCTAAAATAATCTTCACTTGTTTGGCAAAGCTGGAACAAGTAACAGAATATCTGGTTGATTACAAATCAAAATTTCAGCATTGAATTTCTCCGATAGAAAATTGGTTAGCAGCAGAAAACTGGTGGTCCTTCGACAAACTAAGTAGATATAAAACGGGCGTATCCAAAGGCCCGCTCGCAGCAAGCTAGTATCGCAAGCCAAACATGTCATGTGACCGTGTCATGTGATTAAATGTGAAGTTTTGTTATTATAAACAGAATGGTTATTTTGATTGTAGATAATAAAAATAAAAAGATAAAAGATAAACCTATGATAAGTTCTACACTTTGCCGTTCCTCTATCACTATTCTGTGTGCTTATTAAGGGAATTTTATAGGAAAAAACAACAAATGATGTAATGCATTCAGAACGTCCCCATAGTCGTAATTAAACTACAGAAATAGCATGTAATGCCAATTTATCTAGTTATATCTATATTTCAAAGTTCAATTTCACAATGGTGGTTGTGTTTACATTGTTGATAAAGCTCAACAGGACATCGCTATCATTGCTAATAATCCATATCTTCTCTCTCAAAATAGTTTGCTCACAGAAAAGATTGAGGAGAGACAACACACCGATCTGGTATTGGTAGCAATTTGGCTTCCTACCACAACTCTTTTATCTTTTACTTATATCATTCAGTAGCATGTAAACTCGCTCGCACATAGGCCACGACCACCTTTCACTGCAAATTATGAGCGTTTACTTTTGGATAAACTAAAAGTAAACTCAAAAGTAAACGCAATACTAAACACTTATGTGAGCCAAACAACTAAGCTGTTTTCCACCCAGCCTCTAATAAATAACTGTCCCATTATATCACAGATGGTGGAAACATCTGTGATTATATTCACTCAGCTTGAGCGTGCTTTGAGGTCAATTGGGTGCAAAATACCTTTAGTTTTGCGTTTACTTTTACGTATAGTTTTGTGTTTAGAATTGCGTTTACTTTTGAGTTTACTTTTTTGTGTCCAAAGTAAACGCTCATAATTTGCTATTTACATTGATTTTATTTATATTTGTGTCACAACATTGACTCTTAGCCTTGTGCGTGATGCGTGAGATATCATACAATGATTCACAATTGTGATGAGAATAACAGTGATTGGTTGTCCCGATAACACTTGCAGTGCCAACCTACCATAAGTGATGATGGACGTCCGCATGTAAATGACATACATTTTGGACAACTAGATTTATCCCTGTCACTGAAATTTTAGAATTGATCCTATAAACATGTATCATTAATGTCCTTAGTAATTAGTATTGCAATACTTTAACTTATAACAAAAAATGATTCTTGGCAATGAGCCAGCCTAACATAGACCAAGACTGGTCAGCCAATGCAAAACATGACAATGCCATTTTTAATACAATTGAATTTCTTCCTCTTCATTTTCATAACACTTCTCGGGGGGGGGGGGGGGGGGGGGGGGGGGGGCTCATATGTTTAATGGGTGGGTGGAAGGGGCACTCATGTATAATAGTTTTAACGCAGATTTTCAAAGAAGGAAAAAAGTGACCCGTAACAAGGATTATAGCTTTTTATTTATTGATAGGGGCTCCATGGTTTGTTGTTCAATACAGAGGACATATCGATCGGGCGCCATGGTTTGTTGTTTAATATAGAGGACATATCGATATGGGCTCCATGGTTTGTTGTTCAATACAGAGGACATATCGATAAGGGCCTCATGGTTTGTTGTCAATATAGAGGACATATCAATAGGGGCTCCATGGTTTGTTGTTCAATACAGTGGACATATCGATAAGGGCTCCATGGTTTGTTGTTCAATACAGAGGACATATCGATATGGGCTCCATGGTTTGTTGTTTAATATAGAGGACATATCGATATGGGCTCCATGGTTTGTTGTTCAATATAGAGGACATATCGATAGGGGCTCCATGGTTGTTGTTCAATATAGAGGACATATCCATTGGGGCTCCATGATTTGTTTTTCAATATAATATAGAGGACATATTGATAGGGCTTCATGGTTTGTTGGTCAATATAGAGCACATACAGTCTGTAACAACAACAAAAGTTATACAATTTTGAAAAAAAAAATTAAAATAATTCCAAAGTAATTTCTATTTTATTTCAATTTTTAATATGATGCAAAGGGAATTTTCTCAGCTTCTTAATAAGCTTCATTTTATGATCATCGGTGGTCAGGAAGCAGAGATATGATCAATTGTCTAAACTAGTCGTGAAATCATCTGGGCCACTTTGGCTAAATCACTGGAAGAACAGTATGAATGGAATCAAACCATGAACATAGGAATAGCTCTATTGTGCGACAATGGTGGATCGTCTGGACACTCCAATATGCCTAGAGCTGGAAGTGACAGGAAATATGTATGCAAGATATTTTCATTGGAGACAACTCAATCTTTCCTATGGATAGCAGAGTGTACACCAGTCTAGAGCCCCTCCTCTAGATTTCACTTATGCATCTTGCAGTTATTGTCCATTTTACCATGAACACAGTACAGTGCGCTTGTAATTGAAGCATTATTGACCCGCTGCACGCACAAAGTTCACGTGCAATTCGAATAGGGAAATATTGTTTTCGGTTATATTATGAAAACTAACCGGCCGATTAGTTTTGAACGAGCGGTTACTACAAGTTTGTGCTTTTAAATATAACATACTTAATTAATATGGGTATATGTTAATGAGAACTTGGTACCATCGCCACTTTTATTAGGACTATATCTCAACTTTGGAGGTCTCTTTATTGCTGTGTCGAAATTTGTCGCGTTAGGTCAATGCGAAAACATGTCATCTTTAATTATTACAAATTCGCCCTCAATCTTTTCATCGCTGTATAAAAACCGCTTGACGAAACATTTTGAACGACTGGGACAATAAAGAGGGTGTTCCACTTCTCATTTTAAGCCTTTGTTTATTATTCTAGGTCCCTGGAAAAGCAGTACCATAGACTCTTCAACAACCCTATATTTTCCCTAGTTATCACAAGTTAACAAACCAAGATCTAGCGATCAGCGGACCATGCGAGAGAGAGATATCGACATCGGGGTTCTAGCCAGGACCATTTTAGTGCAGGGTAAATTTACTGACAGTGAACGGAGAAAGTGTAGCGAACGAAGTGCAGTGGATCATGGCATGGGATCCAGAGGCCTTCTTAATGTCTTTTTAGGGTTTTTTAATGCACTTTGAGGGTTCCTGCCACATAATTTCTTGTTTTATGAGGCAGTTTAATGATTTTTTCCACAATTTTGTTTAAACTTTTTTTTACTTTTTTTTTTTTTTAGAGTGCTGGCGGATATTGCAGTGCCGGGCTGCCCCGCCCAGTGCCTCCCACCGTAGCTAGAACACTGATCGACATTATCGATTGGCCCTACCATTTTTGGTGAGGGATGATGACTTCAATCGACCCATGGGGCAATGTTATTGGGAAAACATACGGATGGTGATTATTAAATTGTAAAGTACAACACTTATATTTCACGGCAATTAACGTGAATTCAGCATTAATATATCTGGGGCTATTCAATTTTACAAATTCGTATAATCTTTCTGTAGGCTATGTTACATTTATAAATAATATAAAATAATAAAATTGGGAGCAAATAATTTTGAGGAATTGGACCGTCTCACGAAATTAATTTTGCTAGCAATTTAATTTCGCGAGACAGTACATGTGTATAATATTCAAAGTAGGCCCTAAATTATGGAGGCAAATCATAACCAAAAAGACGTAAGTATAAGATTTATAAAACAAGTACGAGAATTTGGAATAATAAATAAGAATTATTCATTTAAATTGTAGATTATATTAGACAATACTAATTCTAAACAATAATACATTTCAATAATGTTTCCATCCTACCAGGCGTTGATATTAATTCAACCATGGACTTTATTCTATGTATGTTCAACTACTATATTTCTGGCCTATTTTCTTAACAAACACCCCTTTTTCGTCTCTGAAATCGACTATTCCTGATCTGTTACTTATTTGCCTAGAGATGTATCAGCTCAAACAATAGATGACGGTTCAACCTGTAGATCGTTGGCCAGCTCGTTCATTGGCTGAGAGCGCTGAAGTATCACTTGATTAATCGGGATTATTTGTAAAACAGGATTAAAGTTTTGTTAAACTTGGTATGCGTGTCAAGGGTTGTCGCTTGTTTGCCCTGAAGCATAACTGCACTATGGAACACATAAAATCAGACAGAAACTGCTTGTTCAGGCAGGAATCTTTGGTGATAGGACTTTGATCGGAAATATCATACATGGAAACATGAAGGCTTAACACTACCTTGATCTATTAAACAACATGGTAATACCTGCGGTGTTAGCACATGGAAGATAGATGTTGATCCGGATTGGCTCAACAAACAAGATTGTATCCTATGCTGAAAGTGGCCCAACCCGATTTCCAGACAGCTTAGTAAATTGGTCATAATTTTTTTAACAAAAAAAGTTAAAAAGTCCAAATAAAATTCAACACATCACAGTCAACACATCACTTATCACAGAGTATAAATGATTTTGACATTGCATGATTTTAATATTGGGTTAAAAATAAAATTTCAATTGTATAACTTTTTTTGTTACAGTCTGTATATCGACAGGGGCTCCATGGTTTGTTGTTCAATATAGAAGACATATCGATAGGGGCTCCATGGTTTGTTGTTCAATATAGAGGACATATCGATCGGGCTCCATGGTTTGTTGTTCAATATAGAGGGCATATCGATAAGGGCTCCATGGTTAGTAGTTGTCCAAAATTGGTAAATGTCAATTTGACTCAAGTTTCTAGTGTGATAATAGTTTAAAAACATTTCATTCAAGCAGAAAATAGTAATGTTTTGACAATTTTGGTAAAATTTAATTTTGTAAGCAAAATAGCTACCTTAATTTTTGAGATTTTAGGGTCTGTCGCTGAGGGCAACTCAACAAAAAAATGTTGCCTAAAAATGCTCCTAATAATTTGAAATTACATTCTCCAATAACAAACATGACAGGTGTTTTATACGAACATACTTTTCATCAATAAAATACTTATTTGTACATAGATAGATAGTTATATTATGAAAGTATTACCATACCATAAGTTCATACACAATACTTTAAAATATACAAGCATCCACAATAATCCAGATATAAGTAATAAGTATTTATTTGTACTCTATGAATAGAAAAATAGTGATTTACGAAGTAATATTTTACAACCAACCTTTTTGATTACATCTACTCAAAACAATGCTTTAATGGGGAAATTCATCTCATATTATATCTATCCATAAGGTTTATCGCAGATAGAAAAAAAGCCATTGATTATCCTTTTCTGATGCATTGTGGGTTCGAATCAATGGCTTTTTTTCTATCTGCGATAAACCTTATGGCTGAATGTTGGAATTTCTATTATCACTCAGCTATTAATGTAGGCATTTTATGCATAAAAAGTTGAATAGGTGACGAGGGACATGTAATTTACGTTCGAAGAAGAGTCTCTTATCCCACAACTGTTGATCCCTGATTATCATCCATTTCACTTTCAACAGACAGCGTGCAATTTTGATTGTGAGAATTTTTAATCGTTGTATGTTTTGATAGCTGTTTTACTCTGAAAGTGCTAGAAATTTCACAAATTCTGGACAATTCGGTAAGATCAATATTACAGGTATCTGCAAGCAAGCCGTATGAAGTATATTCAGTGCGGTATTTTATGAATCAAGTATCCATGACATTCAGGAAAATGGGTATTTACTCATGGAGTTTGTACACAACCCTCATCATATCGACGTAGGCTGCTTGATCAGAAGATGGTAACAACCCAAAAGATCCACTATTGGGGTACACCAGTTCATAGCACAGGACCAATAAACTCCTGGTCATTGGGAGCAACATGTTTTTACATATTTATTAAGTGTCATTGAAAAGGAATGTTTGAAATTCTAGTCATTGAAAACCAAAAAATAGCGGTATTTTTTCCTCCATTTTTTACCCGATTTTACAAAAAGCGGGGTAAAATTGATGAAAAATCCTCGCAAAGGGGGACTTTGAAAAAATTAAGAATGATCATGGTTACCATTCTTTGTGTTTTTATAGTAATTTTACGGACGTTGGAATATTTTGACCTCACTATCATCAAATTCTGCCACAAACAATTCCATGCCATCTCTTGACAATGCAATACCTGCAGGGTATCTCACATTTGTAGTGATGCAATCAAGGTATTCACCCTCAGATGTATATCGGTATACACCTGTAGGGTCACCTCTAGCGCCATTTACTACAAATATCTCACCTTGTCTACAGCATACATAACCAGTGGACCATACTTTGACATCTAGTGGAGGCTGGATGACTCTGGCTTTGCCACCAGAGTAATCAATCAACTGCACAGATGTGCCACGTTTTAATGTAGTATCATAGAATGAACTGACTATCTCACCATTGGAGGTAGTTGCAAGACGGTATGGCTTGGATTGTGTTGCAAACTTGAATATGAGTGAGCCATCAGGATGGTGGATGGATATGGTGTTGTTTACTTGGCCTACTAGGATTCTACCCTCTGTATCTATTGCTACTGAATTCACATTAGATGATTTATTGTTTGTATCAGTTATAGGAGTAGTGGATAGCTGATTACCCTGTGTGTTATGTAAATTGATACAACAATTACCGAAGGGAGGAGTTACATACTTGTGATCAGGTGTAACCACAATATCTAAAGCTCCAGGGGACTCGTACAGTGTACACTTAACCTCACCACTCCTAGAATACACCTTTACACCCTTATCATAACTAGTCAATGCAATATCCCCATTCTGATCAATGGCAAGTCCCTGAAGTTGATTAAAGTCACCTGTGTTGAATCTGTCAGTCTGTTTCCAGCTTCCCAATAATAGCTGCCCTATAGATGGTACGACTGGTATAGCTGCCTTAAACTTGACATATCCCAGTGACTTCTCCACTGCTATCGGCTGTGATTGTGCAAGCTTCTGTAGTTGTGTTGACAGAGTGGCATGAGTAGATATTACTTCATATTTAGACACAGATTCTGTAACTCTGGTAGTATCTTCCTTTGCTTTTTGGATTTGTCTCATAGTAGACTCCAAGGTTTTCTGCTGTTCATCAAGTTCTTTCAGTCTTTTCATCTTGATCTTGTCAATTTCAGCCTCGTGTTTCTTCACCATCTTGTCCAGTTGCTTGATGCAGTCTTCTCTAACATTTTCTAGTGATTGTTTTGCAAGTTGTAAGTTCTTTTCAAGGTCGCGCTTCACATCCTCTGTGATCTTCACAGCTGCCTGATAATTCTTCAAGGTGATATTGCATTTATTCTGCAAACCCTTGAGCTCAGATGATTGCATCGTTGCAGCTTCATCCAGAGTTACACGTTTGTGTTCAACCTTACATCCTTCCAAGATGACACAGTCCTGGCAGACAACCTTTCTTTCATTCTTGCAGTAGTACTCCAACATCTTCCCATGCACTTTGCAGAACTTGTCTTCTTGAGCTTTAAGATTGACCTTCCCAGAAAGAATATCTACTATGGATACAACAGTGTGGTCTTTTAGAGTCTTGAGGATCTTATGCGGTGCGTAGCATGTGTCACATAGATACTCCTTGCAGTCCAGGCATCGTACTGTAGCCTTCTCACTATCACAGTTGCTACAGCGGGTATCAGAACTGGGCAAGTTGACCTGTATTCAGTAAATAAAATTACCCAAAATCAACTATAAACTTATGTATGTGGTGCACAGAAACAAGAACTTTTGGTATTTCCTGTGAAAATGTGGTTTCTAGATTTTTGTAATATGCATCCTATGTGACCAGGGAAATATCTCATGTGAAGTTGATTTGCCAATAGAAATGACTTGGGTTGAGACTATAGCTGGGAATATCCCGGTCAATAACTTCAACAGGTAGGCAATATGAGATCTGACTTGCAATATGCTTATAGCCACCTTACTAATGTCTAGTTCACAAGGATGTAAGTTTTCCGGATTTTCCCGGAATTCCGGATTTTTTAAAATTAAAAATTAAAAAATTAAAAAATTAAAAATAAATAAATAAATTAAAAAATTAAAAAATTAAAAAAAGAATCCAGCAGAAAACATTAAGAATAGGTAAGCCTATGTACAATGTATATGTTTTCCAAATTATCAAACACATTTATTAACTGCTTTTTAACATGTCTTTTATGTTGAAAATAGCAAAGAAATTGCTTCATTTACAGTGCTAAATCCCAAAAAAATTCGAAGGGGCGCTGCACCCTTCACCCCCGCCAGGGGAAGGCTCGCGCTCGGGCTTCGTTCGCTCCGCTCCCTCAGATATTACATTTGTAGGATTTTTTTCAAGGAGCCACTTACATCCCTGAGTTCAGTTTCAGCTGATGACCATTGGGGATTCTCATGAATTTTCAAATGCTGCTCTTTTTCTTTTGCAAAAATATTTTTACAATTGCAATTTAAACATCCTAAGTCTAACCATTGGTTATGAATCATGTCATGGGCAGTTTAACTCTAATCAAAAATTTCAGAATTATTGATAGGATATTTTTTAAGTAAGGCCAAATTTAATTAATTGTTTGTCTCAAAGCTCCCGCGCGCGTTAGTTTATTGATGCGCATTAGAAAAACAAAAATCTGAAAAAAACTTTTTTTCTTTCTTTTTTTTCTTTTTCAAAAAAAAAAAAAATCTGAAAATTTCACAGATTTTTCAGATTTTCATTGATCACATCATCTTAAATACAAAGTTCACTTTTACAAGGATTTCAATATTTTATATTTAAAATAAAATAATAAAAAAACCTTGAAAAAAACCCGCATTCCGCATTAGTTTTACAACAGGAGAGGAGCTTTGAGACAAACAATTAATTTAATTTGGCCTAATACAAATAATTTTAAAATGCATTATTACCTTTGTCTCAGTGGGTGGCGACTGTATCCTGGAGACTGCTCAAATGAAAATGTACAAGTAGATCCTTGACACCATGCTTAGGTAGTTTGTGGGTCTTCCGGCAAGTTGGACACACCAGGATACGCTTATCTTTACTGCTATGAACCAACTGTTCCAGACAATCTCGACAGAATCCATGGTGACAGGGCAGGGCTCTTGGGTCTCGGAAAGTCTCTATACAAATCGAACACTCCAACAGTTTTTTGCTGATTATTTCAGCAAGTGGGTTTGCTTCGGCCATGTTTTGAAAATAACCTATTAGTATGATAAACAAATATAATACTCACTTTAGTAAGTGCAGTGGTCAGAGACCAAGGGCCTTATTCTCATACGAAACACAGATTTTGCTTAAAACCTTGACTAACTAAATTCCTGTCTAAGTTAAATGTGAGTTTATCTCTTAAATGATGTGTTAACAAAATCCTATTTTAAACTCCGCCAATCGTGTCCCTAGAATGGTCATGCATTCACTGTATACAGGTTCTCAATTAATTGTGGCCCGAATGGGTAACAATACTATCGACCGAATTCCTCAAATGCAGGTGTATTTTTAAGACTACACAATCTGCACATCAGCTAGCACTGGGCATGGTTGAGTTATCATTCAAGGCGTACAATTGGTGCACAAGTTTAGTTAAATGCGCATTAAAATACTCATGTTTAAAGTCAGACACTTTTCAGTGACTGGTGTTTAAGTTAAACAAAGTTTTTAGAATTACGTTTCAGTGAAACGATGTGTTTAAAGTTAAATGCGTGTTTAGCTTACAACTGTGTTTAATTATGTACAAGAATATGGCCCTTATTGTTATATTGTCTCGCACAATATAATCAAAATGAGATATGTACTCACTATTTCTGTCGGTCTGGCGTATGGCATGTGCATTTTGAATGGTTGTAATTGTTTGCCTTAGTGCAAAATAAAGATGATTTACTGTTCATGATCTGATTTCGATTTTTGGCACAAGATATGCGAAGGTATTACCTCATTTAATTTACTACAATCTTTGACATTGGAGTCCCTAGTGATGATGAGTGATGACTTAAATTAACTATCTCAACTTTTTTAAATCAAGTATATTTTTATTATTTATTACCCTCTTTGTTTATGTTATATATCATTGGAAAGCTGAAGTGTTCCTCTTTAAAATCATACCACATTTGCAATGATTACATGTTGCTGAACTTGGCCACATGAATGAGAATGAGGCAAAGTCACAAATCAAATGTGCCAAAATTACCGTTATCTGTGCTAAACAGTCAATAGGTAATGATCAATAATCAAACCAGTCATGCTTGAGAACCATTATGAATGGTTTGCACAAAGATGTGCACCAGTGAGCACAACACACACATGTTAACCCTTATCTCTTTAGAAAACCATTGTTTGGGTATTAATTTGCAAGACTGGGTTAACAATGACTCCAGGTGGAAGGTCATGAAGGTATGTGATGAAAGGCTTAGCCCTATAACTTGTAACTTTTTCTGAGACACTCTAAACATTTTGCAGTTTCAATATGCCGCGTTTAACAGATTTGGAGAGAGCCTGTGCCATTGGTTCAAACAGTAACACAAAATTGCTAATTTTGGCACATATGATTTGTGACTTTGTCTCATTCTCATTAATGTGGCCAAGTCCAGCAACATGTCATCATTGCACATTTGGTATCATTTTAAAGAACAACCCTTCAGCTTTCCATTGATATGCACCAAAATACAAGAGGGTAATAAATAATAAAAATATACTTCATTAAAAAAAAGTTTCCTAACTTTTTGTGAGCAGTTTAGTTCATTAACCCTAACCAGTAAAGCTAGTTTTTTGTGCGTATCGGGGAGGAGGGGGGAAAAAGTGCTATTTTTTTGACCCGAAAATCACCCAGCACCCCCCCCCCCCCCCCCCCCCCCCCCCCCCCCCCCCCGGGATTCGATCGCCGGACCATCCGCACCCAAGTCTGTCCCTCTACCAACTGAGCTAACTCCCTAGGTCATATGCGGCCACAAACTCCGTGGCCACATATGCCTGCGGTAGGTGACGTCATCACGGCAATGCAGCAGCACGTGCCTGGAGATAGTTTCTGGCAGTGAGATTTAGTGAGATTCAGTGCGGTTAGGGATTTGCACATCAAAAATTGACATTTATTATTGATGATTAAAGTACAAAAAATAAGATTGGCACTTCTTACAAAAAAGTGATTGAATAAAATTGGTGAATTTAAAAACATCATGGAAATACTGTCCATCTCTGATTGATTTAAATTATTTGTTTTGCTGTTGTTGTAAACAGGTTGAGAGTAATACGCACGCATGTGCAGATCAATTAATATAATACATTTTTGGGCGGTCTTTAGCTAATATAAAACTTAAAAATAACAACTATTGTTCTCATTGTAGTATCACTGCTCGACTATCCGGCCCAAAATGTATTTTTCTTTTGTACCAATTGGCTCGGTAATAATGAAATTATCATTTGGAAATTGCTCCTGGTTCTACAGAAATTGCTCCTGGTTCTTAATAAATCCCTGTGAACCAGGAGCAATTTTAAAATAAAAATTGCTCCCGGTCCTGACCCGCTTATTTCAAGGCTTGATTGTCAGATATATCTTTACCCTCCTCCTCTCCCCCATGAGATTTCATCTTCACTAGCCCCTTCCCATCGACCCCCTCCCCTGGTCACCAACCCCCACCCACAGTTAGGTAGCTGAAATCACCACTGTGATGTGGGTCACATCAAGGTTTCAGCAATCCATTTGGGCTAATGTTTCAATATTATTATCTTACTATTAATAACTCTCATTTTACTTGTATGGTGGTTTTGGTTATGTGTTACTCGCCATAAGTTGGATGTCATCACATAGAAATGTTTAGATTTATGACTGTTCAGTTTGAAGTTCAAACAATTACAATGCTTTTAACAAACATGGAAGTAATATAATATTAATTAATAAGTATTTACCTCTTACGACATAAAAACTGCCCAACTAATCCTTTTCACTTTGACGATATCACAACTTGGTAAATGTTATAAGCTGATATTCTAAATACAAAACAGACAAATGCACAGCACACCATAGCTCGTTCACATAGCGTAGTGTTGTCGTTCTAGATCAGTGGTCGTATCGGATCAAGTCTGAGCCATTCGGACTAAGCACAACATGCCTCTTTATAGTGCCCTGTAGATGACCTTTTTTACGCATAGCTATTTCTTTGAACTGTGTAGAGTAGAGTGTTTCTAGAATTTGTTTCACAACTTTTTTTTTAAATGCCTGTAACTAAGGTCTAAAGTTGTTGCTAGGGAGATTATTTGGTCAATAATAAATAATATGCTAATTAGTCCAAATTATTTAATTTTTAATTACTTTAGGGGGGGGGGTCAGGCAACAAAATAATGTTTTTTATTAGATTCTCCAGAATTTTTACTATAAGAAATGTTGAAAATCAGAAATATTTGTTTTTTAAGAAATTTCCATTTTAAGGGAAGTGCTGACCCTTTTTTATGAAATTTATCAAGCACTGTAACTTTTAAACTAATAATGTAATGTACATAAAAGTATACCTTTTTTTTTAATGAAATGAGTCGGAGAATCCATTTTTGGTATCAAATTTCACACAAAAAATAGTGATTTTTACATTTTTGCCCAAAAATCACTTTTTGGTGCCAAATAGTTCAAAAACAAATTGTTGGCACTTTTTAGTCAATAATTTCAAACTAAAAATTGTTAAGCAAAAAAAAAAAACCATCTTAGATAATTGACTTTGGAATTTTGGAATCTTTAACCAAAAACTGATTTTGTAAGGTTGTCTGAAAATGTTTGCCGGTAAATATCACTATTTTTAGTGAAATTTGATACCAAAAATGGATTCTCTGACTCATATAATGTCTACTTTTATGTATATCACATCTATAGTTTAAAAGTTACAGTGCTTGATAAATTTAGCGCCAAAAAGGGTTGACACTTCCCTTAATTGGTGTTATTCTACCTTAACAGTTTTTCACTAGTTTGGCAAAGCTGGAACAAGTCTGGTTGATTAAAAGTCAAAACGTCAGCATTTCATTTCTCGGATGATTTCTTTTGTTAGCAGCAGGAAACTGGTGGTCCTCTGACAAACTCAGTAGAGATCAAAAGGGCGTATCCAAGATCACATTGTGAAGTACCCCATCAGCAAGTTTCTTCTTGTTTTTGTTTTGTTATTTGCCTAATGAAGAGAGATTTAATATTTGCTTGTACCAAAAATGTATAGAACATACAAAGGTCTTCATTTGTCTATTACTTATACCATAATGTCACTTCATGGGTTTGTCCACCATATAAAAGCAGGTGAAAAATGCTCCAGTATACTGTAAAAGCTGAAATATTCGCGGTGGTTTTATTTTCGCGCAAAATCTTTTCCCGCGAAAATTATAACACGCGAAAATATTGCTTTACACATTCATACAATGCTTTCAGACGGTCGCCCGCGAAAAAAACAATTCGCGAAATGTCTTTGATATCAAAATCCGCGAAAATATCTGTACGCGAAAATATTGGCTTTTACAGTAGTACAAACCCCACTAAAATTGAAATTATAGTTTTAAGTTACAGACAGTTTACTATAAGAATATGTATTTTTTTTAACTTGTAACTCAAAATCAGTATTCCCACCATACGACTCATTCCGCTTGATCGCGTCGCATATGACCATGTGTGGTGCTGGGACCGTATACACGAACGAACCACCACTACACGTGTAGAAATTTCACTACATTAATAAAAGAAAGAAGAAAAATAACTCGCCTGTTTTTCAGCATTATAAATTGCTGAAGTAAATATTTCACAAAAATATGCATCATCAGTCTGAAAATAAAGTTTAAATTCCAATTAATTTCTGCCGTTATAACTCTTTTTTACGCGGGGGGGGGGGGGGGGCAGAGAAGCGGAGGGGGGGGGGACGGAGAAGCGAAAAAATGGGGACGAGAAGAAGGGGAGAGAAAGAAGGGGAAGGAGAGGGAGAAAGAAAAGAGAAAGGGGGAGGAGAGGGAGAAAGAGAAGGGAAAGGAGATGGAGAAAGAGAAGGGAAAGGGGAAGGAGAGGGGAAAGAGAAGAGAAAGGGTGAGAAAAAAGGAAATAGAAAAATTTGAGAAAAAAGACCGAGGTTATTAGCCAAATAGAAGGCAAAATTGTACATGTAGTACATTTACTGTGCGATTTTTTTTTTTTGACCTCTCATCCCCCCCCCCCCCCCCCCCCCCCACTTACGTGAAATTCATGAGGTAAGTGACTAGAATTTTTTTTGGGGCAACCTTTTACGAAAATTTTAGAAATCTTGCCCCCCCCCCCCCCCTGAAAAAAATCCTAGCTACGCCACTGTGGTCACCGCCATTATTGCATGAGCAATCGCAATCTTTTGGTGGTCCTAAAACCGAAGCGCATGACACCGCATGGTAAAACATACCAGGAACCATTCAACATTGGTCAATTGGGGTAGCAATTGTGATTCAATATTTATCGCAAGGATCACATTTATATGAAGTCGCCATGTATGCTGGTCTTATGTGGCCGAAATACTGCTTTTGTTTTTGGTTCATAATGTTGTACACTTGTACATGGATAGTAAATTTCAAATAGGGTTAGCTGCATGGGTGACTCCATTTGAAATCCATACACCCCCTATAGAAGACATGGTGCTTCTTATCCCTTTATGTATTTGTCTCAGGTATCTGTGTATTAATATTTTGTCATTTTTATTGTGTTGATATTAAAATAGGTATGCATTACACCCTGTGAGAGCCTGTCACCACTAAAGCAATCACCAAAGCATAGAACTCTTACCGTAAGTGGATTTTATTTAAAGGAGGTCTCCAGCAAGGGCAACAATGCCCATTATATGTTAGAAAATTAATTATTGAGCATATTTATCGCATATTATCATAAAAACGTATAAACTCTGCCATCTCTCAACATGCATTATTTTAAAATTCGCTGTGATTTAAATGAAGTCATAGTTATAGTAACAATGCACTTTTGCAAATTTGAGCACCAATAACTGTGACGTCATTGATACCGGGGCTTTAAATCACCGCAAATTTTTAAAAATGGCCTGCTAAGAGATGGCCGTTTTTATGATAAGTATGTTTTGTTCAATATAATTACGCGATTTAGGTTCGATAATTAATTTTCTCCCATATAATGGACTATGTTGTGCTTGCTGGACACCTCCATTACAGATGTTTATAATATCTATAGTTAAAACCACAATGCCTTGCTGGATATTGCAAAATATATGTGTACATGTCAGCTAATATATTACGCAATGCCACTGTCATTCCATGACAGAGGAATTCTAAAATGTATTACTTGTCCAGATGAAGCTTTAAGCGAAGTGGGATATTTCTGCTATAGTTTAATCAGTTCCAAATTGGCGAGGCATATGTGGTTTTTATCTCAAATGTAATCCAAGCGTATGCACGCTAATTTGGCATACCCAAGCGTCATGCATACGATTCACAATGCGCCAGTTCTGATGCGAGCGTTTTACGCACCCACGCTCTTCTGAATTCATTCGCTGCTGTAAAAGGAGGTTCGCCACTTTGGAACTGAATAAACTATAGCTTTAAGTCAAGTGATTTAGGAACACATTCTAAAACATGCTGCTACTATCTTTGTATGCATATATATCAAACACTGACCAACATGTTTTTATTTACAGATGTCCCCCAATACATCATCTGTTTTCATACCAGGAGTGTCATATGTCATCTCGCATCCTGCACCCCCTGAGAGGACGGTTCACATTGAAAACCTCAAAAACAAATCTGCTCCTTCTTCTACTACACCTGCTACAACTACTGCCAATACTGCTGCAACTAGCGGCCCTCTCTCAGCAACTGGACAGAACCACTTTGATAGTCATCTGAAGAACATCCGCATGTTTCATCAAGATCTTCAAGACCGAATAAAGAATCGCCATCCAGAGCTTGGGTCTGGTAGTGATGGTAGAAGGAACGAGAATGGAGTTATTGAGAATGTTTCGGTGTTTCCAGATACTTCGTCTATATCATCTGTCACCACTTCGTTCCTTGTTAAGAATCTTAGGTACATGTATTTCTTTAGATATTATTGTTTAAGAGTAAAAAATTTCTAGATTGACAAACTTTTGGACACACATTTTTTAGATTTTGCCTAAAGTTTGGGAGGTGAAAGACATTTAGTAGTTATGTAAATATATGGTATTAAAAAATTCAGCAACCCTCTGTTGCCATGG
>CM069450.1:16138831-16280297 GCA_035610835.1 Ophiura sarsii | reverse complement strand
TTATTTTGATATATAAGATCTATTTGATTTGATTTAAGTCAGCTTTTTAACAATTTAAATTTTATTTTTTTATTTTTTTAATGTCAAATACTGTGAAGCCCCATAAGTTAGCCAAAATAGACCAGTGGAATACTGGATGTATGAACAATCCTGTCAGGTATTTGAAAAGAAAACAAAAACTTTTTTTTACATTTGAAAATGTCATAGAACAAATCCAGGAAAAATCAAGATAAACATATTGCCAATAGATAATTTGACATCACAGGGGTATTTAATTGTATCCAAAAGTTGTAGAAGCATCGCAATTAAAGTCAAAGAGTCCAATTAAGAAAAACATTTGCTCTAATTTGTCAAAAACTATTAAAAAGTGAAAAAATTGATTTAATCAGCGATTTAAAATAATAATTCACTTGATTTAAATCTTTTTGGTGATTTAAATCAGCTAATCCTGAAAGAAGTAATCTTGTTTGCAAAACCAAATTAATTAGTGACCCCCCCCCCCCCCCCCCCCCAACTCAGATTAGAGTCCACCAACATGTCCATGTTGATGTGTGTTCGAAACTAATTTCCATCCACCATTATTTTTATCTTACAGGATTCTTCAGAACGTTCTTACCAAAAGTCACAGGCAGCTCAGGAGTTGGCCAATAGGTTAGGGGGTGCAGTTTCTACGACAACGCATCAACACAGTGGAGGAATATTCACCAAGAAACCAAAGCTCAAGTGCCCAGTGCAGAGGAAGCTAAGAGAATAGCCAAAATATTTGGCTCAAAATATTCCATGCCATTTTGAAATTTGCTGTGCTATTGCTGAATTTTTAATAACCAATCTCAGGTATATGTTAAATCCTTTAAAATGTTGTGTAGCTTTGAGGGGATAGCCAGACCTAGCAGGCCTATTATCAAAAATTGCTGTCATACGTTTGATTAAGTTTCTACCAAAGCACATAAAGAGGGTTTAGTGCAACAAAGGGCTATCTGCATTTCGGCTATTTTGAGAAAAAGTGAATTCAAGATTTTGTACCCATCATTGTCACCTTCTGGTTTTGACAAGTTAAAAGTATTGCTATTCAAACCTTTTTGATTGGGTGAACATTTGATTTAAGATTATGAGGTTCCTGATCTTGTGCGGCTCATTTTGATACCAAAAATGCAGATAGCCCTTTGTTGCACTAAATCCTCGATATAAAGGACAATTTTAACCTGGCCCAAGCATGTATCCACAGGGACCAACTGTGTATTAAACAAACAAACAAACACTCCATATGGCACCAGATGTATCTCATTATTTTGTTTCCAAACTTGTTGACCACTCAACCATATTTTCAAACTTTACAAATGTTGCTGAAAAACACGGAAAAGCATACATGGGTTCGTTCAATACTGATTTTGTTTCCGTGTAGACCCACACAATTCAAATCAGTTGATTTATAGTCAAGTTTATCAAATATTTTGTTCAAACAAATAATGCTAAAAAAGGTGAAGTTATTGAAAAAAATGACAGTTAAGGGATGCAAGTCATGAATATTAATTTGCACATGCATCGAACCTGTTCTATTGTTTATTAGCGCACCTTGCACTGGCGGTACATTTGAAAGGAACTATGAATGCTTTTGTGTGTTTTGCAGTAACATTTGTAAATGAGTGTATAAGGTTAATTGGTGATCGATGAGGTAAAGTGTGGTATCAAAATAATTCTACAAGATCGCGCTACCTAAACATGCTAATGTTGTCGCCATGCAATTTAAATAGTTGGAGATATTTCAATGGCACACCTGTTATTTATTTATTTTGTACTGCCCATGTAAAGCTAAGTTCTTTAACAATATCGGCTACATGTTACTAACATCGTGTAACGTCCATTATAATTTGTATACATTAATTATACATTTATATTATTATTATATATTGTATGTATTTGCATCATGTGCTGCTGTATATTTATTTGATAGTATAAAATTGTTATGTCTTTGTTAAATAATTCACGCCAGTTTGTCTGAGCCTATATATTATTTGGAGTAATTCTGTTATACCCTTCACAGGGGTATTCATAGTGCGTGATTCTTAAGAACGACGCATACTAACCGATGTTGGTGTGAAGGGTATAACAGAATTATGCCTATTATTCATAGTGTAAAGTTGATCGATTATGCTAATATGAATATATATGTAAATATAGGAAGTGTAGGTATACTGTATAAGTGAATATGTTCGTTCATGTACATTTTCGCGCATTGCCCATTTTGAACAACTTTGCTTTTTTTCTTTTTTTTGCAATTTACAGCTTCCTTACATAGACCTACCTACAAAATGAATATATTCGCGCATTTTTATTTTAGCGGATGCTGATTTTGGCGCAAAAAGCACGACAAATAAATGTAGCGCAAAAATTTCCACTTTTACAGTATTACATTTCTTTGTAGGTTGGGGTTTTCCTTTTTTAAGGAATAAAAATTATATGCAAGACCGGCAGAGTTACTGCAATTAATCTAAAAATTCTTGTTTAAATTGGTAAGCATTCATAACCTAATGAATATGCATGCCACAGTGGTATGTTCCAATCAGATACCACCGTTTTTGTGAATGTGCAAACAGTGAATGTGCTATGTGAAACACCTACTGTCCTACATTATAATATTCTAAAAATGTACTGACATTTTCCCAAAATTTCAAAAATTTAGAAAAAGCTTAACAGATTGGCTTCATTGATTATTACCATGTCTACGAGCTAGTAAGATACTTGATCAACATCATTTTGATCAGATATCTTATGATCCATCTGCTGAAAATGATCTATAGTTCAATCCAAATTGGTGAGGAATATTCATTTTTTATCTCTCCGAGCGCAAAAGTAATCACGATTATTTGGCCATAAGTACATGATTTGGAACAAAGTAAGTGTTCCAGTATCGGTTGATACTGGCACATATAAAATGTTCCAGAATTGGGCGATACTGGAACAAAATTATGTACCAGATGGGACAAATCTCACTGGTATCACATGAACCAGTATCGACCGACACTGGAACATAAAAATGTTCCTATATCGCTCGATACTGGAACACAATTTGGAATTTCAGTATCGACCGATACTGGTACAGTAAAATTGTACCAATATCAACCGATACTGGAACTTTTATGTTCCAGTATTGAAGGATTCTGGTATACCAGTATCTGGGACCTAAAGTACACTTTTTCCTATTATATATTATCGTATTCCAAGGACTTTTCCCCAATAAAATTGATATATGTGACCCATCATATTGAAACAGGCCACGGGTGTCAGCAAACTTCATTTGAAAAACATACACAAAAACCAACAACAAATGAAAAAAAAACCTATTGAAAATATATTTTTATGTTGCAGAAAATCTGTGTTCGTTCCTTTTTTCTTTTCTTTTTTCAATAAGTTAGGTGTCATATTAAAAGATAAAAATGTATTTTTCACATAAAATTTAGATATCAATGTTGATATTGTGGAACAAATGGCCTGTTTTGATGTGATGGGTTACATATGATTAAAAAAACATCTTTCATCTCTCTCACGCAAGTAGGCTAAGTATGCATTAAGTTTGATCCAATATGGTTTCCTGACACTAATTAAAATGTTGGAAGGATGCAATGATAAAATGTAAATATACTCTTCAAACACTAGTATTATTTATTTATACTTTCTTAATTGAGGGTACTAATATGCTTCAGTGACTTGCACTGCTTTCCAAGCAGGCCCTCATTTCGATACATACCTACATACATACAAATAACAAATGTGACAGTATTCAAATAAAATACAAATTATGACATTATTCAATTATGACAGAGTGGAAATATGGGATTAGTATTAATGGATGGTATAAAGTAAATAGCTTGTTCCGGTAATGCATCGTAAATGGGGCATTGAAAGAAGTAAATAAAACTCAAGCTCTATACCAATCATCAATTTGAATGAATTCAGTAATGCATCAATATGTGATCTTTTTCAAATTTGAACACAGATTTTTTTCTCTCTTATAATAAAGTTTGACTATCAGGAAAGACTTTCCTGAACTCATACATCTATTTTGGCTGTATTTTCCGTTAACAAAACATCACAGCTCATATTACTAAATCATAATGGAAATTTGCTTCCAATTTAAGGAATTTTTCAACATAATTGTTTGATATTCATCATAAAGCATTCTGTAGGGGTGTGTTCACATGTGTATAAGTTGTGGTTGTAAGGGGTCGTCCATAATTTTCGCCATTTTCAGTTTCGTACAAAGCGTACGTAAGAGGGGGGAGGGGGTCGAAATATACCCCAACCGTACGTAACTTTTAAAAATGGCGATCTTGAGAGGCGGGATTTTTTTTTAAAGTACAAAATAAAATAAAATGTTGTCATTTATTGCATACGCAACTCGAGGGGGGAAGGGGGGTAAAAAGTTACGTACGCTCTGTACGTAAGTGAAAATGGCGATAATTTTGGACGACCCCTAACCGGAAACACTGTAAATGGCGTTAAAACAGTGTCAAACCATGGAATTCTATTTATGAACAAAAAAAACACTCCTTCAAAATAAACTGTCCCGGTACCAGGACAACTTATTTCAAAATCTGATTTGAAGTAATATAGATTGTAACATACAAGATATTTTAGTTTCATGGTTATAAATGTCATTTGACCCCCAAAAAATTGCATTTCTAGGAAAAAATCACAGATAGAGGTCATCCCATGGAAAAGATCACATGATATGCCTTTAACTGTTTCGTTACTCGTAATTAAAATGTCTGAAGTTTACATTGAAATAATGTAAATATACTGTTCAAATGTTAGTAAGTGTTAATGGCTGGTATAGAGTAAATGAGGCACAAGCCTGAAACCAATCAACAATTTAAATAAATTCACTAATGCATTTATTGATTATTATTATAAAACCGGCATCTACTATTTGAAATACACTGGATCATTTTGGCTTTTAGGCAACAAAGAAAAACCTTTCAGGTGTTTTTAGTTTTCGGATTTTCTTTCAATTGATGCTATTAAATCACACACAAAAAAAGTATTAATTGCACTATTAGGGTGACCCAAAATTATGGACACCCATGTTTTAGTGTTATAAAAATAGTCAGGAAATCAATAAAGGAATACTTAACCTTGATTTGTAAAACTGAGAAAATTAAAATGTCCAGTATTTGGGTTAATATCTTGTGCAAGAAGATTCCCCCAAACCCATTTCTTAAAAGTCAGGGTCAGTCATGCACTTCAAACATTTTCTTCTGTTGCCCTAAGGAGAACTTTACAGATTATCCTTCAAATAATTTCACATGTAAGGGAATACTGACCCACTTTTCTTTGTTTAAGTGTGTCAAAAAAGGCAACATCGATTTTTGTGTCAGAATAATAAAGGGGAAAAGGAATTGAAAAAAAAACCTGACTGACTGACTGACCCAACCTGAGAGGTCCAACCACCATTAAAAATGTGTTTTTTGTTGTCTTAGCTACACATTGTACATAACCGGTATTACTATATATATGTCATTTATCACAATACACTATATTTGTGACCTGTCACATCAAAACATTGACCGCCACCTTTCCATTTTAATGGAATTTTTATTTTTGTTGTCTTAGCTACACATTGTATATTACAGGTAGTACTATATGTCATTTATCACAATACACTACATTTGTGACCCGTCACATCAAAACATACCTCTTGGGTGTTTTTTTCCAATGTCTGATTTTAACATCATCAAAACATGCAAAAATTGACCAAATACATGTAGAAGTGCATAATATACAAGAGATTGAGATCCCATGTTAATGACACATTATAATCTGACCACATAATGGCATAATTAAAATTAAAACACCTCTGAAACGATATTATGTCAAAACACTCAGGGGGTTGGTAGTCGGTCAGACTTAAACTATAAATATTGGATATCCTTCATTCCTAAACAGTAAATATTGGATATACTACATTCTTAAACTATTTTGTCAGTGTTATTGCGCTTTATTCGGTTAAGGGCGCTATAACAGAATAAAGCTAATCTAGATTAACAGATTATAATCTGTCATACAAATTAACATGGGATTGAGTATTTAACATGGGATTGTGTATCTCATCAATCCCATATGTGATGCGATCTGTGAAAACCCGTCGGATGTCGCAAAATGTGAAATAGGGATTATGGGTAAAATTTAAAAAATTAAAATTAAAATAAAAAAACTTTTTTTAAATTTGTTTTAAGATTTTGTTTAGAAAATTAATTTCTATTACTTTGTGTCATCACCTTTATGAAATTTCACCTTCAAAAACTTACTTAAGTCACTTTTCTAAGTAGCCTTATAATGTTATTCTATCGAACTATGTATCTTTTATGGCCTGTTTTCATGAATTTCTTGTTTCGTAGCGTTTTATGACATCACAATCATCATTCACTCATAACTTTTGTTGTAGTGATCGTAGAAAAATGATCGAAACAGTTCTGTAATCAGCACAGACTCAGCTTTATTATGATATAAATATCTCCAATATGAAAAATCCCGACATGTGGCGGGTTTTCACAGATCGCATCACATATATATTTGTATTTACTTCTAAATGTATTGGTGCTTAGCTACAAATTGTAGTACTACAGCGTGTATCAAAAAGAACGCAACACTTTTTGTCGAGAGCTGTACGGTCACAGTAAAAGACAAATCACTCTAAAACTTATATATTCTGTTAGGTCTACTTATTGGCTATCACATAGTCAAATTACAACGATATCGAATATTTATTCGCTGAGATATTAAAGGTATAAGTAAAGAAGTGCAAAACACGTTTTACATCGTTCGCTCTAAAAACTTGGATTTTCCTGTTCGATGGGTTAACAGTTTAATAACTATGTAACCTTAATGTCTGTCATAGTTTATCTTAATTTCCTTTGTTTTAGTAAGGTGGTACATAAAATCATTGAATCGTGTAATCTGATAATCATTCGACCATTTGAATACGTCAATCATCCTTTTTAAGTTCTGAACCACCGATTGCTATGAAAGAACGTATGATATGGTACGTTCTTTCATAAATTAAAGTTCATAATCGATGCATCTTAAAACAAGGGCAGCATTTTGAGGGCCGAGGAGCACCATAATGTCCCATTCCCATTCACAACGACTGATTCATACAAGACAATTACTACCTTCAGTGGACTATTCCATTTGTTTATCTTTTGAATAATGTGCCATACTGTTTTATTTATGACGTTAACGAGAGAAAAAGAGAGAGGATTTGCAAACAGACTTTGTAATCTGGATTTTCAAGTTGTGTCATTAACTATCAACTAATTTATTGCCAGACTTAATTAATATTGATATGATACTGTAATAGCCAGAAAATTAATACCTTAAACATGACATTTTCTTTCAGAATGATGAATTTGATTCCAATTATTTAAGTACAATGAGTTATTATAGTGTCTTGCTAATATTCACCTGACAAGAAAATCAGGCATACAGGATAAATGATGTAAAACGTGTTTTGCACTTGTCTACGTGTATCGTTGATATCTCAGCGAATCAATAATCGATATCGCTGTAATTTGACTATGTGATAGCCAATAAATACACCTAACAGAATATATAAATTTCAGTGTGATTTGTGATTTGCCGTAATCGGAGAGCTCGCGACAAAAAGTGTTGCGGTTTTTTTGATACACCCTGTATAATGTCATTTATCACAAAACACTACATTTGTGACGTGACCCGTCACATCAAAACATACCTCTTGGGTCTTTTCTCCACTATCTGATTTTAACATCATCAAAACATGCACAAATCAAGCTATAAATTGATACCTCATAGTTGAAATTTACCCTTAGAACAGAAGCTTAGCATTTCCTTTTAATTTCTCTATATTTTTCAAGACATTTTACTTCATAAATAATTTTAAAAAACTGACAAGAGGTGTTTGGATGTGATGGGTCACATTTATGTTGACAAACACAATGTTGAACAAATAGCTCCATAAGGTGAAGACAAAACAATACCATGTTGGACAGGCAAAATGACCTCTCAGGTCGGGTTGGTCGTTAAGGCTTTTTTTTCTCCTTATTTTCCATTGAAAATAACCATATAAAATCAAAACATTCTATAAAAATAATTTGGTCAGTCTTCATTTGCATGTGAAAATTGTTTTCACGAGCTATGAGTTTGAGCCCAATATTATAAAACTCATAGCGAGACCAATTCATATTTGTTTATTTATTTTATTTATGCTTTCTTTATTTAGATTATATGCTTCAGTGACTTGCACTGCTTTCCAAGCAGGCCCTCATTTCGATAGATACATATACATTAAATAATTAATTAATTAATTGCATGAAGATAGCCAGACTCAGAGAGTCTTATCTACAAGTTTATATACACTCGTCAAAAGAAGTTCCTGGACACTCATTGAAGTTCAAATATATATTTCACATAAATATTTAATATAAATTAAACAATTGCATGTCAAAATAAGCAGACAATAATTCTCTATCATGTCTGTATGAAATTAAGATGTACGCATTCATGCATGGCTGAGCACATTCATTAAGCAATGGTAAGGTGCGTAAAAGGAAATTGCAAGAAATGAGCATTTACAGTCATTTGAATGGAGGGATTATCCAATTTTTTGCAATCTTCTTGCCATTGTCAAGTGAATGGGATCTGCCATGCATGAGTGATCATGTCTAAATTCCATGTTAAGCTGTTAGAGGATTACTTTCTGCTTATTTTGATATACAATTATATATAATTATATATATTCTATTAAATATTAATTTAATTTAAGTGTCCAAGAACTTCTTTTGCCGAGTGTACATACATACATATTACATGCATAAAAATGTTATACTTTATACTATACATGTAATACACATTTTTAAGAAAATTAAATTTATGACAGAGTAGAAATGAGCAATTTGAATTGAATGAGTGATGACATATTATTTTCTAAGTCAGTACGGATAGATTGTGATAAACTGTTCCATAGATGGCCAGATCTGAAGAGAAAAGTGTGCATACCAGAATTAGAGTTGACTTTAGGAATGATTAAAGTATTACTTGTATGATTTCTGGTAGTATGATTGTGAAAGTTATGTACAATTCAAAATTGGATGATAAATAGGTTGGACAAATATCTTTTAAACATTTGAATACAATAATAAGCACTTGTATTTTCCACATATCACTTAGTTAGTTTTGTCATACAGTTCATCATACAGGGTGACCCAGAAAATGTTGAACCCAAAAATCACAAACTTAACAAAAATAATTAAAAATGAAAATAAATAAATATGGCATTCTGTTTTCATCAATTATGTAAACAATTTATTCAGCTTTCTGGAGTACTTTAGATCATGTAGATTGGCCTTACCAAACTAAAGATACACTTGCTTGTGTGACATGGGGTGTTTTTCACCCTTTTGTAAAAGTGAAAAAATTGTAACTTGGTTCAGATATGAAACTTAAATATATTCTAAGTACGGTGAGTTAAGTAATCTTTTCTTTTTGATCTGTATTTATCAAATTAACATTTTAAAATGAAGTCAAGGGGACTTCAGTTTTTGTTTTCAAGGTCTCTTATATAATAAAAATATTGATTTACATAATAAATGAATATTGATGAGCTACTGTGCAGAAATGGTTTCAAACAGGCACTTGTTCTGCTCATGTAGCATGAAACCATTTTTTTGCACTTCACTTACACTACAAAACAACACTTCTTACAAAATAACACGTATTTTAAGTTTCGTGTGGCCTATTTTTATGATCTAAAATGTTTCAGAAAGTTAAATGTATGGTGCACATAGCTGGTGAACGAGTTATGCAATATTTTGTTATTTTAATGGTAAAAAAATATTGAATTTTGTGATTTTTGGGTTCAACATTTACTGGGTCACCCTGTATGATTAATTGGTGTTCTGATATCAGAACTAAACTAATCTGGCTAAACGGTTGTGTAAGATCTGTAGTCAAGCTTAATATTTTGAACAGTTGGACCATAATGGGCTAGCATAATCAAAATGAGGAATTACAAGAACATTGGATAACATCATAAAGAGTTGGATGGGGGGAAAAGTACTTTACACGATGAATAGCACCAATTCTCTTGGAAACATTAGTTGCTAAGTATAATCTACATGTGATGACCAAGACATGGTACTATCAAATTTGTCACCAAGATATATTTAATTTCTCTAACCATTTCAATCATAGCATAGTTTAGACAAGTGAAAAATCATTAACTTATCTATCATGTGTCAGGTACCAAACCGCATAACTTTAGTCTTATTGATATTTAATATAAGTTTGTTTGCCTCTAACCAAATTCAGGTTTGATTTTTAAAAAGTTGAAATTGGGCGTAAAGCTTCCAATTTTATCATTATTAAATTTTGGATCCAATAATTTCCCACACTTGGATTCATCAAAACATAATAATGGTTGCTATTGGTCTTTGTTTGAAAAAGAAATGGACGACAAGACAAAAAGTGTGTACTAAATGAGTGACACCATAGATGTCTTTCCTAACGGACAACCTAAAACCTTTGCACAAGGGCATCTAAGTCAAATCTGTTTCACTGGTTTGAATATAGAAGTGAACATCCGGATGAACATTTCAGATTTGTAGCTAGTTATATTTTCCTATTCAATGCAACTGCATCATAAGAAGTGTGATCACTATTTGTTTGGATGTAATTGAATATTACAGTAGCCAAAGTATACAGAAAAGGATTGATAGCTGAATTGATTGGTAGTACAACCGTTACAATCCATGTGTAGACATCAGGGGTGACTGTGTGTCTCCCAGTCTGTACAAGGATAGAGAGTATAATGATAGGCAACCAGCACATCATATCTGTCAGAACAATGAAGCCCATCTTGATAGCCATTCGGAGTTCTTCCTTTTGATTTTGATTTCTCCCAGCTTGTTTAGTGATTTGCCTGACAGTTATGAAGATCCCAACATAGCAGACTAGTATTATCCAAATGCTTATAAAGTTGATAATGGAAAATGTTGCTATACCAAAATACACTCCTGGTTTAGTACCAATAAGAGTTTCGTGAGTGTGATTAAAAACAATCGGTTGGAAGGTATCATCTAAAATTGCTGGATCAACGTATTGCCAATATGTTGTTTCAAAAATGTTACTTCTAGAGAGTGGAAGACCTGTACAAACCTCAGAATTGTCATATAACTCAGGGTTAACTTCTGACAAAATAGTTGATGTGATACTCAATACAATGGCAAATGCCCAGAGCAGAGCTATGACTTCCCTTGCCGAAGTTGTGCCTAAACGTTTATTGCTATACATATATCTGACACCCATAAATCTATCTATGCTTATAACTGTCACAAAAAATACAGATGCTTCACTTGATAAGATGGACAGGGTTCCTGCTATCTTACAGGTTATGCTTGAGCGCCATGCTTCAGATGGGAAATAATTCTGATAATATAGATCTGCTGATGCTATCATCAGCATATACAAGCCCATAACCATATCTGATAGTGAAAGATTTGAGATCAAAAACAACTGAACTTTATTTTGGCTTTGCTTTTGTTGACTTCGATAGCACAACACAAACATATTGCTTATAACTGCAAATATACCTAACATCCACATTAGAACTCTTTGAATATGGTTAGAAAGTAATCTGTCACATGTTAGGAATTGTGAAGGTGGGATTTCGGCAGTGCAGTTGGCAGATTCTATAAAGCAACAAGTAGCAGCATTGTCAACCAATATCCTAGTTGAATTGTGGAATCCTTGAAAAGACCTAAAGGATACCTTCTGCAGTATATTTGACCTCATATCTACTATTTCCAGAAAGGTCAGAGAATTATTCACAAAATACATCATTGAATCAAATGCATTCAAATTGTTTTCAGATATATCAAGATACTTCAGACTAATCATACTTTGAAATATTCTATCGGGGAAGTGAGATAACCTATTGTTTGAAAGAGATAGATAACGTAAATCAGTGTAGTGGACAGATTCTGATAGCTGAAAGGAAAACAGATTATTATTGCTAAGATCAAGTAATTCTAGTCTAGATAAATGTACAAATACCTGGGAATGTATCATCCTGATTTGATTGTTTGACAAGAATAACTGTGTAAGGCTAGTTAGACCTTCAAACTGCTGCAGATGTAGCTCCACAATATTATTGTTAGACAAATATAAATGCTCAAGGTTAGTTAGCCCTTGAAACAGCTGCGGGTGTAACTCCGCAATTTTGTTGTTGGCCAGTTTTAACACCCCCAGGGCAGTAAGGTCTTTAAACAACTGTGGGTGTAACTCCACAATATTATTGCTGAACAGATGTAGCACAGATAGATTGGCTAGCCCTTCGAACAACTGCGGATGTAGCTCCACAATATCATTGTTGGACAGATCCAACGTCTCCAGGTTGGAAACCCCTTCAAACAACTGCGGATGTAGCTCCACAATAACATTGTTGGACAGATCCAACGTCTCCAGGTTGGAAAACCCTTCAAACGATTGTGGGTGTACATCCACAATGTAATTGTTGGACAGATCTAATAAAGACAGTGTGGTATGTCCTTCAAACAACCGCGGGTGAACCTCCACAATGTCATTGTTGAACAGATATATCTCTAACAGGCTGGGAAGCGCTTTCATAAATTCCAGGTGTATCGTCAAAATGTTATTGTTGAACAGAAATAACTTCTCCAGGTTGGGGACCCCTTCAAACGATTGTGGGTGTAGAGCAACAATTTTATTGTTGAACAGAAGTAACGTCTCCAGGTTCGGAATCCCTACAAACGATAGTGGGTGTAAATCAACAATTTTATTTTCAGCCAGACTTAGGGTCTGGAGGTTGGGAAGCCCATCAAATGACTGGTGAAGTAGCTCCACAATATTATTGTTGGACAGAGATAACCGCTTAAGTTGAGTAAGTCCATCAAACTGCTGCGGTTCCAAATTACTTATCCGGTTGTTTGACAGGTCCAATGTTGTCATGTTTGACAGCTCAGGTTGGTCTATACATGCATTCTGCTCTATTGCATGTAGACCTGTGTCACTCCAAGATAATCCTTTAACATCTGGCGGATACAATACCTGCACTGATGATGTTCCACCAGGGCAAGTTAATGTTACATTCCGATTGCCTAGTATACACAAGCACTTGGACGGACATTGGAATTGTCTAGACATAGTAGTAAACACTCCCCTGGTATATTGATTAAGCACTACCTGACATCCAACAGTGCAATTGATGGCCTCGTCATATTCACCACAAACTATTGGAATATTTACCAGCAGGACAAAGGCGTTAATAATGCTTAATATCAATACCCCACTTAATATTTCTACCAGATATCTTGAAGTGGATGCCATCATGTAACTTCCGAGGAGATTAGTTGGGCAATGATAGAGCTGGCATGTAATGTAATGAAATCAGTCATCCATTGAATGAAGGAAAACGTTTACTTTGGTCAGAGCTAGCCAACAAACACTGCCACAGTGTGAATCTTTTGGTCAAAAGAAGAATGTGTTCTTATGGCGCCGTCTTCAAACCAATTAACCTATTCTTTGATAAGTCTTGCATGTGATCAAAGTCAACTAATTATAGAATAAACAAAAATGGTCAGGCTTTGTTAATGGTCTGATCACTTAATTGATTGCACTTAAAACTAATCATGCTATTACTGCATAGCAGCAAATGTTCGCGGGTTAGTTTTTTGCGCTATTTGTATATAACAACATAACGGCGAATTTAAAAGCCCACAGAAATATGTTTAATGTCACAAAAATTATTCCACTATAAAGTATGCCATGCAAAACTATAATAGCTTTCAGCAATTGTGAATGCGTATCTTGTGGTAATCTTAATTATCAAGTAAATCTACTCAATTTAATTAATTATAGCCCCTGCATCTCATGACATTCATAGGCCTATTCAGTCGGAGGTAGAAAGTGTATCCACTCAATGTTAATGAATGAGGTGTCAAATTATAGAAAAGAAATTTCCCCAATTAATGTATGTCTCTGATTTTTGGTACGTATTTGATTAATTTTAGCCCTGCCTCACAACACATATGGGACGGTCGGGTCCGTAATACTCGCTCGCTCGACGTCGACGTGCTTAAATAGCATGGGATGCACCCCTTAATTGGAGCAGCTTAGAAAGGTCCGTCCATTATGGGTCCTCCCGGCAGTTAGTCTTCAGGTTTGTTCAATTGAGAGGATTTGGGCAAGGGAATTTCCTCCACGATCTGACTCAAGAGTTGGGTAGTATCGCCATCCTGTATTTTAGTGAGAAAAATACAAAGTGTATAACAGGTTATGTGATGAAGTGCTCTTGATCTGATGAGATCGAGATGATAAGTGTTTTTGTCAACTCGTAAATACAATTTTTATATTTTCAACTAATCAAAACGCATATATATTTTCTACGATAAATAATATTCTATTTTTGTATTAATAAACATCTATATCTAATTAATATATCTCATTAATTGTCGATCCAATAATGAATCATTATTAATTTCAATTAAATTATAGTCCCTGCATCTCATGACATTAAAAGGACTATATATAAAATATATAATTGTCCCAAACAAGTATTTAATTATAACATGTTCTCAATGTTTAAAACCTTAACTTCGATGAGTAACAATAAGATTTACATAATAAATGATCTCCATCATAAAACAAACAAATTCATTTGGTCATATAATTAATAAATCTCAAAGATATTAAAAGTGTGATAATTGACAAATCCAAAATAATAGAATGCAACTTAGATGCCAAAAGAGTTGCACTTGACATGAATTGATAATATCCAAAAAGAAAGTCCTATAAATTATAAATCTATTATATAAACAGAATTATGTTCCTTATTAATTATAACTTGGTAAACATAATGGCATGAAGGCGATGTCGGAATTGTATGACATTTTGGATTTGGGCTATGTTGATGATTATTTTAAGTTATTTGCTCATTTAGTATATCAATACATCTCTCAATGCCCCTTTAAACCATTAGCATTTGTATTTGTTCAGTAAAATCTATACAACACAAAATATTTGTAAACCAGAATGATTGAATACAATACTAACCTTCCTTAATGAATGATTTTTTTCTTCTTTTTAATTTTCACTTTTTTCCCTAATTTGACCTTGATTAACCCTTACAGCCCCGCACCCAATGAAATCCCATTTCCCAGCCTGTCGGTTCCACCTGGCGCTGAGGTTTTTGGGTGAAATAATGGCCCGGGCTACATAGCTGGGCGAATACACTCGCCCAGCATAGCTCCCCCCGTGGCTCAGTTGGTAGAGCGTTCGACTTGTAACCGAGAGGTCGTGGGTTCAAACCCCGGGGTGTGGCCCCTCTTGTTGTGTGTGGGGTTTTTTTGCTTGAAAAAAAATTCGTTGGAAAATCCACCGGGAGTGTTAGGGTTAAAGTATGAATATCCAAACTATCAACCTTATGTAACCATAATATAATAAATAAGTTATTACTACAAGGGTCATTCAATAAATTCTACCTCATAGCTGTGTTATTATATAAGCTACTCTTATGAAATATAACGCAATTGTTGCTTGGAACCACGGCTACAAATTCATTGTAAATTGATCTGAGTAATGGTTGTACTTTTCTGGAGATGCAGTGACAACCAAACTTCCATTTAGTGTGACGGAAACGGATAAAAACACCAAAATATTGACAAAGTGCTATTCATTTGCCCTATTTTAAGAGACAAAACGTACCTATAGGTCAACATTTTAACCATTCTAATTGTCAGATATCTCTTTAACAAACTATAAACAATAAAGGTGACTGATTTCTTAGGAAAAATATGCCCTCTGATTAGCCAGAACCAGATCTGAACAACCATTATGTTTACCCCTCCCCTAGAGAACCCTGCAAAAGTCTTATTTGATTTTCATAAGAATTAAAAGATCTTCAATATACAGGACTAAATGGAGGGATAACAAGTCTCTCGAAGAGATTATTTTCTATCATTGATTACCTGATTGACTTTTCTGAATGTTGCACATAAGGAAAACTCAATAAGTGACTATTGTGTTGACGATTTAACGTATGAGGCATCACTGTGGCTTGATGTGTAACAACGAAAATGGACTGAATGGATTAGCAGTATTTCAGTATGCCAAAGGCATAGCAATACATTCGAATTGATATTACACTTTTTGCATAGCCTACATGAGTCAATATTGCTTATATACATGATAATACTGTAATATATTCAGATATCATTCATTGATTTTCAGTATTTTAATCTTGCTCTTATATCTAACCATACAATACGGAAAAACACTGAAAAACATGTATTTATTTTAAAGGTAATTTTCCGTTGTTCAAAATCTCTCTGGCTTTGACCGCATCATAACAAAAGTGAAACAGATATCAATTATTACTTACTATCAATGTGTAGCCATGATTCAGAGCTACAATCATGACAAATGCATACATATTTTCTACGATAAATAATATTCTATTTTTGTATTAATAAACATCTATATCTAATTAATATATCTCATTAATTGTCGATCCAATAATGAATCATTATTAATTTCAATTAAATTATAGTCCCTGCATCTCATGACATTAAAAGGACTATATATAAAATATATAATTGTCCCAAACAAGTATTTAATTATAACATGTTCTCAATGTTTAAAACCTTAACTTTGATGAGTAACAATAAGATTTACATAATAAATGATCTCCATCATAAAACAAACAAATTCATTTGGTCATATAATTAATAAATCTCAAAGATATTAAAAGTGTGATAATTGACAAATCCAAAATAATAGAATGCAACTTAGATGCCAAAAGAGTTGCACTTGACATGAATTGATAATATCCAAAAAGAAAGTCCTATAAATTATAAATCTATTATATAAACAGAATTATGTTCCTTATTAATTATAACTTGGTAAACATAATGGCATGAAGGCGATGTCGGAATTGTATGACATTTTGGATTTGGGCTATGTTGATGATTATTTTAAGTTATTTGCTCATTTAGTATATCAATACATCTCTCAATGCCCCTTTAAACCATTAGCATTTGTATTTGTTCAGTAAAATCTATACAACACAAAATATTTGTAAACCAGAATGATTGAATACAATACTAACCTTCCTTAATGAATGATTTTTTTCTTCTTTTTAATTTTCACTTTTTTCCCTAATTTGACCTTGATTAACCCTTACAGCCCCGCACCCAATGAAATCCCATTTCCCAGCCTGTCGGTTCCACCTGGCGCTGAGGTTTTTGGGTGAAATAATGGCCCGGGCTACATAGCTGGGCGAATACACTCGCCCAGCATAGCTCCCCCCGTGGCTCAGTTGGTAGAGCGTTCGACTTGTAACCGAGAGGTCGTGGGTTCAAACCCCGGGGTGTGGCCCCTCTTGTTGTGTGTGGGTTTTTTTTGCTTGAAAAAAAATTCGTTGGAAAATCCACCGGGAGTGTTAGGGTTAAAGTATGAATATCCAAACTATCAACCTTATGTAACCATAATATAATAAATAAGTTATTACTACAAGGGTCATTCAATAAATTCTACCTCATAGCTGTGTTATTATATAAGCTACTCTTATGAAATATAACGCAATTGTTGCTTGGAACCACGGCTACAAATTCATTGTAAATTGATCTGAGTAATGGTTGTACTTTTCTGGAGATGCAGTGACAACCAAACTTCCATTTAGTGTGACGGAAACGGATAAAAACACCAAAATATTGACAAAGTGCTATTCATTTGCCCTATTTTAAGAGACAAAACGTACCTATAGGTCAACATTTTAACCATTCTAATTGTCAGATATCTCTTTAACAAACTATAAACAATAAAGGTGACTGATTTCTTAGGAAAAATATGCCCTCTAATTAGCCAGAACCAGATCTGAACAACCATTATGTTTACCCCTCCCCTAGAGAACCCTGCAAAAGTCTTATTTGATTTTCATAAGAATTAAAAGATCTTCAATATACAGGACTAAATGGAGGGATAACAAGTCTCTCGAAGAGATTATTTTCTATCATTGATTACCTGATTGACTTTTCTGAATGTTGCACATAAGGAAAACTCAATAAGTGACTATTGTGTTGACGATTTAACGTATGAGGCATCACTGTGGCTTGATGTGTAACAACGAAAATGGACTGAATGGATTAGCAGTATTTCAGTATGCCAAAGGCATAGCAATACATTCGAATTGATATTACACTTTTTGCAAGCCTACATGAGTCAATATTGCTTATATACATGATAATACTGTAATATATTCAGATATCATTCATTGATTTTCAGTATTTTAATCTTGCTCTTATATCTAACCATACAATACGGAAAAACACTGAAAAACATGTATTTATTTTAAAGGTAATTTTCCGTTGTTCAAAATCTCTCTGGCTTTGACCGCATCATAACAAAAGTGAAACAGATATCAATTATTACTTACTATCAATGTGTAGCCATGATTCAGAGCTACAATCATGACAAATGTCATGAGGCTGGCATTCATATTTGCGAGGGAGGAGGTAGAACTAATTGAATGACCCTCGTATATCCATGAATATGTAAACAAGTAAGACTATAGTAACATGAATCTATTAGGCATTTGTACCAATGCCTACCTACATATTGAATTAGCTATGAACAATCCAAAGCACCTTTCAATCAATCAGTGTAAACCATATTATTCAGAATTTGTTTATATATAAACACAGTTCAATGAGATGGTCATTTACCCTTTGCGGTAACGCCACAAAGAGAACTATTGTACCATCTAGATCTAGAGGCAAAACTGAAAGCTCCTGTATTTGCATCCACTACTAATAGTCCATTTGCACATATATGAATATGTCTCACATAATTTCCTTGTGAGGTCATAGTTACAAATAGTACAACAACAAACAATCCTATTATAGGTTACATGGCATGTTTAACTGAAATAATGACTTTCATTATTTAAGTCACACCCAGATTTGGAAAGCCATAAATACTGGTTAAGCATTGGAATATCTCTTTGGTATGAGAATGCCATAGCTCAATGCAATTTGACTAATGCACACACGTAATGGCCCAAAGGTCTACTGGCCAGGCACCCTCAGACTAACATAAGATGGACTGCATCTCATGATAGTTACATTTTATACCACTTAAATGATTATTCGAAACGTGTGATATCTGATCATCAACATTCCCTTAATATTACATACATCTTAAATGTGTGACTTAGTTCATGAATAGTTTTTGTCTCACAGTAAGTTAGACAAGTTTAAAATAAAAGTTTCTGTTTCAAGTAATACAGCACAATAAGCATACCTCATTGAAGATGTTGTACTTGACACAATTAAATCCACAAGTAATGGCACATGTAACTACTGACATGACAAAAGTCACATAATATTTACAAACATATACATTTAACATAATGACAACAAAAAGCAAGCCCTTACCTGTATTTTAGGGAGGAAAATACAACGGTGTTTACCAGGTTATGTTATGAAGTGCTCATCTGATGAGATCGAGATGAAAAGTGTTGCTAAACTTATGCACTGCAATCACACACCATGCTATAAGTGGGCTTAACCCTGAGATCCATTCCATGGCAACCCTGCTAGTCAAACAGAGACCTTGAGGAGGTGTTCAGCTGATCAGAGATAATCAAAAAAAGGGATTATCGTCTCTATTGAAATTTTGTAGAAATTGGTGGAAATTCAAATCCTTCAAACATTTTGAACAACTAAAATTATTTCATGAATTCACCAACGTGATTTACGTAACAATGTTTAAAAAGTATTTTATACAAATGTTTCAATCTGTGTTTTATAACATCTTAACTCGAACTCACGAGCACTCGGGACAATGAGCTCATCGGTGATAGTTTCGGGAGTGAGAGTGTCAGGTTATTTATTACTGTTGCTGGGTTATTTCATGACGGTGCTAGAAGCTATGATTTTTATGAGGTCTTTAATGATGCTTCCTTATGATTGATTTTAATTCGAGACACACAGAGCTTCAACAGAAAATACCGGCTTTGCCGTCCTTTGTATTTGAAAGTCACTCAGCCTGATGCAGATATTTGGATAACTCAAATCTCACTTTAGATATTACAGTTACACAATGGTGCAAACTTTTGAGTGGAGTCCGTATTATATAGTATATTCCGTAAAAATAACCCCATCCCTAAATTTTGGACCCCTAAAATTTATTTTGGAAGAAAATCACATTGCATGATTAATGTGTATATCTATTTGATACATATGAAGCCTAATTCTGAGTCCATGGTGAACTTGCCCCAGGCTATGGGTGAACCTGCCTTTGAGGTGGGACAACTTCACCATTTTGAGACACTTGTCTTTTACTCTTTTACTGTAATTTTGTACGCTCAAGGTTATGATTTCAGCTCTAGAGACACTTTGTTTACAGTGGAAATATTGGCCATGTTCACTTGTACACCATCAATGTACCAGTGTTGATGTCAAACAGACACTTCCTTGAATACCCTACCCAAAAAAACACAATCCTCATACAATTTATACCAATGGTAGGGTAATTATAATCTTAGCCAGATAAACCACACAGACAAGGGCAGGAGCTGATGACAGATATGTCTGGCCAAACAGAGACAGCTAGTGTTTACATTATGACAGCTACAGACTTCAAAACAGTCGAAACGCAGCTTAGCCGAATAACCGTTAAAAGGCCAATTATTACCGAAACGAACTTCGCAATTGTGAACCGCGCACTTTCGGTACTAAAACCGAGTTAAACTCCCGCGGATTCTGAACTATCATTTTCAAGAGTGATCTTTAAGTCTTTTTTGGAGATTAATATCTTGAAATATTCCTAATAATAGAATCTATCTTACTATCTTATTAAAACCAGTCTCTGACATTTGCTTACTTGCTTGCTTAATTCGAGTTGTGTTCTCGATCTACAATGGCTCTCCACACCTTCCTGTCCTGCATTGCTGTCTTTAAGTCTCTGACATTTACAAGCAGAGTATTTCACATGGGAAGTTTGCAATTTTGTCGATATCAAAAGTGAAATGTTGCAAAAGTAGTGTTACATTGATCTGACAAACAGCTGTCTTAAACAGCGAAATTACAAAATTGTCACATATTCAGATAAATGAGGGTTTCAGTCATTATTATTTCCTAAATCGATTTTACGACGTGACCATTTAAGTACAGTTAAGCCCACAATTATTCATACCCTTTGACAAATATGTGTTTTTTGCGTTTTTCTCATATCTATACCAGCTGGAGTGGTGGAACTTTTGCTTTACACTAAAGACAATTAGTTTGCAAGTACAAATCAATATATTTGGGCTCAACATTTTTTGCATAACAATAGAATTGAACAAGAATTGTGTTTTTATGCCTGTCCAAAATTATTCATACCCCATACCAAGTCTCAGGATTGAGGCCACTTTTTGTGATAGTACACATGTTTTTGACATTCCAAACATTCTTTATATTGTGTGATAGGCTTTTATATTGTTATGCAATTATTCCATACAATGTGGATGCATTACAAATGTGTCCTATTGAATGTACAGTGAGGGATATTATAGGACAACACTCAAAAACTTTGACAGCATGGCGAAGGGGATCAAATAACTCAGTGAGGACCTTTTTTGTGCATTGTGAATGCTCACAAAGAGGGGAAAGGCTACAAAGCTATTTCGAAGCAATTTGAAGTGCCAAATTCCACCATAAAAAGCATAATTAGGAAGAACAAGACAGTTTAAATCAGTTAAAAACCCTGAAGAATACGGTCGGAAGCCAACAGTGTCCCCTTGCTTGACAAGAAAAGTATGGTGAAAGGCCAACAACAATCCACATATCACCGTCAATGCTCTCCTGAACAACCTTGGTGAGTCTTGGACCAAGATATTAAGGCAGACACTCCAGCAGACATAGTACACAAGAGTTCTCCATGGACTCCGACCAACAAAGACTCTACTCCTGAAAAGAGACAATGAGAAACTCATCTAGCATTTGCAAGAGCACTTCTGGACAAAGATCCAAGTTGTTGGTCTTCAGTGTTGGGGTTGCTTAAGATGCAAGACAAGTTTCTCTGTGTCTCTTTTAAGGAGTAGAGTCTTTCTTGGTCGGCCTCCATGGAGACCTCTCATGTGCCATATATGCTGGAGTGTCTGCCATGATATCTTGGTCCAATAATTGCCAGGGTTGTTCAGGAGAGCATTGATGGTGATCTGTGGATTGTTGTTGGCCTTTCGCAATACTTTTCTTGCCAAACAAGGGGACACCGTTGGCTTCCGACTGCATCCTTCAATGTTTTTTAGTGAGTTTAACGTCTTGTTCTTCCTAATTATGCTTTGTGTGGTGGATTCTTGCACTTGGAATTGTTTCGAAATAGCTCTGTAGCCTTTCCCCTCTTTGTGAGCATTCACAATATGCACAAAAAAGTTATTTGATCTTCTTCGCCATGCTGTCAAAGTTTTTGAGTGTTGTCCTATAATATCCCTCACTGTACATTCAATAGGACACATTTGTAATACATCCACATTGTATGCACACATCATGGAATAATTACATAACAATATAAAAGCCTATCACACAATATAAAGAATGTTTGGAATGTCAAAACATGTGTATTATCACAAAGAGTGGCCTCAATCCTTAGACTTGGTAGGGGGTATGAATAATTTTGGACAGGCATACAAACATAATTCTTGTTCAATTCTATTGTTATGCAAAAATCGTGAGCCCAAATATATTGATTTGTACTTGCAAACTAATTGTCTTTAGTGTAAAGCGAAAGTTCCACCACTCCAGCTGGTATAGATATGAGAAAAACGCAAAATACTCATATTTTCCAAGGGGTATGAATAATTGTGGGCTTAACTGTATATAAAAAGAGATTGTAAGAGAGAGTAAAATTTGGAACCATTGGCATTCTGTCCATTGTCCATTCATATGCGATCGCATTATATTTTGATGTTTGTGCGGATTGCAGGCCATGTGCATAGGAGGAACATCTTTCGAGGGAAATCTTTTTCAACTTATGAGCTAAATAACTGTGATATCCTTTTTATCTAACAGAATAAATGATGTTTTTGCATAATGTGGCTCTAGAAACAGAATTGATGAAGTGTTTAAATCTCGCGGTTATAATTAGTTTCCCTTGATAGCTCAGATGGTAAAGCGTTCGCTTGGAGAACCGGAGGTCCGGGGTTCAAAATCGATCTTCTGCTCTGCACAATGTTATATGATTTTTTTTCTCTCGGCAAAATCAATTTTGTGTGCGATTTATTTATGAATGTTTGGTTAATTTCTTTTTCATAAGTTAACAGATCCCTACCATTCTAGTATAAATAATCCCAAAGCAACAAACAAACCTCGGCATAGCGCTCGGGATCAGAGACTTTAAAGTTGTATTGTAGGCCTATTTCCTGGTATGGTCATCATAAATAAATTAAAATCCCAACAAAATTGATTTTGACGAGAGAAAAAAAATCCGTAACATTGTGCAGAGCTGAAGGATCGAACCCCAGACCTCTCGTTCTTCAAGCGAACGCTTTACCATCTGCGCTATCAAGGGAAACTAGTTATAACCGGGAGATTCAACACTTTATTGTCAAGTGCCTAATTTTGATCACCACATTTGAGCTTCATATCATGCTTCAAAATGATGCGGCAAAAAAGCGTCTTAAACACTATTACTATTTCAAACACAAAGGATATTAAACATCTCATTATATTATGCGCCACTGTATAGTTGGATTTTTTACGACGTTGTAAAATAAGGGATTTACGGACATTTTCATCTCAAATTGGCTACCATTTCTTCCAGTTCCCGTCAGTTTTTACGCCGATGCAGTAGCATGAAATCTCACATTTCGGGACGTCGGTGACTAAATATATTGATTCGATAAAACAGTATGAAGTAAAATAGATGTATGCTTCATTGTAGGTTAGTGGGTAAACGATCAGCAGTCTCCTTTTGTATATATTTCGTCCTAAATAAGTGTTAGTTATTTATAAATAGGTAATCGAATAAATTTGAATTTTTCGTGTTTACGTTAGGACGCCCTCGTACCTAATAATATGGGGTCAAATCGAAGTTGCGTTTCGACTGAAATAGGTAGTTAAAAAGGACTCCTTGTCAGGGTTCAACTATGCACCAACTGAAAGAGGGTTAAATATGACACTTTATTATGGTTTGTAAGTTAATACCAGCCTGTTTTTGTCTCTTGGTATTAAAATCATAACAACTCTGTGAGCCCTCATTAATCAAGTTTTACACAGTGGGACTATTGGCCATGTAGGCGTACAAGTAAAATGTTCCATCTGTGCCCTCACGGGCACTCATGGAACAACTTATACATAGTCGTGTATACATGTATATATAACCAATATATCAATCTTTCATGTAATATAAGGTAAATAGGTCCATTCAATCTTTAAAATTGATATCTCTAGCTCCGGCCATTTCAAATGAAAATAGGACGAACACTACCTGGTATCTCCTTCTCTATGACCGACCCAAAATTCTATGTTCAGCAAATTGGTTGTATATGTGTCGGCAAATTGTGTCTTGATGTCTCGGCAAACTGGTCCAATACATGTGTCAAATCCAATCAATCTTTGGGAAAGTGTTGGCTTGGGCGATGAAAAAAAGAAACCCTGTAGTACGGGCAAACGGAACTCTCAGGTCGGGTCGGTCGGTCTGGCTTTTTTTTCCATTTTTTTTCTTCCTGTATTTCGACCTTAAAAAATCATACAAAAATAGAAATTGTTAAAAATCTGTTAACATTTTTGATGTTTTTGAAAAGCTTTAAAAAAAAAAATTCACCGATTTCTAAAATAATGGGTCGGTCAGGCCCGTACAACAGTGTTTCTTTTTTTCGTCGTCTTACTAAAACCAAACAATCTAAAATGCTCATAGATCTGTCATGAAATTGGATCAATAAATATTTCATTCTAATATTGTATTAGATGTTTGGTAACTGATCCAATAAATGTGTCAAACAAAACATTAAGTAGGTGTGTCTGTAAACTTGACTCAATGAGTGTCACGGGTAGTTTAAGGTTGGATCTTGCAGATTTTCTGCATTTTAGCGTGGATCCTGCAGGCGAGATAATATGAGGGTAAATCCTTCAGATGGCCCCGGCAGCTATTCCAGCAGATGGCCTCGCTTCCTGGTTAGGATTGTGGTGATGATCTTTATACCGCAATCCTATGTCCTTGCGGCGTTGCACGGTTATTTTAAGAGAGTGGTTAGGCATTTCAATTAGAATAAGGTAGAAAGTAAAATGTTTATTTTGTTGTCGGGACTTTTAGTATTATTATAACGGCGAGCAGTTATGTAAGAAATAATATTTGTTTTTGTGAAATTGAAAAAGTTTCCATGAGATCATTAAACGTTAGATGTTATAAGAATCTTATTTCATCATCCGTTGCATCGTTAAAAATCTTAATAAAAGCTTGTTTTGGTTTTTTTTCACGAAGCGCTTACGCAATTAATGATTTTATCTAAATTTGCGTGAAAGCAAAACAAATCCTAAATAGGTGTTTTAATGTTAAATTGTTTCGGTTAACTTTTACATTACGTTCACGCAACTTAACATACCTAGCCAGACAATGCAAATACGCTTTCTTTACACATGCAACTTCACTTCTATCCAGACAATTCAAATACCCTTTCTTTATGACATAACTGCTCGCTGTTATAACACTAAATGTTCACACATTCCGTTCATACCTGATGGTAACCATTCCCCTTTTTTCTAACATAAGACGTAATTGAAATGACTAACCCCTCTTTACATATTAACCGTGCAACGCTGTGAGAGCGTAGGATTAGGTATTGAAAGTCTATTGCGGCAATACATTATCTATAGTCGATTCGCAGACATTGGCCGATTTTAGCGATTTACCATTTCAGTAAAGAGGTAACAGAAGCAAAAGAGGGGGAGGCACTCGAATTTAATCGTAATATGCAAGGTTAATACCGTGTCTTCGTGTGCATGTACTACTGACTGTGATGTAGTCACCACTATGTACCTAGTGACAGGGAACGTGCGGTTGGATTATCGGCATAACGATAAAGAAATGTATTGTTATTCAGATAAATTGATAAAGGTATTCAGGTGGTCTCATAGCCAGAAATACTTAAAGTAACGTTTATAATCTGTATCTTGGTTAATATAAGTGTTTTTCCATTTAATTAGGACAAATGGTTTTGTACCTAGGTATATAAAAAAAAATATTATTGAATTATTTACGTAGAACTGTTATTTTCATTTTAATGTTTCCTTTATTCCACATGCATAATAAAAACGGAAAATAATAAAAAGTATCCACTAAATAATGAATAGGTAAAATGAGATACATAATATTTTTCTTTCGAAACCTGTATACGGTCAATGATGGTCGATTTTTTTTTATTGTGGTAACCGCTTCCAAAGGGATAACACATTTGAAGCTGCTGGATTAAGTTTTTGGTTGTCGTGATTGTAAAGCTATATGATCAGCCCTATTCATAAAGCCATACTATCATATATAGCATTTGATTAGGGACCGTTCATTATTTATGGTGGAGGGGGGTTGGGACAATTTCGAGACTTGTATGTTAAAATTACCTAACCCCCCCCCCCCTACAGCTGAAACTGAAAATTACATGATCCCCCCCCCCCCTCCCTGCTAACCAGTAGCTTTTAACACCCACCCCCCCCCCCCCCCCCCCCCATCCCCGAAAAAATCAACTTGTCACATACTTTTTTACGGGGCTGTCTTTACCTTTGGAATTTTGTTCATGGATACGTTGGCAAATTTTGTTTGTGCCCTATCTGAACGGCCAATAATTTTATGATGCCCCTTCTTTTTATTGTGTGAAATTAGTAATGGCGAGCGTAGCGAGTTGGATTTTTTTCTTCATATTTATACATTTTGGGTGTCTTTATAACCTGAACAAGTTAGAACATTATGAGCAGAAACGTATAATCCAGTGAAACGTTCTACTTTTGTGAGCATTGGTGCAAAGCAGAGATGAGGTGAAAAGCATGCAATAAATCACATTTTTAAATCATGAAATTGGATTTTGTAACATTCTACACCCTGTGGCTCTAATGTCTCGACCGTTGATGATTATATAGATGTTTTTTCCACCATATCATCGATTTGCTGTCCAGAAGTCGTCTCATAGAGAGAAAAAAATTGAAGTCGATAGGTTTTAAGAAAATATGCGCAAAGCGCAGAAAAAAATGGCATCTACACTCCAAAATAGCCTCTAAAATCACTCCAATCACCACCATCTTTAGTTTAAACAAATTTACACAACCCCCCCTGTTCAAGAATAAAAAGTTACATAACCCCCCCTATTTCAACAAATGAAAGTTACATGACCCCCCCCCCCCTATATTTTACCCCCCCCCCCCCCCCCCCCCCCCCCCCATCCACCATAAATAATGAACGGTCCCTTATGGAGCGCAAATAATCATGATAATAACATCTATAAAAGTACCGCTGTTTCATCATTGGTCAAAATGGGTTCCTCTAACGCCCAATGGACGAGGTCCAAAATCGATACCGATGCGCCAGAGTTTATGAATCTACTATAATACACTAGCTAACAGGATACATTTAATTCATCATCGGTCGTCCATCATTCTTTCTTGGCTACTTGTTTACTCCATTGGTGCTCCACACCCTAGTGGAGGTATGTATAGGAATACATATTATATGTGTGTGTACAGACACACACCGGGATGATCCCCTACTCTTTATGAAGGAGTCTGTGACCTTTGAACATGCTCGGGGATAGCTCTTTCGATACACAGGACCAACATTTCTATGTGACTTCAGAACCACGGTGCGCCTATGTACATGCCTACTTCAGACCGTGCAGAGTGAAGGATTCATAGGGATGAGGCTGTGTTGGTGTATCGTATTGAACTCATGCTCAAACGATCCACCAACAGAACTACCGTGCGCAGCAGTGTTACGACGCTCTAACCGACTGCGCCACCTCGCCCCTCTAATTTAATTAGTTTGATAAAATTAGTTTGATAAAAAAAGCAACGGTGAAAGTTAAAACACTTGTAATATATGGAACATATTAATTTAATACACACATTCACTTTTGCGATAGATGTAACACTATTTGTATAGTTTATAGACACTTATTTCAGTTTTTTTATTAGGCAAAAAAAAAGGTTTGCCTCTGATGACATGAGAGACTGAAAATCTTATGCGGTCTGTGGATTTTTTTTTTAAAAATTCTATTCAGACCTGAAAGTTGGCAGATTTTTAAGGAAATGAAAGGGAATTTTTTTTTACATGGCAGTTTTGGTAATGCGCACGGGTCATTTGAGACAAACTTTTTTATTTTTGGCATAACACCTAAACTCGAACCCATGAGCACAACATCTTTTAAAATCGATTGCTACCAATTTGATGCATCTGGGAACGAGTGACATTTTATTAATGATGTTGAGAGGTTATTTCAAGACGGGGCGAAAGGCTACACCAGCTTTTTGTGTTGAGCAACCTTGATCCGAATCATGCATAGCTTCAAAAGAAAATACCAACTTGTCGATCTCTGTTTTGATTATCTTTGATTTAAGATACATTTGAGTCCGCAAACTGGTCCAATAAATGTGTCATGCAATCCATATTGTATTAAATGTGTCGGCAATCTGGCTCAATAAATGTGTCAAATAATCTAATATTTTATTATTTTATTGGCAAACTGTTGCAATTAAAATAAACATTTTATAAGTTGTGTCTGCAGACATATCAGGGAGAGTAGAATAATGGGAGAGGAAATTTGAATTGCAAAACAAGAGCCGCATATGGGCGAGACACATGATATGAGGGCACTATTTTGACAACGCCTTTGATGGACAGCATTAAAGGCCTTATAAGGTCATTAAGGCGCGCGATGTGACTCACAAAATGGGGGCACTAGCACACTAGAAGCTTCGATCTCAGCAATGGCAATTCTATATTATAATGGCACCAGCCTAGACATATTAGCAGATGTGACGGCAAACTGGTCCAATAAATGAGTCAAATAATGCAACATTTGTGACAAGTCGCGTCAAAAAGGACATGTTGTCAGCAAACACAGTTTTGAGATAGAGGCCAATATATTTGGTGAAATATAAAGAAATATAGAAAACAAATATGCTTCTTGAAATCATATCTTGTGATTTCAAAGTCCGATTACCTTCAACATGGTGTCATTTCAAAGCTTAAAATGTGCTCTTTCAAGTGATACAAATAACTCAGATTTGACTCCAGCCTCCAACATGTCCATTTTGATGTAACGGGTCACATTTGTGCACGTGTTCACAAACTGGTCCAAAAAAATATCAAACAATTCAATATCAATCTTTGTAAATGGAAATGTGTTACTCAAACTTCCAATGTATCCAAACAAACCAAAATCAAAATAGTAGTAGATCTGTCAGAAAAAATGAGTCATTTAATGTGTGTCTCCAATATTTTATTACATGTGTTCATAAACTGGTCCTATAAATGTACACACAATGGGCTATTCCATTTGAAATCCATACACCCCCGTAATCTTCCCAACATTTTGTGTGGATGTGTCGGCAAACTGGTCCAATAAATGTGTCAAACCACATTGGTGTAAAATGTCAAACAATCTATTACACCTCTTTGATCAAGTTTGTAATTTCTCAATCTATGAACTTCTGAACACTTTTTGAATCCCTGAATCAATTCCATATTCTTAATCTTAGGCCTATTATCATATGAATTTCTTGAGTCCATTTTTGGTAGCTAACACGACCGTTTAAATATGGCCATTTTACATACACAGTATTATGTAGGGGTGTCTAAACGACTTCTTCATGCTATCAACACCCAAATGCTGAGCTACTTCGGCCATATCTCACGTCGCAAGGGTAACAACCTAGAGAAGATGATCATGCAAGGCATGATTGAAGGGAAGCGCAAGAGAGGCAGACCTCGTTCCCGGTGGATTGACCAAATAAAATTGATTACTGGACACCCTCTCCGTGATTGTTACTCCTTTGCTGAAAATCGTTATTTGTGGCGTAGTATCTGTAAGGTCACGAGCTGTCAGTCATGACAGGACCGAGCCAACCAACCATTATGTAGATGGCTGATTAACCTTTATTGACTTTTGTACTACTGTTGACAATGGTTGAGAATGCTAAATCAATATACACTCTTTTGTGTATTCCCGCGATCCCCTACACACAAAACTTAGAAATGTCCAATAAATTTTAAAGAAGTCAAACTATTTTCAATATAGTTTCACCAGATTAACTCCGTTTATAATTTAAAAGATAGGGTTGGAAAGAAGAGGACTTCAGCTTTCCATCTAAGTGAATTTGGTAAGATACCAGACAGGTCTTAGGCATCTATTTATGTGAGACAAAATTGATCTCAGAATTTGTGGGGAATTTGTATTCAATCTCCGATTCTGCAAAATGAGAAACGGTTACTGATTGGTGATCTAAACGTCAGTACAGAATGACGGAGGTTAATATTAACCAATCAGCATGAATTTAATAGAGCAGACGGATAAGCATATATGCTTATTAATATTAAACAAGGTCAAAAAATTCGGGATGAGGGTGTTTGGAGTTACAATTGCGTGCATCAGGGAGAGAAGGACCATCTTCTTAAATCTTCCATTGATTGCGCTGTGAAACAGGACAACTATTGGTTGTAATAAATTAATAGACGGCGTTTCTCAATTTTTAAATAATAAGAAAACATTTTCATAAAATGTAAAAGGCTTAAAGCTTTATTTTAAAACAAGGTCGAATCTCGTACTCCTAGAGGTTAAAAAGTTACGATTTTTTAACCATGAAAATCGTATGGTTTTTGACCATAATTTATCAAAAAGGCTATGCATAGTCATGTTTGCGCTTAAGTTGCCACATGAAATTCATATGTAATGTTGACATCACTGATATGTTGGCCTATAAAGCGCCGAAATAATGACATGTTATCAGAACTTAAATGTTATAAAGACTCCGGACTTAGACATCAAGGAATCGGTCGCGGCTTCAACACTGACCACAATGAATTCACTAGAATATGCTCTGACATTAGGCATGTTCAGACGGGCATAAATGATCGGCGTAAATTTAGACCCTACAGCAATTAAAATTCCACAATTAATCCCTTTAACTCCGGATAGTTGTCCACACGGTACTAAATACAACGTTACTCCTACGTTTTCCGACAAAGTTAACACAACCATCGCAGGGGGCTTAGAAGTAAATATCGGAGTTCTGATTATTTCGAATCCCGTTTTCGGCCCAGGAGGGGTCAGTGAACATAACAAGCGGGTACGCATCCGCATCCAAAAAAACGTCGAAAAGGATCCAGATTTCACCATACGACGTCATCGACACGACGTCATCGACGTCTTTCTGAAAAAGGGGTACTTTTTAGGGGGCATCGCACTTTAGGGTATCCATTACAGCATCGAGGTATCGCCGTTTATGGGGCCCTCACATGTATCCGTGTGAGCTGAGCGGCCCCTTACCGTGTGAAAAATGGGTGCGGACGGCGGCACACACGTTGGGCCGTTTCCCGTCCGTTGAACACGTTCAGGGGACTTTGCCGGCCACCGGAGTTTTGAACATGCTCAAAACTCCTGACGGGTGAGTAAAAGCGGCGGCGAACGATGAGAGCCCGGTGTTGTAGTATTTGCGTAGCATTTATTGAATGAACTCTTGACCTCAACATTGCATACATTATACATCAATAGTCATGGGCGATATACATAAGTCAACGATACCATAACATCCCTTATTTTCTTGAAAAAAAATATGAAAAAAAAAGTCCTCACTTTCTTTTTGTGTAAGGTGGCAATAAGGATGCATTAGTATATGAAACAGTGCAAAAATGATGCTTATTTAGAGTTCAATAATGTCACATTGCACAATACAAACTGTAAAAAACTCCAGAAGTGATTTGAAATGTCCACAATTTCAAATTTGGATACTCTTGGCTGATAGTATTGGAGCTTGTTTGGCTTTTTACTTTGTTTTTTATATAACAGTAGCATAAATTGTTCTAACAACAATGTCAAATAACAACCTGAATCTTAAACACTATCCTTGAATAAAGTCTTTAAGGTGAGATGGTGGTTTTATTTTGCGTCCGACCCGAGTGTGATACGCGTTTTCTTGTATGTCGTGCGTAAGTGGCGTTTCATTCGCGTTTGTCGTTTGGACGCGTTCCTTCACGTTTGTTTGCGTTTCTCGCGTCTTGTCTGTTGTTGTTGGAGTTTCCCGTGTGATCTTTTGCTTTTCCAGAGGCGGTTTCGGTGTTACCGGAGGAGGAGCTTCCTGAGTTTTGCGAAGATGTACGCGATTCCTTCTGTAGATTCGCTGAGGAGTTTCTACCGAGTAGGATCTCTCGTCCAGACGTTTTGTGACGACCGCTTTCTCCCAGGTTCTGTTGCCGCGCACTAATGGCTTCATGCGCACAACGTCGCCTTGTTCCAGAGGTTTCATGTCTTTGGCTGTCTTGTTGAAGTTTTCAGCCTGCTTGAATTGTTTTTTCAGCATGTTATCTCTGTCACTTGTGATCCTTGGTTGCAGGAGATTAGCAGAAGTTGGCAATAGCGTTCGCGTTCGGCGATTCATGAGACGCTGTGATGGGCTGGTGGTCAATCCTTGTGATGGAGTGTTCCTGTGATCCAAAAGCGCAAGGTATTGGTCCGTCGATGCTTTCTTGCTTTTGGTGAGTAGGCGTTTCGCAGTCTTTACAGCGGATTCCGCTTTACCGTTAGCTTGGCTGTTGCCTGGGCTACTTGTCAAGTGTTCGAAGTCCCAGGCTTGCGCGAAATTCTTGAAGGTGTCCGATGTATACTGCGGACCATTGTCACTTACTAACTGCGTTGGACTTCCGTATCTTGCGAAGTGCGTCTTTAATTTCTTGATGACGGTACTACTTGTCGTGTCTGGTAAGACGTCAATCTCCCAGAAGTTACTGTAATAGTCCACAGTCACTAAATAGTCCGTCCCATTCCATGAGAACAGATCAGTTCCTACGCGCTCCCATGGTCTGGAGGGTATGTCGTGGCTCATTAGGGTTTCTTTCTGTTGACTGGTCTCGTATGTGCGGCAGACATCGCAAGTCGCGATGTATTGCTTTATTTCGCTGGACATACCAGGCCAGAAGATGCTTTCTCGTGCGCGGCGTAGACAACCGTCGACTCCTAAATGCGAGGAGTGCACTTTCTGCTTCATATCACCTCTCAGCTTGAGTGGTATTATGACTCGGTTGCCTTTAAACACTAGTCCGTCTTGCACCACTAGTTCTTCCCTGTATCCGAAGTATGGTGTGAGCTGCTCCGGCAATGCGTCACGGTTATCCGGCCAACCGTCGAGGATTGTCACCTTGAGCATCTGCAGCGATTCATCGCGTTCCGTTTCCACGCGGATTTGCTCCAACCGTTCTTCGCGAATAGGCAGGTAAGTCACCATGTTGACTTCCTCAAAGTCAATGTCACATCGTGAACCGACGGCACGTGACAAGGTGTCTGCCAAGTACATCAGCTTTCCTTGACAGTATGTGACGTCATAGTCATATTTCTGCAAACGTAGCAGCATACCTTGCAGTCTCTTTGGTGCTTTTACCAGAGGTTTCTTAACTATGACCTCTAGTGGCTTGTGGTCACTGACGATTCTGGTATGTCGGCCAAAAGTGTACTGGTGAAAGTGTTCCAGTCCGAAAACTACGGCCAACATTTCTCGTTCAATCGAGGCATATCTAGTTTCGGTGTCAGTCAACGCTCTGCTGGCGTACGCTATGGGGCGTTCATTCTGTAGAAGTGCGGCTCCGAGGCCCTTTCCGCTCGCGTCACATTGAATGGTCAATTCTTTCGCAGGATCATAATACGCTAAAACCGGTGCTGCTGTGACGAGTCGTTTTACGCTGTCCAATGCTTCCTGTTGCGCGAAAGTCCAGTGCCATGGAACGTCAGACTTTGCTAACTGACGTAGTGGTTCCAGCGTGCCGGACAGGCTAGGTAAATATCTGCTCAGATAGTTCACAAAACCGACTAGACGCTGTACGCCCTGCACGTCACAAGGTGTGGGCATGTTCACAACCGCTTCCACTTTATCTGGGTCAGGTTGCAATCCTTGGTTTGTTACACGGTGTCCCAGAAATGGAATGTCGGTAGCTCTGAACACTGATTTGCTTTTGTTCAGTTTAATGTTCAGCGAGTTGCAGCGTTCCAGTAGATTTTGCAGATTTACATCGTGATTCGCGAGTGCTGCGCTGTCGTCGTCACCTGTTCCGTACACAACGATGTCATCGGCTACACAGATTACACCGGGTAATCCTTCTAGTGCTGCATGTATGCGACTTTGGAAAATTTCCGAAGATGTGCAAAGTCCGAATGGCAAACGGTGCCATTTGTAGCGACCAAATGGTGTGTTAAAGCAAGTCAGCAGTGAAGAATGTTCATCAAGGCTCAGTTGCCAGAATGCATTACTCAGATCCAATTTTGAGAATAGCTTAGCTTGCGATAACTCCGGCAATATGTCATCGAGCGTTGGAAGCTGATAATGTACGCGTTTTAGCGCCAAGTTGAGCGGTCTTGGGTCAATGCACACGCGTAGACTGCCATTTTTCTTTTCTGCAACGACGAGTTGGCTAACCCACTGAGTTGGCTCCTCAGGAGGGACTGGCTCAATGACTTGCTTGTCAACCAGGTTATCAAGTTCCTTTTTCACTTTAGCTTTCATCGCGTGTGGTAGACGACGAGGAGGAAGGACCGAAGGCTCGACGTTCGCGTCCGTCTGCAGGTGTACTTTACCCGGAATGTCCCCAAGCTGACCGTCGAAGACATTTGCATATTTGTCTTCCGGTTTTACATTGGGTGCTGACTCAACAGTGGAGACTCTGGTGAATTGGTCATAGTTTACAGTTATTAAACCCATTTGTTTGCATGCTTTATCACCAAGTAGGGGTTGTAAATTTGGCTGGTCTACCACTTTGAATTCCACAGAATACTTGCGCTGATTCTTGGGATTCCTGATCTTGAGTCGGCATGTCGCGTAAGCGGTAAGCGTGCTTTTATTCCACATTTGGAGTACCGTTTTCTCCATGACGAGCGATGGCTCTATTTGACGGTCAATATACCGTTTCGGCAGTATGTTTACCTCGGCCCCGCTGTCAAATTGAAATGTCACGGGTTTGTCGTTTACAAGCATGTCCCCGTACAGGCCTTTCTCATTGTGGACGCTATTCACGCTAACCGTGTTTATGTATTCAGTGCTCGAAACCGAACTTGCATCATCATCGTTGATTGCGTGTATGTTTCCTCGCTTGCCGTTCCGATCAGATTGTTTACACATTTTCGCGAAGTGATCTTTGCCACCACAGCTATCACATGTTTTGCCCAATGCTGGGCATACCTTTTTGTCTCTAATATGCTTGTAGCCACAATACCAGCAGTCTCGCTCTGGCTTGCTATCACGGTCAGGTCTTTTATTGTGCCCTCTATTATTTGCTTTAGGTTTGTCGCCCCGTTTGTGCTTGGACCTCGCGCCTGGGTGCCTTTGTGAGACTTTGTGCACAGCTGTAGGGGCTGTTTCTTTATAAGCTTGTGCCTGACTTTCTGCTGCTTCAGATGCTTTACAAATATTGATAGCTTTTGCCAGAGTAAGCTTACTTTCTTGTAGCAACAACTTCCTGGTGTCATCTCTCTGAATGCCAATGACTATTCTATCTTTGATTAGGGAGTCGGTCAAAGGAATAAAATTGCAAGTCTTTGATAGCACACGAAGACTTGCTGAGTAAGCTTCAAAGCTTTCATCATGCTTTTGGCTGCGCTTATTGAAAACATAACGCTCGTATGTCTCATTTACTTCACCTACAGCATAGTCATTGAACTTCTCGAGAATGACATCCAGGTTTCTAGAATCATCATTGAACTGAAAACTATTATATATTTTCAAACCTGAGGTACCTATGGTATTCAAAAACATTGCAGTTTGATAGTCCGCATCCTGTTTGTTCAACCGCGATACGATTACATAGTTGTCCCAAGCTTGTTTCCAAATAGTCCAGTCATCAATTATGCCGTTGTTGACCGCGAAATGTGATGGTGCTTTAATACCGCTTAACATCGCGATTGCCCCAGCGCCAGCAGCTGCGCCTGCTGCTGCGTTGTTGACTGACATGTTGCCTGCTAATTGCTATAGTTAGCTCGCTAAAAATGGTGTGTTTTACTCGAAATTTGCTGCTTTTTCGAGACCACCGCTGCCTACCATGTTGTAGTATTTGCGTAGCATTTATTGAATGAACTCTTGACCTCAACATTGCATACATTATACATCAATAGTCATGGGCGATATACATAAGTCAACGATACCATAACACCCGGTATGAAGACGGTATAAGGACGGCGCACCTGTTTGCACCCGTTTCGCACCCGTTTCGCGCCCATTCACAGGGCGGTGATGGACGATGGTGGACGTCGACCATCTTAGCGACGGACTGCGAATGGCCGCATGCAGCCTAGTAACCGTTCGCGGAACGGACTCTCAGCAGGAATGTTGCCACTCCCTAAATGTAAAAGAGCTAAAACTCACTCTTTCGAGAGCTCTAGGAGGAACAGCTCTTTTTTTGAAGTGAAGTTCTTAAAGGAGCGATTTTCACTCTAAAAAGAGTTAAAATCACTCTGAAAAGAGTGGAAATCACTCTTAAAAGAATAACAAATCACTCTAAAAAGAGTGAACTTCACTTCTTAGAAGAGCCGTCCCTCCTAAAGCTCTCGAAAGAGTGAGGTTTAGCTCTTTTACATTTTAGAGAGTATTATAGATGTTGGTCGTACGAATTCCGGAATGCAAATGAAGCGGCGAGCTTGAGCGCTCAGCTTGAAAAGGGCGGTTTGATGATGTAATCAAGACGTTTCGGCCGGTACCCAGGCGTTTCGACCGGTTAGGAACCGGTATAGAGGTGGTATGCACACGGTGAGGACACGGTGAGAACGGTAAGCTAGAACTGTATGAGGCCGGTGATTCCGGGACAAGGCCGGTGAGAACCCGGGACAGACCCGGTGTAGAACGGTATGGACCGAGGACCCGGCGAGGAGGTGTTATGCACCCGGTAAGAACGGTGAGCTAGAAATGTATGAGGACGGTGAGCCTGGTACACGGCAGGTGAGGACCCGGTAAAGACCCTGTATATAGAGTTATTGACCCGGTGGCCACAACCAAAAATTAATGCGCCCGTTGACATTTTTTAGTGATTGTTTGGACTCTGTTGTTTTTCTATTAGACGGTAAGGTGGCCGCCTACCATTACCGCCCTGCGAACGGGCGCGAAACGGGTGTGCCGTCTTTATACCGTCCTCAAACCGGGCTCTCACCGTTTGCCACCGCTTTTGCTCACCCGGCAGGAGTTTTGAGCATGTTCAAAATTCCTGCCGGGCGCGGATGGCCGTCAATGTCCCCGGCAACGTGTTCAACGGACGGGAAACGGCCCACCGTGTGACATCACCGTGTGCCGCCGTCTGCACCAATTTGTCACACGGTAATGGGCCGGCCAGCTCACACGGATACATGTGAGGGCAAATGTATTTTACAGAGATTCCCGGAATGTGAGAGAAGCGGCGAGCTTGAGCGCTCAGCTTATACAGGGCAGTTTGATGACGTTATCAAGGCGGTTCGGTCGGTACCCAAGCGTTTCGGCCGGTGAGGACCTGGTGAGGAGGTGGTTTGAGCCCGGTTCCAGGCCGATAAGGACCCGGTATAGAACAGTATGAACGCGGTGACAACTGTCAAAAAAATGCGGCCGTTGACATTTTTTGCTGATTGTTCACCGTGTTGGACTCTGTTGTTTTTCTATAAGACGGTAAGGGGCTCACACGGATACATGTGAGGGCCCCATTAGGGTACTAATTGTTGTATGTGTGACTTTTCACATATAGGCCTAATACCATATGACATGCATAGGTGTGTATAGATCTATGTATAGAAGTAGGGGTGTATGTATGCATATCTGTATGAATGTCACATGATTATGAATTAAGATTATTTGGAGCATTACTATATTACGCCATTTAGGGGTGCATTATTTAGTGTTGGTAACACCGTTTAGGGTAGGGTTTGTATGTGTTACGCCATTTAGGGGTATCAAAATAGTGTTCTGGTTTACGCCATTTAGGGCCCCTTTCAGAGGTGCTTGGACGCGCATGTGTACCCGCTTGGTATGTTCACTGACACCCCCCCCCCCCTCGGGTTTGCGGCAGCCTGGTACTAAGCATTGGTTTCCAGTTTACAATACGATTTATTCCGTTATTTCCAAATTGTTGGTTCCTTTATTCGATTATTTCAGCTAGGTTTTTTATCGCTCGCTTGTAAACATGAATTCAAGATCGAAATTTCTCTTTTTGTTACTAATTTTTCGCCTCTTTTCGGATGGTGGTATACAAGATTTAATGCCTATGCTGATAGCAACAACAACGGTATTTCTTCAAGGCAGACGATCTGATAGGGATGAGCAGCATTGGATGCGTTTGTGGCATCGTTACATCATTGTCGAAGGTTTACGCAGGGTGATGTAACACCCTATCTGCCCATTGTTGAGATTTTGTTCACAGTATAGCGCACTCTATCTATAAGTTCATCCTCCGGAAGATAAGCTCAAACTGTCAATCATTCGTTGTGAATGAATATTCATACATGACTATTCATGACCTCACACGATGTGATCGTCGCGATCCAGCGTCTTTCCCAACTGATCTAATTACAATATTCATAAAATGCCACGCCCCTCCTCTGTCACTGACAGACGAAGCCATCCACAATTTAAAATTCCGATTTTGTTCCACGTACAAATTAATTTCAAATAACCAATTCTGAATGTTTCGTGTCATATAAGAACTAAATTCTGCTATCATCAAAGCAAATAAGTTTTACTCTAAATCACAATCAGCTTTTTTTGACCATTGATGTACTATTTCTGTGCCACAAATCATGTTTTGAGCCGATAAAATCCACCATGTCTTAGGTCGTCTGGTTTACTACGACCATGATAGTGCGCCCCCTCTAAAACCATCCTCCGTCAATTTAAGCGTAGTAAACGGGGGACTTTGCCTTCGAGATACTTGTCCCATAGTTATAGGGTCTCTGGTTTACGCCAGAGATCGTGTTAAGTGCATCCACACGGGCGTGCTAATCCTAACTGCAGCTCGAGTTAAGCGCGTTACTCCTGAGAAATCTCAGGATTAAATCGGGTCGGAGGAAGGTCGGATTAGTTAACACGGGTGCCGTCCACACGGTCACTACTCGGAAGTTTAACATGGACAATCGTTAATCCGATCTTACTCTAGACGAATTTACGCCTGTCTGAACACAACTATTGTCTCCCAACTTGATGTGATGCAAAGTTTAGATGGGGTGACAGCAATGTTTATCAACAAAAGCAACGGGTTGAAGGGACTGGACTGTCGATACATGCTTGAGGGAACAGCATATGGCCACAACACTGTCCACTCTGCCTTATTGCCCTTTACAATGCTTCGAGCGCGAGTTTTAAAAGCACAGGTCTTAAACAAAACTTAGTATGCCGTCACCTGTCACCCCCATCTATACTACCTCCAACAAATGTCATCACAAAAAGCGCCATCATGAATGATACTTTTAATGTAAACAATACTAGTTATACTATAGTTTAATCAGTTCTGTGCGCAAAAAGAATATGTGTCGTTGCACATATTTATTGCTGAAAGTATGCATTTCATACCCGGTATCAGGTATTCAATTTGGGCCAATGGACAAATATTAGCCTCACAATTTTTGCCAATTTGGAACTGATCGAACTATAGTATGACTATTTTCCGATAAACAATGAGCAAATTTTAGGCAATTTTGACATCTTATCCCCCCCCCCAAAAAAAAAAAGAAGAAGAAAGATTTGATGCTGGCACCCCTACTGTATTGTCAGAGGAATTGGGATTCAAACAGGAATGATATTTTGGAGATAAAAATCAGAAAGTATATTTTTTTCACTCTAAAATGTAGATATTTTTGCCTAAATTTGCATTTATTTAGCCAATTTAGCACAATAATCTGCTGCTTTAAATATGTCATGGAATTTCGGATTTTTTTCACTTAAAGGCAGCGCAACAACTTATTTTTCACTCTAAACCCATGATTTTGAAGTAATTAGGAATCGTATCGCTCTGCAACTCGGAATATATTTATGATTTATGATCAGAAATGTAAATCTGCAAGAAAATCTACTTTCTATAAAAAATCATGAATAGAGGGCGCCCCCTTGAAAAGATCACATAATATGAATATCACGCCTGTAGCCATAAAAGATCAAGAAGGAATTTTACATCATTTCACAATTAAATCTCATATTATTCACCCATTTTGGAGCATACTCAATAAAGAAATTGACATCTTCATACACGACACAATTAGAAATCAGTGGTATTTATTAATTTGTTACTGTTATATAAATATACACTATATTACATTATGAACAGTGACATTACACAAACCGTACACCATCAATTTGTGACATGATCTGACTGATCCACTAATAAGGCTCAATGCACCATTAGGCAAACACCCCCCACCCCTGCTATACGGGAAAACGGACCTCTCAGGTAAGGTGTGTCACCTTTTTTCACCAACAATTTCGTGAACATTTTGGTGAATTTTCAACAATTTAGTGAACATTTTGGTGAATTTTCAACAATTTTGTGAACATTTTGGTGAATTTATAACAATTTTTTGACATTTTTAATTAAAAATTAATCAACATTTTTCAAACAAAATTCAACAAATGTGACAGGGTCAAGCGGAATGAGTTGGATATCGGAAATATTGATTTTGATCTATATGTAAAATGAAATCGTATGTTTGTTCCTTCTTTTTTTTTAAAAACATACTGTAAAAGTGGTAATATTTGTGTGATTAGTAATTTTCACCTGTTTTGCATGTTTTTGAATTTGCAAATTGTAGTTTCATCATCACAAAGATGCAAAAGACATATACATGTATTATAAATTCAAGCACGAAAATATATGTAGCACAAAAATGTCAATTTTTACAGTACCACATTTGCAGTATTTGAATCGGACTCTTGTCATCTCATCCATTAATTTGACATGCATCAGCAATAACTGGTCCAAAGACATACAACCACCAAAATTACTGTATTATCCCTATTAAGCGCACATGCGCTTATATAAGCGCCCATCCCTCTTTTTCCAAATGACTACCAAAAAGTAACACCTATAAAAGCCCATCTTTTTAGCCACTGTAGCATGAAAGTAGCGTCCGACGGTGCCGGCATCAACAACATGTTGGCGATAAACGCATCGGCGGTCCGTACACATTTCCCCCCAAAATATGACATGCACATTATTTGCAATCTTGTCAAATTAGACAGTTTCAACGATAAATGACTTTACAAAAAGGAAACTTAATTTGCTAAGTGCCCTGGGCGCTTAATAGGGATAATACGGTAAGCTTAGAAAAGACAAATTTCAAATCCACTTTTGGTTAAACCATATGGAATGTGTCCACCAAAGTGAGCCCTAGGAATATGATGCCAAAATTGAAACATTTTGACTTTCAAATGTAGTGACACATCCCTGTCAAATACGCAATTCAGTATGGTTTATAAACTTCTGGTTGCTTGCAAATAAGGCCAAAAAAAATAACAAGTTTGTTTCCAGTAGCAAGCCCCGAAAGTCACATGCAAAATGCATTTTTTATTCTTTATTTTGTTTTGCTCAAATTCATAGTGGAGATTCACTTGAAATGGTTTTATTTAGTCAAATCTGTGCATTTTTGCTCGCTTAAATGTGCTATTCGCTGCAGATTTTCACTTTTTTGTTTGCCCTATGTGGCCAATCGCCATCTTGAAACATGCTGGGCACAATTTTGACAAAAGATGGCGCCCTAACAAAAAAAAAATTCTATTAAAGAAATTGAACGCGCAAGAATAAAGCGTCTCGGTGAAATGCGCATTCACAACTGGAAACAAACTTATTTTTTTGTTTGGCCTAATGATGAATGCAGAAACAAATGGGTGTGATGGGACCTCAAGGTGGATATCATGTCCATGTAGGAACTCTATAGCAATAGGCTATAAATAAATATTGTAACGAGACCCACACAGATTCGGTAAACAAGACAGTATTTCAACAATTTCCTCGGACCCTAAACAAGCACTTCCAATTTGAACTCAAAACACACAAACAATTTTATATCATCTTTGGCATTTGTTACTAGTCATGTCAAAAAGGACATGTTGTCAGCAACCACAGTTTTGATATAGAAGCCAATATATTTGGTGAAATATAAAGAAAATTATACTATAGAAAGAAATATGCTACTTTCAATTCTTATCTTGTGATTATAAAGTCTAATTACCTTCAACATGGTATCTTTTCAAAGCTTAAAATGTTCTCTTTCAAGTCATACCATTAACTCAGATTTGACTCGGGCCTCCAACATGTCCATTGTTGACATTCTACGCAATGCAAATGCACCTTATACCCCCATCATGCCTTCCAAAAAAAATCCTGGTTAGGGGACTGGTCCCAACTATAAGAAAGTGTGAGCATAGTGTAAATCATTACAGAAACATTAATACATGTAAAGCTGCGATTTAGGGATGGCATGCGCATGCCTTATTTTTAAAAGCCCCACAATATTAAGGGAAATGTATTTATAACTACAGCTAAGGCTTTTTTCAAACCTGAAAACAAAACATATTTAATAAATATTAATACTGCCATGATTAGAATGTAAGTTTTCCCTTTTCATTATATAAATATTCTTCATAGAAGAAAATATCTTCAATATTCAGATAATTGCACAGACTACCAACTCAGATAATTTCAATGAATTTTGCAAGAAATTAGTATAGGGATAAATCACTCACAGGCTGACTATGCCATGGATGTAAATTTGCACTGTACAGCATGTCCCACAAAATTGAGTCAAAATGGTAGATCTGATAACGTTAAATACAAACAATTTTTTTTTTAAATTTAAAACAAGGATAACTGGTATATCGTCGACATTAATTTGCAATGAATAAAAACATGCTATTAAGTTTGCCAACACCTGCAGTGAAAATCAGTGGCACACACATAGAGTGCATTAGACACTTTCAATGCACTCTGCGTATTTTAGTTTCTTGCTTTCTGATTGGTTCGACACTACTAAGAGTGTATGAATAACTGCTTAACTCACTTTTTAGCCAAAAAAATTTTCTCTCCAAAAGCATCTGCTGTTATGGCCAGTGACACTGTAAGAGGCTCAATTAGCTCTAAACCAGTTTGTCTTCTAAACAAATTATTAGTAAACATGTTTATCTTTTTACTTGATACAAGTGTGTTTACGGTGTTTACTCAAAACTAGACCAAATGAGTTGGACAGTTATCATAGCAAGGTGACGATATTTAATCAATGGTAGCCTCAGATTCAAAGAAAGCTAAAAGCATTCACAAAATACAACACATTTAGCTCACCAAAACCATTACCGTAATTGGTTTTATTTTGTAATGGTTTACAGCATTTTACAGTCATTTCACACAATAATCCCCTGATTTAAACCTGAAAATTAGAACGGTCAAATCCAATACATGGGTTTTGATCTGGCTCACTTTAACACTGTGTATCTGAGTTAAAAAATAAAGCAGTTATTCAACTTATTTACAAAAGTTGTTAACTCTCCAATTTTGGACCAACAGGGACAGTATATTTGGTGCATCTTGCAAGCTTCTTTCCTCAATTGCACACACTACACTGGCAACATTTATGCAAGTCATTCAACAAGGACATTTTTCTTGTAAAACAACAATATTCCTTGTGAAGCGACAGTATTTGAGGCATGTATTGTGTTTATTTATGAGGTAATGGTTGTTTGATGGTATTGAGTTTTTTAATTTTTATTCCAAACATATTATGTGGAAATACCAAAATATTTATACAAAAACACATTAGTTCAATTTGGTTAGATAAATTTTGGCCTTATTCGTTAAATTCTTACGAAACTTGACTTCTCTTAGTCTTAAATCCTGGTAGTCCTTTGGAATGCATTTAAAAAAGTACAAATCTCACTTTCAGGAGCTTCAAGATGAATGGAAACATAGTTATTGCCTAAGTTTATTTTAACGGAATAAATCGTATTCAATATTAGGAACCAGCGCGATGCAGGGGTAACTCTCCAGCTGCCATTGGTCAATTTCAAAAAGTACACAGATATTCGACCTTCTACCAAGCAATAAAAGAACATACATAGTACATTACATCTTATATGATCCAGTTAGTTATCACTAATAGCAGGTCTGTTACATTTCACATAAGTATTACATTTCAAAATAAACTACTAAAGTAAAATATTTAGATTGAAACAAAAGTACATTATAAGCTCAAATAAAGTTGTCCCTGAATTCAATGTCTTGATAGATATAAGTTCTAATTTTATGTTAGACTCAGAATATAGCATTAAAGCTTGTGAAATATTAGTTTGGCCATTTTGTGTTTACATTTTCATCACATGTCATAAAAATATAAATTAAAAAAATTATGTGACTATTTTGGTAAAATAACTCTCTTCTGCATATTAAAAAAAAGAATGTTATCACAAAACAAAACTATCTAGTCATATTTTCCTGTCTATTTTGGATTTAGCATCAAATGTGTGACCAGTCGCATCAAAATGGACAAAATGAAATTTTGAGAGAAAATGAACAACAAAAAAACATGATAAAATACTGGTCCAAATTTAGTTATTTAAAATCTGATTTTGAGAATGAAAAGTCTGATTTTCTTTTACAAGCCTTTTCAAAACCTTTCCAACTAATATCTATTACTCTTTCAAAAGTCTTGCCATCAGCATTTCCTTCTCAATGTGCTGGTCACATGTAACAATGTTTTTGTTCAAAAACAGATTGATCTAAGCACAAAGGTGAATTAGTAGTGTCCAAGGCGTTCCATACAAGAAAAAGAAAAACATTTCTCCAAATGAAACATGTAGTCCTCAATAAAATATTCTTATTAGTGAAATCTCGCACCTTGTTAGGTTCTTTGAAGGTTTCGTATATATATTAATGAAAAAATAAATTATGCTTTCCTAAACAAGCTCAAATTCTTGTAAAAAGCTATCACAAATTAGCCTTGTCGTAATCGTAAGTACTCCAAATTTGTAAACTTTGTCCGTATTTTGAGAAAAATGAATTGACAGCAAAGGCTTTACATAAGAATCTGATGATACTGGGATTCGAACCCAGGACCTTTTGGTCCCAAAGCGAATGTCATAACCATTTGACCAGCTAGTCTGTCGGTGCCGAGGTAGACATTTTAATCCTACAAAAGAGGTAGAGTAGCACATAGTCTATGTGTATTACAAAATAATCTGTATAACTCATACAATAGAAGTCTTTACACTAGACTAATTTGTAATAGCTTAATTTGTGATAGAACCAGCCGATGAAATGACCCTTTTACCACAATTAACAACTTTTGAAGAGTTGGTACAGATTTGTCTAAATTATCAAGATAGTTCATCCTCTAGTGCTGATCAAACTATAGGTGTGTTATCTGAAGAGAAGTCTTCACACATGGAGCACTATTAGGCCAACAACAAAAAAGTTGTTTGTTTGTCCATAGAGGGTTCTAAAAAGATAGGGTCAGTAGGTCGGATTTTTTTTTTTGGCTAGTGGTTGTTCTTGCCCAGTCCTAGCCAGTACGCCGAATTCTGAACCGTGTTAAATTTTTTGGATGACCATACTTGACCCAAAATAACTTTCATAATACTATACATGGTATGGGGATGAGAGGTCATGTGGGGTCAATTAGGCCATGTACGTGACTTTGAAAAAAATATTTAAAAAAAAATTAAAAAAAATATATATATATATTTTTTTTTTTTGTTGATACTTTTTGATATTTTTTTTGAAAAATAAAATAAAATTTAAAACAAGTTACCGGGGCTATAGTACACGGTCGGTCGAAGTTGGACAAACAAACAACTTTTTTGTTGTTGGCCTTACTATGAACAGAATCTGTCACCTGGTCATTACATTGCAACACCTAATACCTCTATAGTCATCTGAAGACAGAGCATCACATTGCTACACAGGCGTACTACTTTGAACTTGATAAGTCATCTTCTCAACATGGGTCATCACAAAGCAACACATGTATAGTTTGATCAGCTCCAAATTGGCGAAGCCTCCTTACAATAGCGAATGAATACTGAAGGACGCTAGCCCGCGTGAAGGCAACAAGCGCACTATGCACCACATGCGTGCGTGTGGCCGATATCGCTTGCGTGTGACCATAATCACGCACATACGCTTGGATTACTTTTGCGCACGGAGAGATAAAATCCGAATATTTCTCGCCAATTTGGAACTGATCAAACTATAGTACCACTGGTTGACTCATCTGAAGATGGGTCATCATAGTTCATCACACACCAAGTGCTATTATTTACTGGATGATCATCTGTAGACAAGTCAATACAATCTTAACACATGTAGTATGTGTATTAACTTGGCAGGTAACCTGAGTACCACAACATAGATGGGTAATCTAACACAACACAAGTCATCACAGAGCAACACATGGAAGATCCACTATTAACTGGATGGGTCATCTGAGGATGGGTCTTGTGAAAGAAGGGATGAAGCAGTTGCCATGACTGCAGTATCTAGTGCTGGAAACATTCTCTTCAAGGCATCCCACGTACCCAGTAAAGTTCTGTTGAAGAAAACAATATACATACATATATAATAAATTGTACTTTTGAAAATCGTTCTATTTATGAACAATCCTGATGAATCTATATCAAGTAATATACATGGGTAAAGTCGCCTATTTTCGGTCAGCGCCTATTTTCGGTCACTTGGCAAAAATTGTGTAGTTGTATCGGTCGTCGCCATTTTAAAAGCAATACCGGCATCAACTATGCGGGGGCTTTTTAGCTGTCAGTTTATAGCGACGAGGTCATTTTCACGATTTGGGCGAAGTGACCGCAAATAGGCGCTGACTGAAAATAGGCGACTTTACCCTACATGTAGTTAATAATAGAAAATATCAGTCAAAGTGTTTACATTTTTACTTTTAGGCCAGTCTTCTCAATGATACAATTGCTGTAGGGGTTTGTCTTTCCTTCTGCTAAATTCCAGCGCAAAAGTTGCCCATTAACCCTTGGGTTTGGTGGAAAATAACAATAGAGACTGTAAAACCAGAAATGTTCGTGTGCATTTAAATTTCGGTATTTTCGTGGGGAGCACTTTTCATGCCACAAATATTTCCAGTCTACCTTGTAGCTGTGCATTGCAAAGTTACACAATGTAACTCCAAAGATTACATTCACGAAATGTTCATGCCGTGAATAAGGCCAGTATTTCTGATTCATGAAATTTTAAACTCGTGAAAATATCTGGTTTTACAGTATTGTCATTTAACATTTTTTTTCCACAAAAATACTCATCAGTTGGCTTTATCCTTTCAGTTGTGAGTTAACACATGAGTCACTAAAAAGTTTAGGTTTACATCATAATTCCTAAGTTTTGTTGACACTTGACACAATGTCCAAAGAAAACTATAAACATTATGTCTAAATATATGGATTAACAGTACCTTTTCCTTAAATGTCTCTGTATCGAGTCCATTAGTCTCTGTAACAAATATCTTATCTTTGGTGTAAAACTGCTTGAATTCAAAGTCTAATTGAGCAAAGACATGGTAACAATGGTATAAAAATCTGCATCAAATTACTTTGCTAAATGAGACCGAAGGGTGAGGGGAGGGGAGGTCTTGAAATACAAGGAAAAAACTGAGCAGTAATTTCATTATTTTAGAAATGCAGTCATCAGAAGTGATTCTGTTTGTTTGATAAGACAAACAACTTAAATAAATTGTGCTTCTTTTTGGTATACTTACGCAATAACGCCTAGTACTATTAGTAGCATATCAAAGAGCCACATCTTCAAGGTAAGTGAACTGTAGAAAAAAATGATGAAATCAAATATTTGTCGTTAAACCATCACAGTAGTGTAACTACACTTGAACTCATGGGACACAATCGTTCACAAATTATTGAAAAGAATCAATTCAGTTAGAAAGAAATTGATTTTTACTAATTAATCTCAAGAACTTGGTAAATTCTAAACTGAGACTTCAGTCTTGATAAACAGGTAAAGTGGCAACAAACTTATTTTGGAAATGGCATACTTTTGGTCCAATGCATGTATATATTACTTGGTAGAATAAGTGCATCAATTAGGCCACAAAAAATATGTTGTGTTGCACTCAGCGACCGAACCGAAAGTCTCAAAAATCAGGGTCGCAATTTGTTTTACTTATTTTTTAAAGATTTAAATTTTGCCTAACCTTGTCAAAATATTACTATTTTCTGCTTGACGTTTGCTTGAATAGATTGCTTTTAAACTATTATCACACTCGAAACATTAGTCAAATTAACATTTACAAATTTGTCTTGTCATGAACCACGGGTCTATCAGTAATATTTGTCAGCAAAAAAAGAAAGGAAAATCGACCGATCGACCGACCCGACTACAAGATTTTTGGTACTTGAGGGCAACACAATTGATACATGCCTGGAACCTTTATCCCTAAAGTTGATATGGTATATCATGGCTGAATATAATCTTACTACAGTGGAAACAGCAGATGATGATATATTGCCACAACTTTTTAAGCAACTTTCAGGGGGTGGAGGAGGGGCACATAATGTAATGGAGATGGGGAGCACATGACCACCATCCAAGATGTATTTTTCATTTTCATTAAATTCAAGAATTCCCAGACATTTCCAACATTTTTTCTCTCTTTGATAGCATAAATGTTACAAAATTCTATATCTACTAGTTGCTGGTAGCGTGGGCTTCCTCCAACAAAAATCCTAAGATTCCTTGTCTTAGTCACATAGGGTTGGACTGCAATGCAGGTAACCCGGGTTAGATTACAGGCGCCAGCAGACACCCCCCCCCCCCCCCCTAATTGGACCTGTTTCTCTCCCCTGATAACTTTATTTCCCAAACCATGCCACCCGGGATAGGATTATCATATGCAAAATCAGTTCAAAGGAGCTCTTCAGTTCCTCTTTTTATCAGTACTCAAATCCCTAAGTTGAGTGCCCCCCCCCCCCCCCCCACCCCCCTCCCTTCTCTCCTGGGGTACTTCACTTACTCTTTGAATATTCTCATGTGAAAGATGCCAGGTAGTATAAAAGCGAGTAATGTGCAGCATGTAGCGCCTACAAGAGCCATGAGAGTGGTAAAGTTTGGGATAGCCACCACTATAACACCAGACAATAGCACGATACTAGACCGAAGTATATTCTGTAAAAGAGAAAAGTTTAAAATTTGGTCAATACCTATTCAGAAACACCCCCTTTACCTTAAGCCCAGTTGCAAAGTATCATTAATTTGAGATAAGGAGACAAAACAACAAACCCTGTTTATGGGCACGATGGACCAAGATTTTTCAAATTGGAAGGGAAGAATTTTCCTGTACAAATGTATACTGACCCAAATTCAACAAATTGCAAAATATTTACATATTTTGACACTTGTTATATGGTTCATGTTTGAACTTGTCTAACATTAAAAACCATTTTTCTTATTTCATTTTAATTATCATGATGATGAGGGAGCAGTTCTAATACAACATCATTATCCTTCCCAAAGACCCAAGATATGTTTTGTGTTTTGGATGGAACATTTGCAAAATCACTAAAAAAAATTGTCCTGCTTTAGAAGGCGCAGTTATTATTAAGAATATTCCCTTCCCAATTACTTACAGCTAAATATGCTTGTGTGTTTTGGATGTGCAGCAGTTTTCCCTCCATGATCTTCAGCACCGGAAACATCATGATCGAATAGGTGAAAAACAGCAACCAAATTTCAAGTGGTCATCTTGGGTTTCAAACATTCAAACCAGTTTTCTCATTTTTATCCTGGTTTCGAGGTAGCAGTTCTAAAATAGCATTATTTTTTTCCCAAGACTTGCAGCGAGATGTATTTTTGTGTTTCGGAAGGAAATTTGCAAAACCCAAATATATTTTACTCATTTGCCCTGCCTTGGAGAGAGCAGTGACAATACTTACAGCTAGATATGCTTGTGTGTTTTGGATGGGCAGCAGTTTCCCCTCCATGATCTTCAGCACAGGGAACATCATGATTGGATAGGTGAAAAACAGCGAGAAACACAGACAGCTCTTCACAAGGAGCGGGAATACACCTGTAATGATACAACCCAAAACAAAACAGTCAGTCTGTATGTTCAAAATTAATATTTATACAAATCTAAAGGGTTTTCTACCTTGATTTGATTGGATAGGTGAAAAGCAGCAATGAATTAGAGCCCAAAGTTTTCTGCTTTGTAAAGTTCCATTTCTGCTTTGTAAATTCAACTAAGTGCCTTTTTTCAGTTTTCAATTTGAGCTAAACACACCTGCACCCAGGATCAGCATTTCATTTATTGTATATTTTGAGTATTTAGACCAAGGCAAACATTAATTTACCTGAAATATTAGTCAAAACTATTTGCTTGTGTATTTTTTAGATTGAAAATATTGGAAACAAACATGAATTTCTGCTGTCTAAAAGAGAAAGCAGAACACTTTGAGCTCTACAATAAATATGAATATACAAACTAAAAACTATACAAACTAAAATTATGTCAATGTAAAAACAATATACATAAATCCATTTTCATGCATACACATCAGGTCTGCACATAGAGGTGTACAAAAGCATAAAAAATGGAGAGTCAATTTATAGCCCAACAAGGTTAGCGAACATGTCTTTTTAATGACAATGTAGATAAAAATCACATTCCTACATTGGTTTTTGAATCTTATAAACGCTTTGATATGATCAAAATGAAGATAAAAAGTGGTTAGAATAGTACCTGTGTATCTTAACCCTAACGCTCTTGGGTACTCCCAAAATACAATGCCCAAGCCTATCTCCCAGTGCATGTGCGGACTGTTTTCGATAACATAATCAACTGAGTCTATATAGTGAGCACAGTATACTGTGCGAACAAGTGGCTGAGAGTTGTGGCTTGCCTGTGAGGCCGGGTTTTTTTGGTCAAGAGGGTCCCCGGATCAATCCCCGGTAGGAGAGCAGCAGCAATTTATTTGTTGATTTCTCTTCCAAAATTGCTATCCTGGTTAAAAACCCTGTTTGGGGGTTAGGGTTAATACACATGCTCTGATGCAAGCTGCTAGGTGAGTGTTGAATGGCTACTCACATCCAAGGCCCAAGATAACAGTTTTTTTACCAGGAGCTCCTTTTTTCAAAAGTAGCGCCATGATCAGGGGGAATTATTGAAAACCGGGACCTACTTTTAGTCTACCGGGAGCTAACCTTTTATTAAATCAAATAAGCTTAATCGAAATTCAATGTTTTGGGCTAGCTTCCCGGGCAAAATATCAGCGCTCCGTTGTTTATTTTTCAGCATTATCGGGCACTTTGGCAGAAGGACCGAGGGGTAAAAATCGCCCAGCGCCCGCTTATCTTCAGCCTTGCTCACAGCTTTAGTTGATTAATCTAACACTGTGTAGTGACATCAGAGCGAATTCCACCTACCCTACCTCATTGTTGCGCATGTGATTGTGTAATGCGCTTGTATCGAGGGTTTAGTGCAACAAAGGGCTATCAGCTATTTTGAGAAAAAGTGAATTAAAGATTTGTACCCATCATTGTCATCTTCTGGTTTTGACAAGTGAAAAGATTATAATTGTTACAATAGAACGTTGTGCATTATAAATCATTAGCAAAATTAGGTTCCTGATCTTGTGCGGATCATTTTGATACCAAAATCTAATTTTGGCCAAAAATGCAGATAGCCCTTTGTTGAACAAAACCTTCGATATGAGACTACATAATGATCTATGGTATGCATATTATTCAACTTTACCGGTTTGAGTCTGGCTTTAAAGCATACAAAGCTGTTAACCATTACACATGTACATGCTTTATCCCCTATAAAAATAGATCAAATTAAATTCAGCGTCAAATACATACCATCAGGCAGGTTCAATGTAATAATACTGTTAGTGTTTGGCCCAAAAGACTGCAAAGCAAACAGAATAAGCAAAATATTAGATCAAATAAAGAGCTTTATCACACAGTGTACAAAAAGCCAACCCCCCCCCCCCCCTTCAAAATAAGAAGGGGAAATAAGTTAATTTAATTTCAAATTAAAACTTGACTCAATATTTTGTTATGATTCTCAAATTCAAGTGGACAAATGAGTGGACTACGCTTTCTACTAACAAAACAAAATATCTGGAAATATGTATGTTCAAGAGCATCTTTTTAAAATTATTTCACGCAGACTTTTTGATGCACCCTGTACTGTATTGAAAAATGGGCTGACACTTTTAGCATGCATGGATTAGTGCATGAGTTACATTGCTAAAAAGGATGGGGTAATTGAAAAGGGTTTTATTATTGTTAGCATAATGTTAATGTTAGGATGCCAGTCATCAAAAATTATGTCAGATAATGAAAAATATCTTTATTTATTTTTGATTGGTCAGCAGTCTCTTAAAAATGTGTTTGATGACAAAAGTGTCTCTTTGACTTTTAATTTTACCAGTCATGAATAAAGAGTTGAAATGTACTTGACAAGTTGAATGTATCTTAGACATTCTAGAGGGCAAAAACACTCTTATGATGATATAAACATGCTCAAAACATCATTGCTTTAGATTAAGAACTTATTAAAATGTTGTACTTCTGGTACAGTATATAATAAAAACTGACTGAACATAAGCTGTTTATAACCAATAATTTTGCAGGATATTTGACTCTGGGAGAGAATATAAATATAATTTTGAAGTGTTTACATGATTATTTTAGTTTACGACAGTGAAGCTTGTCATGCGTTTCAAACCCTTACTGAATCCAATAGAGAATTGTTTTAAAAATATTCCCAAGCTGTTACATGTACAATTGAACTCTTTCGAGGTATTGAAGGTATAAACTTACAGTATATCCACAAACTCCAAAGGTTATATACAACATGGTGACTATGCACAATGCATAAATAAATATTCTGAAAGAAAGCAGATAAATTGATATTAGGATTCCCAATAGGCCAACACCGTGTCTATTATGAAAGAAACCTACATGTATATGCAGTATTGCAGTTGCACTAGATGATTCAAATGAAATACTACAATCTTTCTCTTAGTTCAGCTAAAGGTATAGGCCTACATCAGTAAAACTGCCAGGGCTTAAAAAAGAACAAAGGAAAATATGTGATTTCTAACGAATATAACATATCAATTGCAATTATGATGAATTCCAACTATACTCTATTTGTCTTCCTCTGGACAGTGATGTAACTTTACATACGTAGCATTTATGCCCGCTTATGTATCTTCCTTCTTTGTACGCTCGTGTGTGTACGCCATTGCCTTCAGTTGGCGCACACGTTTATGTGCTTTAGTTAGTAGATTACCCAGTTACGTCGTCACTGTCTCGAGATGTATAATTAGATTATAGACTGAAATACAAATTAGGAGAGTGTGGCAGAATAACAAAGACAATTCCAAACACCTCAAAAAGTACAAAGTAGTGTAATGGCACCCTAAAACCCTTTTAATTCCTACCAAATTGGCAATAATTGGGCAGATTGTATGTATCCGTCCAGAGAAGGCATTCCTACTACACTCTATTTGGCTTCCTCTGGACAGTGACGTAACTTAACAGGCGCAGCTTTTACGCATGCGTATGTATCTTCCGCCTTTCAACGCTCGTGTGTATACGCCAGCGCCGAGAGTAGGCGCACACGTTAAGTGTTACAATTAGTAGAATACGCGGTTACGTCACTGTCTCGTGATGGCCAAATAGACTATACCGTGCATTTATTGGCATAACTTGTTTCATGCATGTCATTGTCACATATACAGCGTGTATCAAAAAGAACGCAACACTTTTTGTCGAGAGCTGTACGGTTACAGTAAAACACAAATTACTCTAAAACTTATATATTCTGTTAGGTCTACTTATTGGCTATCACATAGTCAAATTACAACGATATCGATTGTTTATTCGCTGAGATATTAAAGGTATAAGTAGAGAAGTGCAAAACACGTTTTACATCGTTCGTTCTAAAAACTTGGATTTTGCCTGTCCGATTAGTGTTATGGGTTAACAGTTTAATAACTATGTAACCTTAATGTCTGGAATGGTTTATCTTAATTTCCTTTGTTTGAGTAGGTGGTACATGAAATCATTGAATCGTGTAAAAAATGGATCGCTTCCAGGGGCATGTTATTGGTTCCAAGATGGAGCCCCCGCTCATAGGTCCCGGGCAGTTCACGACAGACTGCAGGAATTATTTCCAAACAGAGTTGTTGGTATTTGATATGCTAGGGAGTGGCCTGCTCGTTCTCCAGATCTTACACCGTTATACTTTTTCTTTTGGGGTTATGTTATTAAAGTCCCAAGTTTTCCAGACACCACCAACTACTCTCCAAGATCTTAGGAACCGCATCACAAACGCTATTCAGGGAATCGGGCGCACTCGGATGACACGTCGAGCAGTGCTTCACATTCAGGAACGTGCTCGTCGATGCATCTTAAAACAAAGACAGCATTTTGAGGGTCGAGCAGCACCGGAATGTCCCGTTCAAAACAGACTAACAATGACTGATTCATACAAGACAATTACTACCTTCACTGGACTATTCCATTTGTTTATCTTTTGAATAATGTGCCATACTGCTTTATTTATGACATTAACGAGAGAAAAAGAGAGAGGATTTGCAAACAGTCTTTGTAATCTGGATTTTCAAGTTGTGTCATTAACTATCAACTAATTTATTGCAAGATTTAATTAATATTGATATGATTGTGTAATAGCCAGACATTTGATACCTTTAACATGACATTTTCTTCTCAGAATGATGAGTTTAATTCCAATTATTTAAGTACAATGAGTTATTAATTAACAGTAGACCATCCAAAGGCAATAAATGTGCTTTAAAAAAATGCATCACGGCATTTTTTGTTACAGCTCTACATTTAGGCTAAATTAAGTGCTTAAAAAGTAAGGTTTCCAATGAAGGGGGGTGACAAAAATAGAAATCGTTTTTAGGCCATTTTCAGCATAAAATGACCGTTTTTGGGCAAAAATAAGATTTTTGTGTTTTTTGGTGCAATTCATATCTTTGAACAATGTACTATCCACCAGTAATCAGTTTGACCTGATTTAATGTTTAGTTAAGGAATAATCCGTAATTAAAGCTGCTTAAATATAAAGAAAATAAAAGCATAAGGGAGTACAAAAGGGCACTTTTCTCAGTTTTGTAGTTGTATTTGCCACTTATATTCGCTAGTTGCTTAATCTGTCATGCGATGATTGAATAAATCAGCAAACTAGTTTGACATGGTCTATGACATTTATAGATAGTTTTATGATGACAAGTATGGTAAAATTCAACATTAAAGGGGTATTCCATGGTTATTTAACATAAAGGTGTAGAATCGTTATAGTGACTTAGAGGTGTATTTAAGGGAGTGTCTTCTGTGCCCTCACAGGACTCCCAAACCTACTTTTTGAACCTCTTTTCATGGTCCTAAAACATATTCAGGGTTTTACCAAAATTAATGTTAGTATGCTAAGGGGTTATTCAAAATGGCCGCCAAAATGGCCGCCAAAAGGGTCAAATTTCGTAAATGTATGATAAAAATATACTTTTTAACAACGGTAATACTTTGAGTTACTCGGTATGTATGTAATAACTCATATCCAGTACTTTTGCATTGTTAAAATAAATTAAATCAAGATGGCCGCCAAAATGGCCGCCCTAATTGTAAAAATAGCGTATAACAGCGTATATTGCATCATATATACCATGTTCTAAACTGCTAAACTAATGCTTTTAGATAAACGACTCACCTCTGTGAAAGTTTTGAATATTTATCGCATTCTAAAATGGCTGCCAGACGATTAGAACGATTAGAACTGATGTTAAATGACCTAAAACAGGTGGTTTACATTATAAAAATAACATGTAAAACAATGTAATACCTATACCGCAAAAGATAATGAAACAGCATTAATTATATTTCTATGATAAAATGTGATATTTTTAATATTTTAAAATATCCAAGATCGTCGACGAAAAAGTTAATCATTGAATAACCCTGGGTGATCATTTAATGACCCCAACTCACCATTAAAAGACCGGAGCCGTCATCTAACACAAACCCGACATGACCATTTATTGACTCGATACAAGTGATATTGTAATAAACCTAAGTGACCATTGACATTTGTTTAATGACTCCAAATGATCCGAGTGATCATTTCAATACCCCGTGAGATCATTTAATGACCCTAGGTGAAAGGTTAACGACACCGAGCAATCATTAAATGACGCGGATGATCGCTTAATAACCCCAGGTGATCATTCAATCAACCAAAATGTACGATGACAGTGTAGTTTTAACTATAGGGTGTATGTATTAAACTCTCATCCAGCACGTTTGCGTTGTTAACATACTTTGAATCCTAGATGGCCGCCAATATGGCCGCCTAAACATAAAAATAGCCAATAATAACAGCATATTTTGTATCATATTCATCAAATGATTTAAGGCTACCAGATGGACTCCATTAACTACCAATTGGTCAGAAGAAAATAGCAAGATGGCTACCAAATTGATTACAATATGGTCAGAAATAGCTGCTTGGACCTTATCTACTATACATTTTCGCTATCTACCAGTATCCAACATTTTATAAACAGATAAGTTAGTGATGTAATGGGGGTAATTATGATGGGCTTCAAAACCCTACCTTATTATTGAAATATCCAAAAGGATCATCAATCAATCCCAATCGCCACCAAGTATGCATAGGTAGTTGTATGAATCCATCAATGACCTTATTAATCAGATATCCTTTATATTACTTACTTAATTGATTGGGGTCATTTCGGTATCACTAGCGGTCTGTAGATGATCACCTAGGTAAATTAAATAATCACTCGGTGTCATTAACTGATCCTTTTGGATCATTGAATGGTCATTTGGGTTAATAGAATGATCACCTTGGTTAAGTAAGCGAACGTCCGGGTCATTATATGATTTCTTGGGGTAATTACGCTATCACATAGGGTCATTAAATTATCAAATGGTGTAATGAAATGATCACTCAGGATCGCATTGGGTCATTGAACAGTCACTTTGTGTCAATGGTCACCAAGGGTTATCAAATAGTCACTTATTAAGAGTCATTACACGGTCCATTTGAGTCATTACACGATCCAGTTGAGTCATTACACGATCCAGTTGAGTCATTACACGATCCAGTTGAGTCATTACATGGTCAATTGGGGTCATTGAATGATCACCTGTGGTTATTAAGCGACCAACCGGGTCATTAAATGATTGCTTGGTGTCATTAACTTATCAGCTAGGGTCATTAAATGATCCCCCGGGGTAATGAAATGATCACTCAGGATCACATGAAGTCATTAAACAATCCCTTTGTGTCAATGGTCACTTAGATTTATTACAATATCACTTGGATCGAGTCAATAAATGGTTATGTAGGGTGTGTGTTAGATGACGGCCCCGTCATTAAATGGTGAGATGGCGTCATTAAATGATCACTCAGGGTTATTCAATGATTCACTTTTTCGGCGACCATCTTGCACATTTTAAAATATTAAAAATATTACGTTTTATCATAGAAATATAAAGAATGCTGTTTCATTAGCTTTTGCGGTATAGGTATTACCTTGTTTTATGTTATTTTTATAATGTAAACCACCTGTTTTAGGTCATTTAACATCAGTTCTAATCGTCTGGCAGCCATTTTAGAATGCGATAAATATTCAAAACTTTCACAGAGGTGAGTCGTTTATCTAAAAGCATTAGTTTAGCAGTTTAGAACATGGTATATATATATGATGCAATATATACGCTGTTATACGCTATTTTTACAATTAGGGCGGCCATCTTGGCGGCCATCTTGATTTAATTTATTTTAACAATGCTAAAGTACTGGATATGAGTTACTTCATATCTACCGAGTAACTCAAAGTATTACCGTTGTTAAAAAGTATACTTTTATCATACATTTACGAAATTTGACCCTTTTGGCGGCCATTTTGGACGCCATTTTGAATAACCCCTTAGCATACTAACATTAATTTTGGTAAAACCCTGAATATGTTTTAGGATCATGAAAAGAGGTTCAAAAAGTAGGTTTGGGAGTCCTGCGAGTGCACAGAAGACACTTCCTTAAATACACCTCTAAGTCACTATAACGATTCTACACCTTTATATTAAATAACCATGGAATATCCCTTTAATGTTGAATTTTACCATACTTGTCATCATAAAACTATCTATAAATGTCATAGACCATGTCAAACTAGTTTGCTGATTTATTCAATCATCGCATGACAGATTAAGCAACTAGCGAATATAAGTGGCAAATACAACTACAAAACTGAGAAAAGTGCCCTTTTGTGCTCCCTTATGCTTTTATTTTCTTTATATTTAAGCAGCTTTAATTACGGATTATTCCTTAACTAAACATTAAATCAGGTCAAACTGATTACTGGTGGATAGTGCATTGTTTAAAGATATGAATTGCACCAAAAAACACAAAAATCATATTTTTGCCCAAAAACGGTCATTTTATGCTGAAAATGGCCTAAAAATCTATTTCTATTTTTGTCACCCCCCTTCATTGGAAACCTTACTATTTAAGCACTTAATTTAGCCTAAATGTAGAGCTGTAACAAAAAATGCCGTGATGCATTTTTTTAAAGCACATTTATTGCCTTTGGATGGTCTACTGTAAAGTGTCTTGCTAATATTCACCTGACAAGAAAATCAGGCATACATGATAAACGATGTAAAACGTGTTTTGCACTTGTCTACGTGTATTGTTGATATCTCAGCGAATCAATAATCGGTATCGTTGTAATTTGACTATGTGATAGCCAATAAGTAGACCTAACAGAATATATAAATTTTAGAGTGATTTGTGATTTGCCGTAATCGTAGAGCTCGCGACAAAAAGTGTTGCGTTTTTTTTTGATACACCCTGTATACATACAACTGCATGTGAAGTGCGTCACACATGTCATCACAAGTTAGTTGTGACACTACAAGTTTATTTTGCATGTGGATGAATGAGCCTAGCATATTTGCCCTTTTAAGTACTGTGTAAAAAATCCCAAGGCACATCATAAACTGATATTTGTGTAACTGAATGTAACTTCATGTTAGCCATCAAACATGACTGTTGGACCTCAATCATACTATGGATAAGAACACTTATATACACCTTCCAGTACACTATAGATGGGGTGACATGTGACGTCATGCCGGGCATTTGGTCGGCAGTTGCCATTGTTCTTTGCCCTGCGGTGTGCACGCGCATCCTGTTTTGTTTAGGACCCGTGCTTTTAAAACTCGCGCCAAAGCATTATAAAGGGCAATAAGGCATAGCGGACTGTGTTGTGGTCATGCTGTTCAATCAAGCATGTATCGACAGTCCAGTCCCTTCGACCGTTGCTTTTGTTGATAAACATTGCTGTCACCCCATCTATATTATCTAGTTATAATAATGTCAGTGTTTCTGTCATTAGTAAAGTGGGTTGATTTCAAAACCTACTTACTTTCTAAAATGATGTCTTTTTTCTGCAATTACTGATGATTCTAATGTTAAAATCAATCCAGCCCCCTGAAGAATAAAAACAATCAAACAATTTTGTATAAACAATTAATTCCCAATAATAGACTCCCACTAGGTGATTGTTCACCCTTTCCACGCTGTAGGCATCTGCAGACGACATTCCAAAATGTTTCAAAAATGTCAACATTATTGAATTTCATTACCATATTGAAAATCACCATGAGAAATGCATTGAAATAAGTCCAAACATGCCTAGTATTGGTTCAGTAATCCTTGAGATAGACTTTGAAAATTGGGAAAGGTTTTTGACAAATCTGTTTTGTATATGGTAACATAATAGCTGCATGGAAAGTGTTAAGATACCTGGGTACTTCAGCCTCTTGCTCAGGTCAGTATTTAGAACAGGCATTCTCAAATGGTGGCGCGCGCGCCACTTGTGGCGCATCAAGGCTTCCTAAGTGGCGCGAGAGTGGTTATAATTTGTTTTAAAAAAATCATATCATGATATAGCCAGATTTCATAGGCCTATGACGGTCAGATGTACTTAAAGACAGCAATTTTTGCCTCAAAAAAGTAATATTAGTTATTATGTTGCCTACATATTATGTTAAAATATTTTGTGAAGGGAATTTTGCCATTCTAAAAAATTCTAAATTCTAAAAAGTATGACCAAGTGGAGCTTCAACAAGTTGGTTACTAAAATGTGGCGCATCAGTAAATCTAGTTGAGAAAGCCTGATTTAGAAACTAAATAGCCACCTTGAAGACCTAAATCAACATCTAGGTAGCACAAAAACATCATTGAACTGTAATGATAGTGTGACCTGGAAATAAATAGTTGCACGCCCAATAGCAATATAGTTGGATAGCATAGACAACAATGAATCATGAAATTATATTTTGCTGGTGTAGCATCTGTTAGAATATAACCGTTGCCAGGTTGAACTGGCTCACGCTAACTTTGTTACGAACCACTGATCATATTGAACGTAACACAAAGCCTATGTCAGTATCATAATTCAGAACAGATGTATGGGCCCATGAGTTACTAACATGCACTACATACATCAACAAATTGTGCGATTTAAGATGATATGCAACATTATGAAACGGGGATGTGAATCTTCCAGAAATTCCCGGAATTCCGGAAATGAGGCCATAAAAATAAAGAGATCTGAAAAAGAAAAAAACACCACTTTTTATCTTTCTTTTTTTGGAGTTCCGGAATCGAATGATGCTATTTCGGCAATAAATATTATGTTTGGCTTACCCATTTGTGACGTCATACGGAATCAATGTATAACATTTTACAGCTTATTCTGTTGGTGTGTACTATATTTTTATTGTATTAAGCTGTTGTGCATTGTAAAGCCGGCTTTTTCAGCTCATGCTGCCTGCTGGCTATTTTTTATACCGTGAATAAATAAATTAAATTAAAAAATAAAAAAAATAACAGGGCACGAAATATGATATTGCATAAAAAGAGGCAAACAATTATTTTTAGGAGGCTGATACTCTGTAGCCTATTCTCTGGACAAGCCCCCATAAATGTTCGATACCGCACTCAAGCCGTCTGGCCAAGCTCGCATACAAAGTTTAGGTAATTGATCAATCACCCAATTACATTCTCTTTGGGGGCTAACAATAGTAATAGTAATAGAAATAAACAGCATGTGAGAATATAAATTATTAATAGCATCACTTACCTCAAAGCAATAAAATGCAATACCAAGGAAGAATGGGAAACCAGACAACGAAAACGTTTTGGGATGTATTCTGGAAAGGAAAGGGAATTTAAATTTGAATATCGGCCATAGGTGTATGGATGGATAGGCACATCTATTTCTCATTCATGGGATTTTTTTAAGATAAAAATATAAGGCCAAGTAAAACACTAAGTAGTTTCTTGTCCTTTTTCAGGAATTCTGTAAAGTCCTTTTTTTCTGACATCTTGGTAATTGATTTGCTTTAGTACAATGAGCATTTTAAGCAAGTTTTATGTTAACCACCCCCTCCCCCAGAGCCATGAAAAAAAAGATTTTACAAAAGACCTCGTCCTCTTCAAGTTACGCAACCAATCAGGCATTACCATGCTGGTAATGGTGATTTTGTATTGTTTATAAAAAAGTGTCCTCATCCTCTTTTTTCAAAGTTAGGATGAAAAACTAGTTATTATTTTTATTTGGCCTAACAAACTTGCGATCTCTAAAATAATACACCAAAAATGTCATGACAATCAACGATAAAATTAAATGTTGATTTGCGGAGAAAAATTGACTTCTTCAAAAATACACCCTCATATTTGACATTCCTTTCATATCTCTAATATCAACAAAAATAATGTGAGTAAATACAATATGTTATATTGTGTAAATACTGATGTGTTAAAGGTTATGCAGAATGCCAGTATACGTCCTTTTGCAATAGATACTAGATAATTTTTAAATTCCAAATTACTCCCCATCCCCACCCCATCTCCCTGATACCTCTAATCAATATCTGCAACACTGAAAAATACTGTAGAAAATGTAATTAGCATCATTATTAATTTGGTGTGATTGTGATTAGGCCAACAACAAAAAAAAGTTGACTTGCCCTTTCCGACCAACCCAAATTTTCGGAAATCTAGGGTCGCTATTTTATTTTATTTTTTATTTTTTCAAAGTCATATTTTGGTTAAGAAATAGCAAAACATGTTCTGTTTACGTTTAAATACGGTATAAACACATACAATCGTCATTTACTCACATACTTTATATCAACTGTTGCATTGTATGTTTATTTCACTTGCGTAAACATTTTATAGACCGTGGTTGCTTTTCTGCTGAATTTAATACATGTGCTCGCCGAAAACCAGCGTCAGTTGGGTATTCACAGCGCAGGTCTTAAGTCTTACTACTACTTTACGTATGCATGTTTAAGAATTCTTTAAAATCGTGTGTTTTTGGGTAGAATCTGCTTGTTTAAAAAAATAATAATAATAATCTGACCGTCCGACCCACATTCTTGACCTGAAAGGGCAAGTCAACTCTTTTTTTTTTTGTGCCTTATCGTGACTTACACCTTGCGTCCTACAAGTTAAATAATTGTATGGTATCGTGAGTTATGTGACCAAACCTTTCAGTGTGTGTTTTATATTAGAGGGCATCAAAAAGTTGTCATGTTTGGTATCGATAAAATTTTCTCTTTCCAAATATGTTTTCAGTTTGGTACTGCAATTTAATTTTAGTGATACAAATCTTTGAAGAAATTTCACAACTTTTGGGACACCCTATACCCTCTGCTTCATTTTTATTAAAGTCTAGTAATATCAGATGGCAAATGATAATAACAGGTGGTATATCAATGCCCCCTCACCACAAGCCCGACCCCATCTCAACTCCTTCCCATCCCCAATCTAGTTTCAAGTTCATATCTCTTACCTGACATTGTGTATGTGTTCAAAATCAAACCAAAATACCACAGAATATGCAAATAGATTGGCAAAATCCGCAATCAAACTGTAAAGACAAAAATAAAAATATATACGATCTAGCAGATACAAAAACTACAAGCATACATAAGATAGCCACACTTAATCTATTTGGTATCAGAAGAACCACTGCATGCCACTTCTAACCAATTGTAACAATAGACATAATTCATAATTGGCGCATATACATCAAAAGAGGGCCGTGCTATCCAACTGAGCATGCTCCACGGCTGTTCGATCCCACATAATTTGTCAGTTTTTTTCTGAGAACACCATAACTTGCTGGCCCGGTTCTGGTTTTAACTGATTCAAGTACCTGAATATACTGGCCATCTTTTGTAGAAATTTCAGAACATTTGTTGATGCCAGTTCTGAGAAATAGAGCTTTGAATATTATTATTTACTATAATAGCGCCCTCATCGGCCACATTTTCCATAGAGTTACATGTAAAATGTGTGACAAGTAGAAAATGCCGATAATTTAAAAAAGGCTCGAACAATTTTCTTGACATTTTCACCGTATATTCATATTCAATAGCGCTACCTAAATCAGGTCAAACCATAAAATGGGCCACTATGTAATCTTTTTTTATCTCATAATTTTAATTATAAATCGGACAGTCAAACAGCCGTGGCTCAGAGCAATTAGTGCTCTGAAAACGAGGCTAAGGATGTAGCCGAGACGAGAGTGATGTAGTTTTTCAATGTGGTGAACTTTGCACTAATCATAATCAAATGCTTCATACTTCTGAGCTGTTCAATATTTGACCTTATTACATTCGTGAAATAAACTTCAACGTATAAACTATCTATTCCACTAGTTTGAAATGAAATGTTTGCTGGTAACTGACACTATTAGGAAAATGTAGAAATTCACAGTTCATTATATTGCATTAAAAGTACGAGATTGTGTGTTTATCGGCGTGACATCGAGTATGTCTCCCTCTTTGACATGAAATTGCCAATTACGAATAACGTCTATAGTCGTATTCATTGAGATGCTACTGTAAAAGGGGTAATTTTCGAACAATTAATCTGTTGCGTTTTGTCAATTTTTAACTGTTCCGCATGTTTTTTATATTGGCGATTTGTAACTTCATCACATATAGACCTATATGCAAAAGAAATATATTTGCATGCTATACTTTTCGCGGCAGCTGCTGCTTCAAGCATGAAAAGCACAAAAATAAATGTAGCGTGACCATTTCCACTATTATAGTATTTAAATTGGTTTCGCTGCAATACAAATGCAGGGGTCAATTTAAATTTTGAACCTACCCTCCTCAAGCCTTCACCTGTATTCACCTTCCTTCAGGAAAAAATTGTTCAAGATCATATATTATGTCTTTCCTGCATTTTGTTGGGTTAAGATTGACCTCAGTGCTCTATGTTAATGTTATATTAATATATGGGAGAAGTTGAAATATAGGTGAAGATTCGCTATAGATTCACCTTTCCAAAATATAAATTAGTTCAAGATTAGCCACTTCAAAAATAATATAACTAGTGAAAGATTAGGCGTCTAATCTTTAACTATACCTTGAGGAGGGTAGGTTCAAGATGCACATTGATGCCTGCATAACTATTTCATGGCTTTGGAATAGCATATAATTGCTATTGGCTGTACTTACCTAAATATGGCCAATTTGCTTAGATGTCTCAGCATACTTAAGATAGCTAACGGTGGCAGCAATATTGATATCCAATGGTACATGTGTGATCCCCCAACCATACTGGCTAGGTTATTAGATATGAAAATAAGGTAGGCACAGCAAAAACCTGCAGCGGAAAAATAACCATGGAATATGTGACCAGTCCCATCAAAAAGGACATGTTGTCGGCAAACACAGTTTTAAAATAGAGCCAATAAAGTTGGCGAAATATAAAGAAAATAATAGTAAAATATATGGTTCTTGAAATGATATCTTGTGATTCCAAAGTCTGATTCCCTTCAACAAGGTATCATTTTAAAGCTTAGAATGTGCTCTTTGAGCTGATATGTGTAACCCAAATCGGAGTCTTGCCTCCAACATTTCCATTTTGATGTGACGGGTCACATCATAGTCTGTTTGAATATTGAATGAATGCTGCAAACAGTTGATCATGCCTCAAATTGTCACGACGAAGAAAGTTGTTTCAATCATTTTTCTGCGGTCCCTACAAACAAAAGTTATGAGTGAATGATGATTGTGATGTCGTAGAAAGCTACAAAACAAGAAATCACAAAAAAAAGCCCAAGTCCAATAGAATAAGATTATAAAGTTTTAACAGAAAAGTGACTTAAGTAAGTTGTTGAAGTTGAAATTGCATGAAAGATGATGATACAAATTATTGTTGGTTTTTTAACCCATAATCCCTATTCCACATCTAGCGACATCCGACAGGTTTTCCGAGATCACATCATATAAAGAATGCATGTTGTTAATTCCTTTGAGCACGTCAGAATTGAAATAAGCTCACCTAATCAGGATCTACTGGGAGCTCAGATCTTGGCAATAATGGCAGAAACTGACATGCATTTAGCGGTGTATAAGGGACTGAGGACACCCTGTTTTGAGTTCTAGTTGATTGGCAAAACAAAATCAACACAAAAATGTCTGTTACTACTAGAACTTCTTGTAAATCTCATGTATTCCACTCAGAGTTTGTTCCTAAAATTATCAAGATGACTGTATGTTATTTTCTGAGTTACTTACCTATTTGTGATATAACTATGGATGTGTCTACTAAAGCCTTGCCTTTATTCCCTAAAGCATAGTAACCTGTGATACAAAGAAGCACATGAGTGTTTAAAGGAATTATGCTGTGTATTTGAAACTACAATCTAAATGTAAAACATTGTTATTACAAAAGATAATTTCAAATTTATATATTTAAAGGGGCATTAAGAGATGTGGTGGAGGCAGCGCCCTCAATTACAAACAAATATGATAAAAACTGGGATTTGTATATTTTTACAATTGTATTACATGTATGAGCTTACACCTATAAGGATTAAGAAAAATCAGCCCTCTTTGTACAACAAAACGTCAATTCAAAAATGCTGATCTCCAGCAGATCAGCAATTTATGTCCGATAGTATTCCCCCTGCAGTATGTGTGATACATAACGTGAACCATAGGCGTTTTTCAATAAATAGCGAAGGTATTGTTTTAATCAAGTTTTGCTGTGTTTTTGTTAGTAGAAACAACAATAATGGCAATTTTTAATGTTCATCTTGAATTCTGAAGTAAATTTTTAAACATTTGAAATTATCAACACCACTTTATGTCCCTTTAACTATAATACTATAATATTACAATTCATAGGTATTACTCTGACCAGTTATGCACTAACCAAAGTTGCGCAGATCTTTGTCACTCTGTCACTTAATCTTGCCTAAAGACAGAAGTGATCTGACATGTGGTAGAGTTCACTTCCGGATGGCACCTCAAATGTTGGGATTAAAAAGTTGCTATTTGAAAAAAGGTTTAACACATCAAATTTGATGGTCCTTATTATGCACATACTGTAACACATTAGCATGACTAAAATGATCCGGAGATGCAAACGTATGGCAGCCAACTGACGAAGGCCCAAGGCAATGCTAGCACATAAACACCTAAAAAACAGTGATTTTCTTCTTTTTTCCCCTTTTGTTTCCTTCAAATCTGTAGCTATCACTTGTTTCAGTATGCAGCCACTTGCTTGAGAATGGGAGTAGGTCCCAATCTGATTGTGCCAAAAATCATCACTATCTTGTACTCAGAAGTCCACTCTACTCTGTAGTATTGTCAATGTAAAACTTCATTTGAACAGATAACAGAGATGCTCTGAATGATAATCTCACACAATATTTGAGGAATTGGCAATTATTTACATTTAACATTTCAATAATGACAAAATCAAAACTTGTCAGATTGGATTAGACATGTCTAATATGGTTTTAGAGTATCAACCCTAACCCCGAGGCACCTTTTCCAAAGATTTTTTTCGCGGCCAAAAAGCGAGGGGGGAAAGGGCTTGAACACCAGACATCTGGGTTCAGAGGCGAACGACTTACCGCTAGGCCATGGGGGTCAACCATATTTGGCTCAGTATACTTCGCCAAGTATATACCCTGGGGTCATTATTTCATCGAAAAACTGCCAAACCGGGTAGCACAAGCGCACTGCATCTTAGTAATTTGTAGTACTCAAGAGTGTTAGGGTTAAACAAAGATATTTTACAGCAAACAATACAAAACTGCCCAATCATTACAAGCCAATGACTCTATAAAAATAAATCATTTTCATACATACCTACATCGCCATAGTCTATTTCTTTCAGAAAAATCTGCAAGATCAAATAAAAATATGAGCATTCAGCATGAAGTATTTATTTATTTATGCATCCTTTATCGAGTATGCAATCCAATATGCTTCATGGGGGAGTCTGGCCCAAACGCTAATGAAAGAGAGATGGGCACTCCGCGGGCGAGCTTTGCTCGGCGCGAGTCTTTACGTTACTTATACTTCAGTGATAGCTTTCCAAACAGGCCCTCCACTCACTCATTTCATATATTATTAGGCATTCATTAAAATGTTATTACTATGTTACTATTTGCTGATGATGGGGTACGATGGTAAGGCCATAAAAAAATGTTTGTTTGCCCACAGATGCTCTCCATAAGGAAGGGTCGGTCGGTCGGTCTATTTTTTTTTTTTGCTTTTGCTTTTCCAAATTAGGTACCTGAATAGCAGAAATAAATAAATTTTTAAAAAATGTTTTACATTTTTCATTGTCTAAGTCCATATATGTGACTTGAAAAAGCTTTTTATTTTCTTTGCAAAAAAAGAAATCTTCTTTTTTTTTGCAAAAAAGAAAGAAAAAAGTTCATGGTCGGGACTGTTATACATGGTCGTCGGACGAGGGCAAGCAAACATACATGGTCGTCGGACGAGGGCAAGCAAACAAAAAATTGTTGGCCTAAACTGTGAACTAGTTTTCATTTTATGGACTTACTTGTTGATCTAATTCAGTTTCAGGATTATCGATTTGAAGTTCAGCCTTTTCCCGTAACTCTACATTGGCATTTGTTCCATTTGCCTCGTTAGTTAAGAGTGTCTCCTTCTCCTCTGCTGTATCGCCTTGTTGCAGTGGGGCACTTGTAACCTTGAAGTGTTTTCTAACATCGGCTCTTTCTTCTAGTTTGTATTTACAGTCTATTAGAAGCAGCATAGCCTTGACACTGCAGAAATACAGAAAACAATCAAAATAATAAGGATGATGTCATATTTGCCTCTGTGTCAAACTCAAATGAGTTTTTTATGTCATTTAGCTATTTTTTTACAAAGTATAGTGACTCAATCAAAAGCAAATGAGCTAATGTCCATGTCCAAATTAGTAAAATACCTAATATGGATTGAGGAAACAATCTGACCAGGGATTCCCAAATGGTGTCCAGCAGGCCAAATTTGGCCCTTCAAGCACTTAGAACTGGCCCTTGAAAAGCAACATTTGTAAATTCAAGAAGAATGAAGATATATGATAGGATAGTATTAGTATCTATCTTGTTTGGTGACCCAATGGACAAGAGAATAAGCCCAAAGCTGTGAGGTAGTACAATGTTTACTGTAAATGTTACATTTTCGCAGTTTTCAATATTCACGCTTTTCGCGCTTCAAGCAGATATACTGCTAAATTTGATAATAATAAAAAAACAAGATTATGTTTCTTTTGTGTATAAAACGGGGTCACGCCCACACAATTTTCACCGTGGGGATGATGCCTCCCCAAAAAATGCAAATTTGAAGCTTAACATCATGGTTTCAGGAACGTTTTCTGAACCATTTTAGTTAAAAAACTATAATTATTTTGACGGACAAATTATAATTAACTTTTCAAAATCGGGAATTAAAAATAAAAGTTAAATGGTTCCCAATTGGCAAATTGTGAACAATTAATCTAAAATATTACCATTTTACAATACCAAATTATTCAATTGCATGTCAACAACACATAATTACCAAACTAGATATATTGCCAAAGACTGTCACACATTACCAAACAAGATATATTGCCGAAGACTTTTGGATGACATACATATCAAGCTATATATGATTCCAAAAACGTATCAAATTGTATCCACATGATGGAATCCAATCTACCAAAGTACACTTTATCCAAATATTGTTATAATTTGCAACTGGTATTGCCCTTAATGTATTTTATTTATTTATTTACTAATTTTAATAAAATTACACACAAAATTATCAAGTTTGATAACCCATCCCCTATTCATCCACCTGTCACTTTGTCCCCCACCCCATTGTATTACAATATCTTTTGTCTCATTTCCTGCCCATTGTTCCCCTGTCTATATGTTGTGTATGTTGTATTCTGTCATTTTACCTTCGATAAAGATTCTGTTAGAATTGAAACGTCAGGTCCTCTTCTATTTATTACAAATTAATATCTAAAAAATGCCCATATAATATCATTCACCCACCATACAAAATGTCTATAAAATCCTTATGTAGATACCTTTTTCCCTCTTCATATACGGTATGGTTAGGCCAAAACAAAATTTTGTTTGTCCATAGATCCCCTCCGAAGGGTTAGGATTGGTTGGTTGAATTCTTTGTTGATTTCTTATAAATCACATTCAAAAGATGTACATTTATTAACTTTACAATAGTTTCTGAATAAGATGTGAATGGAATATATTACTATTATATCACTTCATTCATGTTTTAAAACAGTTTAGAATGAGTAAAGATACAGTGTTTACAATATTTTAAGTGTATAATTTCCGGAAAGCAAATTTCTGGAAGAAAAAAAAGCCTTTTTCTGGAATTTTCAAAATTAGGGTCGGTATTCATTCATACAGAAAAAACTTGTTTTGTCAGTTTTCATAATTAGGGTAGGTCGGAAATGGAAAAAAAACTTTTTCTTTTGGCCTTATCCAATATTTTTTAAAGCCAACATTAAAAGGTATTACAACAGCTGCCACACCATCTGGCACACAAAATATAACTTTTATTTATTTAACATAAATTTCATAGAATTTAGTTTATTGTAATGATAAAGCCAACACAATGCTGTATTCAATTTAATTGTGAGCTCCACATGTTCATCTGAAACAAATGTTTGGAGCGGAGGGAAATGGGAAGGGTGGAAACAATGGAAGCCGAGTTGTCAAAATAAAGGCGGATATCATATTCTGATGGATATGGTGTGGCACTAAGGCTGTGACTTATACCCGGGTACCTGGGTACCCGCCCGCTATTCCGGGTACCCGGGTACCAAATTAGGTACCCGAATACCTAAAATGTTTTTTAAAAATGTTAAACATTTTTTAGTACAAACTTGTCTCCAAATGACCTCTATTGACCCCATTATGTGTCATTTTAGGGGGAAATTTGTACTAAAAAAAATACATATCACTAAAAAAAATATATACACTAAAATATACACTAAAATAAAATAAAAAATAAAATAAAATTATTATTATTATTACCCGCCCGAAAAATGTGTACAAAACCCTAAACGCGTCCCTCAATTTTTTTTAAATTTGGGCTTTTTGGCTTTTCTAATACTTTCCTTTAGTGTCTAACCGGTCAGATCGGGAGTTTCCCGATCGGCCCGATATAAGTCTGATCGGGATCTGATCGGTGATCGGCAAAATTCCTTCATCTACCGATCTGATGAACCGATCAATCACTATAGTATGAAAACCCAATTAAAAGCTTATCATGTCGTCTTTTCTCTGTTAAAATTGCTCTCAAACTCGCCTTCTTACTTCTTCACATAACATATACTAGTTAATTAGTTTATCCAGGTGATTTTAGCGAAGCCTATAAGGGTACAAATCCTTTCAAACTCGCCTGTTTTCAGATTAGTTCGATCGGCGGGATTCAGCGAATGTACATTCAATGTTTTGTTTTCGTTTTTATTACGGGAAATACCCACGTCATGGCCCGCCAAAGGTGTTATCAAACAAGGCTTGCAATTGGCTAGACTACGTTTCACTTCTATGTACTAAAAGATTCACTAAACTAAGTTAAAACTTCGGGTTCATGGATAGAATTAAATATGGAAAATCTCAAATACATTAATTTACTATCAGGTATCTGTGTTTATGAATTATGATGTATTTTTGCAACAAAGAAAGAATTGTGGGAATACCCAGTGTGCCGTGTGCAAAGCTTCAAATCGCACATGGTCGGTCGTCGCAATCGCAACGTTTGTAAAATGTAAACAATGACTTGACACTTGATTGACAGGTGTCCTTAGAGACATGGACCAGGTAAACACGATAAATAAAAAGAGTAAATAATTATATTTTTTATTTAAACAATTTTAACTTATTTTTCACTCGTTATAATCTGTTTTGCTAAGTACAAAAATGCTACTATATTTACACTATGTACGGCAACACACACGAGGGAAATGTACTGTTATTTAGGCATTGCAGTACACTTGCGCATTTAATAGGTGATCGGATCGGATCGGCCGATCAAAGAGGAAATGATCGGTGATCGGCGATCGGCTGACATGAGCTGATCGGTTAGACACTACTTTCCTTTACATGTATTAAATTAAATAACTCATTGTATCGAGAAGGAAACAGCCAAATGTTGAATTATTTTGTAAAAATGATGAGTTTGTTGATAAAAAATCTAGCCAGACTTTTATTATTGAACAACACCCATAAAGTGCGTTTATACAGAGAGGCATTAGCCGGAACATTCCGGCTAACAGCTCTGTAGAAACAGGTCCTCTCCGCCTTTTGACGCCTTTAGACAGATAATCATTCTCCAGCAAAATATACCGTAGAGAGATTAGCCGACTAAAAATAAAATCCAGAGAGAGCTATGTAGAAACAGCGTTCCGCGAGGTAAGATGGCTAACGGAAATTCCCATTTCCTTTTCCATAATGTTGCTGTTTTGATACCTTTTAATAGCAAACATTACACTGTCCTTTGCTATGTGTATTGTTGTGTACCCTTTCCATGCATTTGTGTTGTTGATGAAAACATGCAGGGCTGGAACTTGAGATTTTTTCAACCAGCCAGTCGAGCTGGTAACTTACAAAAATATGTGCTCGACAGAAATTCCACCAGCCAGTGTAACTCACGTCACTATGAGTTCGAATCAGTTTACCTGCCAATAGGTAGACTACTCTGTAGTCCGATTTTTTTTCTTCTTTCTTTTTCTCTTTTTTATCCTATCTATCTATCCCATTTTCTGATTATTTATCAGCATTTCAGCGTATTCATTAGTCCTAAATGCAGTACATAGAAGTGAGGGTACATGTAGGGTGCTTTCACTTGTTACCATTAACAACATGGATGGGCAGTATTATAAGTGAGGGCGCTCCTACTTGTCACTGTTAAAGTTATACATTCCCCATTCGCCATTAATGGAGTTCATCAGTCGTCAGTCATTTTTACTTGGGGCGTATTGGGCACTGTGCAGGAGCAATCACTGTATTACTAGTGAACTAAAGGGAGCTCTCTGTTGATCATATCATATCAATACGGCCGTAATTTAGCAAAACAGCGTAACTCGAAATATTGACTTTTTGAGTTACGTGCATTTCTGGGGAAATCGAGGGGGCTCTTTTCATCTGTGAGAGTCTCAAAAGACCTCGACGCACCGTTTTAAAGATAGCGTAACGTATCTCAGCCTTATTTTGCAACTTTTAGCATTTTAATATGGTAAAACAGCGTTACTCGAGTTACGTGTTTCAAAATCTAGTATTTTCTTGGCAAAACAGCGTATATCTCTAAGTTACGCGTCTTTTCCAAACAACTATTTTGCTACGAGATACGCGGGTTTGGCGAAAATATAGTAACCAAAGAATTACACGTAACTTGAGTTACGCTGTTTTGCAAGATTAACTCTGCGTATAATTAGATGTCGGATTGGCAAACCCGCGTATCTGGACAAAATCAGCTGTATCTTTAGTAAAATTAGTTTACTTTACATAAGTTTTTAAAAATTAAAAAAATTAAACATAATGCACGTTTCCATTTTTAAATCAATTTCCTCTGTAAATAATAGAGAAAATGCAAACACTCCAACATTAAAGTGCACATATCTCAAAAACGTCATTTTCGAGTTACGCTGTTTTGCCAAATTACGGCCGAATAGCGATAGAATGTCAGAATATTAGAAATTTAGGAATTTACTCATTGGCGCGGCTGCTTGCAAAATATTAGACAACGGGCCAGACACTGAACTAATTGTAAAAGTTTTAAAAAATCCCAGACACTGAATAAAGAAAATACGTAAAATATAATAAAAATATTTAAAAAAATAAAAAGGTTTAAAAAAAAGGGTTAAAAATAAAATCGACTATGGCATAGTCTAGCCAATAGGTTGAACATTTGAGTATAAGAGACCCCACTCCCCCAACCAACAAGGAACCAATATCTTTTTCAGCCTTTTATTTCAAACCTACCTTACAAATCCAACACAAATCATTATAATACTTCCTTCCAGTATACCAGCCTGCAATGATAGAAAATACAGATATTGGATTACAAATTTATAGGCAGTTTCAGGAAATGTTGTGATGGTCAGTCAGTGTTTTCACTCACCCTATACAAAGCCTACAAAGGGTGAAAAACCCTTCACTTTTAACTTTCACCCTTCACAATTTTTCTCAAGAGTGAAAAATGTTGACATGTCATTGTTTTACTGCCCAAAACACTGCAGGAGCACACGTTTTGGCAATCATTTTGGTTTTTCACCCTCTAGAAATAAAATAAACCCAGTGAAATTGCTGGGTCTCAAGATTTAGCTAGGGATATCAGGTTGGAAAGGTCTAAATTTACATTTTTAGGGAATATGATCAGATTGGATGGGGTTCTGGCTCAAAAATGTTAGGGAATATTGTGAATATTCCCTAAAAATGTAAATTTAGACCTTTCCAACCTGAAACTTTTTGTGGGAGAGTTCAGAAATACTTTGGTGGGGGGGGGGGAGGTATTGGCCAACTTGCATTTTGGGTGTCTGACATTTTTTGACCCCCTTTACAAATAGTAAACACTTTTTTGACAAGGTGAACAAGGTTAAAAACTTTTTTGACCCCCCCCCCCCCCCGCCCCCCCCCCCCGCCCCCCCCCCCCCCCCCCCCCGCCCCCCCCCCCCCCCCCCCTCAGATTAATTTTCCATAGACACATTTTAGTTTTATAACGTGTTACAAAGAGTTCATATTTGTTTTATCTGGTGTTCATTGATAATAAAAATATCTGAGACTCGACTGATCAAACCAATTTTGTATAAGTGTATCTATTTTCAATATCTGCCTACACATAAAAGAAACATGGATTTAAAGGTGTATGTTCCGATCACTTTTTGGGGGCTATGATTTTTTTTTCACGTCAAGATATTTTGATATCAGAAGAATCCCCATTATATTTTTCTCATTATGTCTGTAAAATCTTAGGGGCCAGAAATGTTCCATTTAGAAATCATAGGCTAAAATGTGGTGAATTACTGCCAAAAGGTGGTGAACCACCAACCAGTTTGTGTACAACTCAATGTGCAAATGGTTTGTGACCTTGTGCTTCTAAAAATAGAACCATTGAAGTTATGCAACTCAAACTTTGGAATGCCACAATTTTAATGATGACCTTTCATGTAAAATAGAAAACATCAAGTTGAAAATCGGGCTAGCAATCGGAATCTACCTTTTAAGTTTTGTTTAAATCTATTGATTTGGCCAACAGTGGCGTAGCTAGGTTATTCGTAATAGGGGGCGAGAAATGAGAATGAACCGACGAGACTTTTGTGAGTCAAGTTGCGCGCACAATTTTTTTCGACTTTACACCTACTTTTGGAACGATCGAGGTACATTTTGGCTCTAAACAAGCTTGTAGCAAAGAATGTTGAATTTTGCCCTGGGGACACGCGCGCGAAAATTTTTCATCTGTGTACTTTTGACCATCATAATTAGGGATGTTCATATCATTGACTATAGAGGGCGACATTTTTTTTGAAAAAAGTTGACAAAAATATGTAGAAAACTTCATGTTTACCTCTTTTAAATCCAGCGGAAAAGTACGAAACAAGCTGGGTGTATTCACTGGTGTCTAAATAACCCCACACAAGCAACTGGACATCATGAAAGTAAACCCTTTTTTATCTAAAATGATTTAAAATGTGCATATGACTTGCCCAGTTTTCAGCAATATGAGGCAAACTACTTTTGGTTATAACTTTTTTATTATTCAGCCTGCAGACAAGGTTGAACCATCATTTTTTTATTGTAAAGTACTATGTTTCCATGTATTCCATTTTCAAAGAGATAATTTTATTTTCAAAATTTTATGAACATGCCTATCATAATTCCATGATTTCTGCAATCAAATGAACCGACAGTGCCAATCTCAACCGACACAACATCAATATTGGGTGGTGGGGGCGATCGCCCCCTCGTCGTTGTCCCCCCCCCCCCCCCCCCCCCTCTGGCGACGCCACTGTTGGCCAAACTTTTTTGACCCCCCTCTTGATTACCCAAAACTTTTTGGTCACCCTTTTAGGCTTTTTTCAACTTGAAACTTTTTAGACACCCACCCCCCTCCCCAACCAGGGTATTTCTGAACACTCCCAATTTTTTTGTAATAAGTGAAAGTATAAGTAACATATAAGTTATTTATTTATCATTTAAATTATAGTAATAGTATTAGTAACTGACAGTCTACTTGTAACTTGTAAATGTAAGTAAGCTTATTTTTTCTAAATAATTTAGTTTACCTCTTTGAATGCATAAGGAAGACCCAAGACTCCAGCACCGACGAATGATATAAAGATATTGGCGAATATCTTCACCGGGTTTGAAGCACCAGTATCATGCATTGTGATTGTTTCAAATGACAAAATAGGTCCTGTGACTGTGTATTGCCAGACAGGATGACAGAAACAGCCACAACACAGGTTCTGCGTGGCTCTTTAAATAAGGTCAAAGGTTAATTGCTATTTTTCTAAAAGCTGCTTTACTTTTTAAGCAATAAAAAGCAAAATCTAATAATTATTTGATATATACCTTTATTTTAAGATTTATTTAACTCTTTATATAATTTTACCAAACGAAAAACATTAGTCAATCAATTTATTATTTAGAAATAACCAAATAAATTTGACAAAATGACAGGAAATGCAAGAGGCTGAACTGAAAAGGTCAAAAGTTTCCCATGCTGTTTACAATTCGCGAAACGTAGACATTTGGTGTGATTTGGTACCGCACCGGTTTTAAATCGACGATTTGTTTATTTATCGACGTCAGTATGGCAGAAAGAAATAGAAACCAGCTCCCAAACAATCTCCCCCAACTACAGAATCTCATAAAGCGAGATCCAGAGTCGTACTTGGAAGAGGTGAGCACTTTTGAGCAGGCCTAAAAGTAAAAATGAATCTGGTGTAAAGTGCAAAATTCTGCATGCAGTCTTGCCTTCATTCATCATTAATATATCATTATCAATCATATCATTGGTGATTTATAGGCAATGGCGGACATCCGGGATTGATAGTGACAACAAATTCCATTGATTAGAATCCAACAACACACAGCTGCATTCACCGGTGAAAACACTATTATTGTAACAACATTGTCAACATGATATTGTATTGTTTTCACTGGTAAAATTGGAAAATGATAATAATAATGAATCATTGAATAGCATGTCGCGATGTCGTGTTCTTTGCCCAGCACGGAATTAACACAATGTATTTCACAGCTTATTCCGTATGTGTGTGTATCCACTGCGCATGTGCTGGGCAAAGAACACAATATTGCCAAACGTCTGAATTGCATTCTGCGGTTATGGATAAAAAGTCACGCCTCCCGACCCTTTTCAATTTGGGAAAAACGCTCCATCAATAGGACAATAGGCTAATAATAGCGGTACCCAGCGTACCTTTGGTTCAAGCAGGCACGCTGGATGGACCGGGCAAATCCCGCTCCATCGAGCATGATATATGATCATGATTGATGTCTACGAGTCATGTTTTTGCAGCCGAACAAAAAAGTGTGTACATCAAAAAAATTGTTTCACTTCACATCATTATCATCATCATCATTGAAAATAAGTTCCGGAATAGCTAATTGATAAATACATTGACAAATATGTAAATTAATTCAGCCTCATCCTTAAGATGCAATTAGATAAACCCACACTATTAAAGATTAAAGTATATTATTTGTAACCGAGTTTGAAAAGTTGAGGAAGTTGGCGGATAAATCGTAAGTAATCAGGCTGATACTACCAAAAAAGTTGTAACAAGTCACGTACAAAGGTAATGTATCTTCATCTGCGCATGATGCCATCATCCAATGTAGCGATTTACTTGCTTATTATGATCGTAATATAAACCCTAACTTTGGCAGTCAATTTTCACATTTATAGATTGAATGACGAAAACTATTCATTGTATGATTGAAAGGAATTAATTTTGTAGGCCTACATGTATCAAACATGAACTTTTCATAAAAAAGTTATAAAAAAGTGTGATCATTTTATTTGAGCTAAAGTCACGCTTGATCGAGCGATGACGCTGCATGCCAAACACTCTCCATCAGGCGTTTCTCCCGCTGGGTTGGGAGACTAGACATTTTGGTTTTTGGGTAGGGATGTGCAAAAACTTTGGCTTTGATGTAAAAATTGCTTTAAGACATTAGCTTAAATTGTTCTGAATTAGACTTTTTAAGTAATTTTGACATTAAAGATTAACATTTTTGATTGTTTGGTAGACAAAATGGGGTGGGGATTGAGCCAGGGATACTATTAATTTTGGGGTAGGAAAGTCGTATACTAACACACGTAGCGAAAACGGGGCCGTTTGCATAAATTACATAAATTATTGTAATCATCGGAATGTGTCGGTGACCGGCGTTGAACGCGTTTAACAGTGTTTAACCAGGTTTAACGTAATATTTGGTCAGCATAGGTTTGAGGGCGTTTGGATTTAAACAAACGACGGTGGCCACGCGAAACCTAAATGTTGAATACGTAATGAATTTAAGGTGAATAACACGTAATCGCGAATGTTAATCTTATCATTTTGACAAATTCATCATAATTAGAAGAATTGTCATCGTTAACCGGGCGATGACTGTTAAAAATAATTCAAAATAGTGCACTCCCGTTGACATATTGGGTCGTCTGAGAGACGCGTGGCCAGCGTCGTGTCGTCTGCTACAATCACGCCTGATCAGTATAGCGCCACCAGTTCTATGCTGACCAAATTTTCATTTAAAAGTGGACCCGATCGGCAAGCTCACTGGCACACCCCTGATTGAGCTGACTGGGGGATAATGTCGTGATTGGGGGCATGCATTTGTCTCTCTTCCCCTCCCCCTCCCCCCCCCTCTAGTGCCGCCACTAATGTTTAATCATCAAAGGCATGTCGATTTGGAATTTTGTGCAAAGTATTATGATGGAATTGCCCCTGGCCTGGGAATTACAAACTTTACAGTGCATGTGGGCGGCGCTTGAGGCTGATTGCACACTCATCAAAGCAGTGCGTATAGGAATGGAAGTTTTGACCTTAGTAACAGAATTTTTTTATGTATGGTTTCATTAACCCTAACCACCCCAGTGCCACAAATGGCCACGGTGCAGTCCGTCTGTGTAAGATGATGTGGCACTTTTTCGATGAAATAATAGCCCCAGGCTACATCTAGGCATAGTATGGCAGGAGTAGAATTTCGTAACCAACCGCGCGAATCCGTTTAGATTCTCGCGGAAGGATTTTGCGAGAATCCATAGATTCTTGCCAATTTTCCATGGAAATTAATATCAAGAATAAGGCTATAAGCTTGCACAACTTTCAAAATCGGCATGTTTGTTGACTAAGGGTCAAATACGATTCGCGCCAAAATTCTACCCCTGTATGGTTGACCCCCGTGGCGCAATGGTAGGGCGTTAGTCTCTCAACCGAGCGGTTGTGGGTTCAAGCCCTGGGGGCGTGGCCACTCTTTTTATCCATGCTTTTTGTCGTTGAAACAATTTCCTTGGAAAATGCGGGTAGGACACTAGGAGGTTAGGGTTAATACTCTTAATCGAAATATGAGTGATTTATATACTGTATGGCTGCATAAAGTGTAACCATCACATCAATGTACCTGATTGTAAATTGGTCAAGTCATACGATTGATCATTTATATATCTTCTTCTTTTTTCAGTTTTTACAACAGTATCGGCATTACCAGTCTACACTACAGATATTTCAGTTGAAACCAACAGAGTATTCAAAAGGTCTCGATGAACTCATCATGTTTCTTTGTCAGGTAGGTAGGCTTAGTAAACTTGTCATAAGGCGAGGGGAATAAAACACCCTGTTTTACTAACTGACCGACCCACTTTTTGTGTTTCTCAAGATTTCTTTTTGCATGATTTTTTAGAAGAAAAAAATTCTCAAATCATCTAAAATCAGCCGTTTTTTGGCCAAAAATCTGGCGAAACTTGTTTCCAACAAAATTTAAATTAATAAAAAAAAAACACCGACAAACCCTACTTGACTGGTCCGTCCGCCCATAAAACAGGTTGTGTTTTTTCGTCGCCTAACTTCAGTTCTTCAATTCAAATTGTTTTGTAAGGCACACTCAGTCATTTGGTACAAGGAAGCGCCCTCATTGTTCTACAACATTGAAGTGAGGTGGGGGGATGGAGTTTGTAATGCTTTCCTATGATGTCTCTAAAAGCCAAGAGGCAACAGCCCGATTGATGAGACGGTTTTTATTCAAATTAAATGATGATAGAATCCTTAGCATTTTTTGGGAGAAAAAGGCCATATAAACAAACCTATAACAAATCAACAATGGAATTAATAATAACAACACTGTTTAAAGGTGTATATATGTTCCGATCACTTTTTTGGGGCTTTGATTTTTTTTTGATATCAGAAGGATCCCCATATTTTTCTCATTATGTCTGTTAAATCTTAGGGGCCAGAAATGTTCCATTTAGAAATAATAGGCTAAAATGTGGTGAATTACTGCCAAAGGTGGTTAACCATCAGCCAGTTTGTGTACTACTCAATGGGCAATATTTTAGTGACCTTGTGCTGCTAAAATTAGAACCATTGGAGTTATGCAACTCAAACTTTGGAATGTGACAATTTTAAGGATGACCTTTCATGTAAAATAGAAAACATCAAGTTGAAAAAACATCTACCTTTAAACCTGACTTTAATCTAGATGAGCGTCATTGTTGTAAATAGAAGTTGAATCACAAACTTTAAGCAAATCAACAATGAAATATATTACAACACCGCTGTTTAAGCCTGACACTAATCTAGATTTATTACTGTAATTATTATTTAGTTACACAACAAATCTCCAAACATTCATCCCATTTGTTTTTTATCACAGATTGCACACTGTTATCGTGAGCAGTTGTCCGATTTCCCACAGCAGTTGAAAGATCTCCTTAGGAACCATAGCACAGTACTGGATTCAGAGATGAGACTGGTAAGAACATCAAGCAATCAAGACATTACCTCTATTAGGGTTGGGATCAAGCAATCAGGACATTACCTCCATTAGGGCTGGAATCAAGCAATCAAGACATTACCTCTATTAGGGCTGGGATTGTCAACAAAAAAAATCCAACTTGTTCCGTCTTAAATCCAAGATGGCGGATCGTAAACCCTAAAGTGAAAATCTGTGGCGAACATCACATTTTAGCGAGCATAAGTGTAAGAAAATGCACAGATTCGCATAAATAAACCCATTTTAAGTGAATCTCCACTATAAATTTGCATTAAATAAGAGTCATCAAGCTATGACCCTTATTCAATTGACAAAATCAAGCAATGATTGTTGTGCAAGTTAGTAAATCTAACAATGTCTCCTATATGAGTGACCCGATCAAGCAATAACCTTCAAACACAGATTTACCCAATCAAAAAAATACCCCTATGCAAGGAAACTTGAGCTGTGATCATCTGATTTTACTGATAATTCATTGAGAAACACTGCAACTAAGCAACCAACATCACATGTGGTAAACAGCAGATCGTCATCATTCCACAACCAGTGTGGAGAAAGGGAACCGGTTGTTTCCAAAACGTCGACGCACAAATAAGTGGTTTTCCCCGGACTAGATCAAAAGAGTCTCATCAATCTGTTTTGGCCTTTTTTTCCTTCCACAGACTTTCTGCAAAGGTCTAATGCTGCTACGCAACAAAGGTCTCATCACGCCTACCAGTCTACTGGAGTTATTCTTTGAGTTACTCAGGTGCCAGGATAAACTATTGAGGAAGACACTATACCAACACATTGTCAATGATATCAAAAGAATCAATTCTAAACACAAGGATAACAAACTTAATACAGTGAGTGATTTAATTAAACAGCAAGGTTGATTTGATTGAAACCACAACCCGGAACCATTTTGCGAGAAAAGTGGCTCCTGGTTTAGAGAGCATATTTTCAAGCTTTTAAATATGCCTGATTTGCCTCACTTTTCAGGGAAATTGATTTTTTGTGTATAAATCATGACTTCATTACATTATGCACATGCTGTTATAATACCTAAGTCATTGACCAATCAAAAGTGTTGATAAATACACAATTGCAATTCTGCCTAAGTCAGCATTGTGAGTTAGGCAGATTGTACTAATGATGACAATTGTTTAAAATGGGTCATATTAACTCGTATTAGGCATATAACAAGCCACATTTCACTTAAAGGTATATCTCCAACCTAATTCTATCCAACAGTTACTGCTCCTGTTGGAATTCACCTGCACTATTCATGTTGCTATTCAACATATCGTCATCCTGCTTTGATAATTGCCTAACTCACTTTTCATACTTTTGTTGTTTTCTGAGAACTAGAAATAATGAGTTAGGCAATTATCGAAGCAGGCTGACGATATGTGATGCAGCACATCAAATTTGCAGCTGTGATTTTCATGAAAACAGACAGAAAAAAATAAGAACTTAGGGAGTCATTTTCACTTGTAATATCTGAATGCCTTGATTTATTTTGATAAATTTGGTGTCATTTTAAAGCTTAGAATATGCGCTGAGAAAACACATTGTAAATTGATATCAAATCAACCTCACCTGCAAAGTCCTCCCCCCCTGTTTGATGTGCTACATCACATATTAGCTAAAGGTGTGGGTTAACAACAAAAAAGAGGGTTTTTGATCAATATTTTGATTCTCTCATTTTCATCATAGGTTTCTCTCTCCTTGTGGGTACACTAAGAGCCATTTTACCCAATTCTAAGGAGCCCTTTTATTTGAAATAGATAATTTTGACATCAACTATCAATCATAGGATCCATACCAATTATTTTTACATTTTTGTCCCTATTTTATGAAACAAAAAATGAGATTTTATGGAATATTTTGCAAAATTGACAGCTGATACCGTAAGGCGGCTGAAACAAAACCCAGTTCTACAGGCTCGACCAACCTTCTTTTTCTTTTTTTCTTCAATTTTTCAACTACAATTTTTTTGGGATTAATTCCTGAAAAAAGAAAAAAATAGCCTGACCCATCAACCCTACCTGAGAAGTTTGTCTTTATAACAAGGTTTTTTGTTTACTCGCCTAAGCAGAAACTCTATTTCCAGGGTGTGAAGAAGAAAAAACACATAGAGAAAAGCATTCTGACTATAAACCTAACTCTATAACACCACACGGCAACAGATTTTTTTTCCGACGGAGAAAATTCACCTGAAAGGTCACCCGACTCCCCCCCCCCCCACCCAGAATTTGAACCATGGACCTCCAGCACCAAAGCCCATCTCCATTCCACTACACCACGGCTGTCAAGGCTACTCAGCTCAGTATATTTCACCTCATATATAGCCTGGGTCCATTTTATAGCCCAAAAAATTGCACGTCTGGTTATAAAAACAGGCTGGCCGTGTTGTTGCCATGTGATGTGTAGTAGGGTTAGGGTTAAGGAATCTTCCACAAAAAATTGATTTAATTGTTTTTATTTCATTTTGTCCACAGACTTTACAGAATTTCATGTACACCATGCTAAGAGATAGCAATGCTGCTGCTGCAGGGAAAATGTCATTAGATGTCATGATAGAATTGTATAGAAGAAATATATGGTAAGGATTATCAATTATCTTTGCTCAAAAAAGGACCCCAACTATTTTACCAAGTCCAATTTTCAGGGTTGGGAAGGGGAAATGGAAAATATCCCTTTTTTATTCCCCTGGCTTGAAAACCGGAGGAGATATTGTCATGTCATGTGTGTCCGTTTGTATGATCCCTTTTGGTCAGGTTTGGCCTGTTCAATGCTCTCATATGAAAAGATAGGTTTCAATCTCAACCATTGAGTGTGGACAGATTGACATCTAATGACCCCTTCATGACCTTTGACCCCAATTTGCTAACACTTTCACTGCATTGATTGCTGCTGTTTTGGTCTCTCATGTAAAGTCAGATTTCAAATCTCAGCCAAACTTGTTGACAATATTCTTAGAATAAGGGGGCTTGAGTGCTCATGGGATATACACAGATTGACCTCTAATGACTCCTACATGACCCACATTTTGTCAACACTTTAAACTGCACTTATTACCGTTTAGGGCTCTCATGAAAAGTCAGACTTCAATCTTTGCCAAAATTGGCGACAATAATCTTTAGGTAAGGGGACTTGAGATGTTCATGGGGTGTATGCTGATTTAAAGAATAATGACTGCGTATCAGTTGTTCAGAGGTAACTGTGAAGAATCAAAACATTTTTCACTTTGGAACCGAGGAATTTCACGAGTGCATAGCCCGAGGAAAATTCTGAGGTCCCAAAGTAAAATGTTTTGTTTCTTCACAGTTACCGACAAAACAACTGATGAATCAAATACTGATTCAAAACCAATTAAAATAGTCATTTAATGATACTGGACGGTACTTGTTCTTCATTAGGCAAAAAAAAAAAAAGTTGACTTGCCCTTTCCGACCGACCCAAATTTTCGGAAATCTTGGGTCGCTATTTTTTTTTTTTTTTTTTTTTTTTTTTTCAAAAAAAAAGGAAAAAAATGAGAAAAAAATTGGACAACAAATTGAAGAAAAAAATTGGAAAAAAAATTTGAAAGAAGCACACAACAATAAAGAAAGATGAAAACGTGTTTTGAGTAGTATCTGCTTGTTTAAAAATCATAAAAAAATCGAAAGAAATCAACAACAAAAAAATAAACTTTTTCTTCTTCTTTAAAACGTGTTTTTTTTCTCCCTGTAAATTTTTTTTTTTAAATCTTTTTTTTTTTTGACCGTCCGACCCAGACTCTGGCCCTGAAAGGGCAAGTGTCAACTTTTTGGGGGGGGGGGCCTTAATAAAGGTACACTTGACGGCAATTTAACCATGCTTCACACATTATAAATGGATCAATCTGATCAAATATCTTGCAAGCGAACTCCTCACACATCGCCTAACTACTGCGCTGTGCAAAATATGCCAATGCAATTGTAGCAATACGTAAAATTGTTTTGGTGATCGACCTTGATACGCATTTTTACGCGGGTGCCTTATATTCACACGGAGTTACTCAGTTGTCTGTTAGTAACTTGCGCTTATTTGTGCGCAGCAGTAAAAGGGCGGCATTTGATTGGGTTGCACGTACCGCATATATTCATGAGGTTTTGAATGACATCTAATGACCCATACATATCCTTCAACCCCAATTTGTCAACACTTTAAACTGCACTTATTGCTCTTTAGGGCTCTCATACGAAAAGTCAAACTTCAATCTCAACCATTTATCCAAACTGTCATGGTTATTGGTGCTCAAATTTGCGAAAGTGCACTGTAAAACTATGACTTCATCGACACCGGGACTTCGATCGTCACAAATTTTAAAAATTGCATGTTGAGATATGGCAGTTTGTATTCGTTTTTGTCATAAAGTATGATGTTTTGTTCTCTATATAATTATGCCATTTGGGCTCGATAATTATTTCTAACATATAATGCACAATGTTGTGCTTGCTGGACCCCTCCTTCAAGTCTCTGAGATTACTAGTTCTTATCAGTGTAAAAGGCCTATTATTTATCTGAACTAATATCATTGTATTTAATTTGTTACTTCAGGAAAGATGAGAAAACTGTCAATGTGATAGTGACAGCATGCTTCTCTAAGATAACAAAGGTGAGTTAATAATACAAGGTAGTCTCAAAATAAATATTATAAATATAATTCAGTAAGAAGAGATCCAATGGATGTTATATTGATTCAGTTGTCTTGTTGATTTCTGATTCTGTAGGCTAATTGAAATGATCCCTTTATATAGAAAGGCTGGGATTTTCTGGAACTCCAGAGATTGATATAAATGTTGGGGCGGATTCGGGATTCCTGAATTTCTCCAAACATACGCTGGGCTAATTGTTAGGGCGGAATCTTCTGTCGAAAATGTGTCCAACGTGTTCCAACTTAAATCCAAGATGGCGGCCCGGCAAACCCGGAAGTGAGAATCTGCTGCAAAAATCACATTTTAGCGAGCATAAAGTGTAAGAAAATGCACAGATTTGACTAAATAAACCAATCTCAAGTGAATCTCCACTATAAATAAAGTGATTTAGCTGACAACTTGTTTTTTAGTAAGCTTATTATTATTTTGTTGATCTTTTATTTTCGGGTTTCGGGAAGGTGGTTTTTGATCCCCGGCCCCCGGGACTAGAACAAATACGCAAATTTGGATTTTACCAAACTGGCTGGTCTGAGGCATCCTTTCAATAGTCTTATCATATTATTTATTCTGTGAATGTAAACTACCATTTACTACTTTCTTTATCCCGACAGATTTTAGTGGCAGGATTGCAGTTCTTTTTAGGGACAGATGATGACAAAAAGGATGGCAATGATGATGACAGTGATTCAGAGGTAAGGTCAACACAATTTGAGTTTCAAAATTATGAGGCAAAAATTGCAAGGCTCATATTCATGTGCCACTCTAATAATGAGTTGCTTTTATTGGGAAAATCCATAAACATGGATACGATTTGTGCTAAAAAAAACCAAGCATGGGTCCCAAAATCGCAAAAAGAAACAAAAAACATATGTCCCAAATTGCAAAAAAAAATCAGCATTTTTAAAGGTAAAAACACCCCTATAATTTAAGTGGGTCGTGATTACAAACCTCCAACTCTCGTCAAACATAATTTGAGGACCCCCAACCCCCCTTCCTAGGTTCCAAAAAAGTTCAAGAATGGATCTACGGCACATATTCTCCTGGCCACAGTTAGACATACATGGGCGCACTTCGACCAGGCTGCGCACACTTGCTTGAAAACTCACAAAATACCTTTTTAATGATCGTCACGCTGCGCCGTAACCACCAACGCAGTGGTCCCGCTGCGCCGTAACCACCGCTGCAGTGGGGCATTGTGGTGCGTGAATAAGCTCAGGATTATTCAAAAGTTTTTCAGCTCTCACGTTTGAGCACCAACCAATCAGATACGTGAGGTTGAGATTACGTAGTGTGCACCACGGATGACCGTTGCACTGTTTTGGGTTGAGGTTGAGCTCGATTACTTTACGCACGCTCAAACTCATGTGACGTGCGTCCATTGGTATGATTTCTTGGTTTATCCTCTAACTGCGTTGATGATGTTTAAAACATTCACCTCCATATTTACCCCTTTTGTTCAACAATTTATTGAAATAAATATTCCTGTCTTCTGGCAGCTAGTTTTTAAACAACTTCACTAATACTTTCCACAATGGCTATGTAGATTTTTCTCTCCATAGTGTTCTGCAAATATGCTACTTTGTCAATAATTGTTGTTGTTGTTTGTATTCAGGATGAGAGCACAGTATCAAGACGTCTAGTGATGGGCCAACAAGTCAACAAGAAGACGCGCAAGAGAAAGAAGAAGACGGAGAGAGCTCTGTCAGTCTTAAGGGTAGGTGCCAGCAAGTAGCGATGTAATGTAGCAAAATAAATGAATTTGAGGGGGACAGAAATTGGTAAAAGTGAACAAAAGTATCCACAGAATGCATATTTATTTCTGGGGTTTTTCCTTCCGTTTTTTGACATTTTGTCTTCACAATGCCTTCTAAAATCTACACCTATAGGTAAATTAATAATTGAACGAACACAAGTAAGCAGCGTATCGCGTACATTGCGTGAAGCGCGCACAACCATTCGCGTGATAATTCCAGGCGCGTTTATCTTTGTACTGCGTTCGTGATGTTCGTTCAATTATTAATTTACCTATAGTTAACAATTTGGCTATCTTGTGAAACGGAAGATTATAACACCTCTATGTGGTCCGTTTTGCCTCTTTTCTAAGCATTGATTGTTATTTACTGACAAAACACTTTATCGCTAAAAGAGAGTTGTATGTTTCTAAATCTTAATTTTTCAAAGGTGATATGCTCATATTGTGATGGAAAGCTGATGTGTTCATCTTTCCATTGCGCTACTAGATTTGTACCAATTACCTGTTTCAGTGCTCAGCCACTTGCTTGAGATTAAGTGGAGGTCCTTAATCTGAATGTGCCAAAATCGCTACTATTTTGTGCTCGAAAAAAACAACTCTCTGGTCGGCTCAATGAAGCGTTACATTGACAACATATCCCAATTTTATCTTTTACTCTCAACAGAAACACAAGAAGAAGAACAAGGCGATACCATTTAACTTTTCCGCATTACACTTGGTCCACGACCCACAGAGTGAGTGAATACATTTCTATTAAAGCTACGTTCTCGACTATAATTACTTTTTCATCAAATAAATAAAAATTTAAAGAGGTACTATTTTTGGAATTCGGGTCAAGTCTTAAAGGAGGTGTCCTGTAAGCACAACATTGTGCATTATATGTTAGGAAAATAATTATCGACCCCATATTGCGTAATTATATAGAACAAAACATCATACTTTGACAAAAACGAATACACAATGCCATCTCTCAACATGCAATTTTTAACATTTGTGGCAATAGAAATTCCCGGTGTCGATGAAATCATAGATATACAATGCACCTGCGCAAATTTGAGCACCAATAACCATGTCGTCATCGACACCGGGGCTTTCGATCTCCGCGAATTAAAAAAATTGCATGTTGAAAGATTGTAGTTTTTATTCATTTTGTGATAAGTATGATGTTTTGGTCTGGTCTATGTAACTACGCGATTTTGGCTCGGTATTTGTTTCTCTAACATATAATGCACAATGTTGTGCTTGCGGGACACCTCCTTTAAATCTTTGTTTTCAACATTATTGACTTATTAATATTACGGTGCAATTTGAAATAGCTCTATATGTGATGGAAGCATGAATAGTGTCACACATATGATACTATTAGTATAATCAGTTCCAAATTGGCGAGAAATATGCGTTTTTTATTTCTCCGTGCGCAAAAGTAATACGCGCATCACGTATGCAATTACACTGAGCACTGTTGCATCATGGGAACGTTTGCGTACCCGCGCTCTTCCGTATTTATTCGTTGCTGTAAGCAGGTTTGCCAATTGGGAACTGACTGAACTATAGTTACCTTCATGTGCGCATCCGCGTCCTGCTGTATTCATTAGCTACTGTAACGAGGCTTCGGCCAATTTGGAACTGATCAAACTACAGGGTGGTTCAATAAAACGTTGACAGTTTTTTGAAGCCATTTTTTTTTTAATTCTGTAGAATTAAAAAAAAAAAAAATCTATATTCAATCAACTATATGATCTTGGACCGTGGACAGAGTGAAATGGGACAGACTTTGTTCAAATAGCGGTTATTTGTAACGATATTTTCAGCATAGATGGTCAAGATCATATAGTTGATGAATATTAAAAAAGGGTTTTTTTAAATCTACAGAATTAAAAAAAAAATGGCTTCAAAAAACTGTCAACGTTTTATTGAACCACCCTGTATAATAACACATCTCTCTTGCATTTCAGACTTTGCGGAGAAGCTCTTTAAGCAGCTGGAATCCTCCACGGAACGTTTTGAGGTGAAACTGATGATGATGAACCTCATCTCCAGACTCATCGGTGTGCATCAGTTGTTTCTCTTCAACTTCTATCCATTTGTACAGAGATTCTTACAGCCTCATCAGAGAGGTAAGGCATTCATTGTTCTCTTGGCTTATTTTGTAATAAGGCTGTTCGACACATAGTTACTTCTGAGGTAATTCACCGTTGTGTGGGAATGGTTACAGTGGTCAACAGGTCAAAGTTTTATACCATAAATTGATGATTGCAAACTTTACGCATTGGAATGTAAACAGTCATTTTTTTCTGTTTCAAAATAAACACTTTTGAAATTAGTTCTACCAAAAGGAAACAGTATAAAATTGAAGATGGTAAAACCATACGACTAATCAATTCAATAATGAAATTGCTCAAATATTATATTCCTATACGACGCCGTGCTGTCGATCCAGAACGTGAATTATGCTGCATCTCACATCATATTTTGACTGATCTTATCGCAAAAAGGTATTCATCTCATGATTTATCTATAGCATAAAAGCTCAATTTTGCTGGCAAATTTTGTTGTATTTTAGAACAAGAAAGGTGACTTTCATGTACATGTATTTTGTTCTATCAAATTTGTATGGGGGACGTCAGGGTTTTCCGGGGGAGGGGGGGTTAATGGATTAAATATGGTATACACAATATAGGCGATTAGACAATATTCCAGAACATTTTTTTGATGTATATTTTTAATTTGATCCAATCTTTTGTCCTTCCACAGAGGTGACCAAGATACTTTTATACGCTGCCCAAGCCACACATGATACTGTGCCGCCAGAAGTAATAGAAACACTAATCAGATGTATAGTCAACAACTTTGTAACGGAGAGAAACAGCAATGATGTTATGGCTGTAGGGTAAGTAGTAGTTACAGAGGTAACACTTCCGTCCGGAAATTAAGCCATAAAATCTGGATTTTTTTTTTTTGCATTTCCAGAATTGATGATATTTCAGCATAAAAAGAGGGGAAAAACAAACAAATTAGGGGGAGATACTCTGTAGCCTATTCTCTGTTGAAGCCCTCATAAATGTATGATAATGCGCGCAAGCGCTCATCCCTGGTCGCTGCGTAACAATCGCAATCGGTAGATTGATTTTCAGGAAACGTTACTTTACCTCTGTTACATCTCTGTGTTTAGCAAACCATTTGGCAACAAAGAGCCCTTCCTCAAGGCGGGTGAACCGAATTTGGTCAAATTTTTTCTTTTCACACCATGTTTGCTATTGCATCACCAAAACAAAACTTCTTTTTTTCCAAATTTGGGTTTAATTACTGAAGGTGTTCCAATGATAGAAATGAGAAAAAAATGTACATCAAAAACGTGCCTATAGAACGCAAACTAGCATTGTGATACACCACATTTGGGAATAATTTGCTACGTTTTTAGCTTATAACACACAAAGAAAACATTTATTAGTGCTAGAATTTTGCAGGGGTCATGTGGAAAAAAATATGGGCTGTCTTCTGATTTTTGATGAAAAATAAGGGATTGGATCAGGATTTCAAGTTTGTCCTCCGTGCAGACATTTTTTTTCTTCCTAATCCCAAAACACAAAATGTCTTTCAATCATCCTTCACACAAAAGGTCTCTTGGGGCATCAAATTGTGTGTTTTTATTGTACACAAAGTGGTAAAATTTGTTTTTAAATTCATGTAAAAAACATGAATGCATACTGTTGTAAGATTTTCGTGTGAAAATTCCAAATTACTTACATAGTTCCACGATACATTTCCCAATATTTGCAGATTGAACACAGTGAGAGAGGTGTCAGCGCGGTGTCCATTAGCCATGGGTGAGGATTTGATGCGTGATCTAGCAGAGTATAAATCATACAGGAACAAGTCTGTCGTGGCGGCATCTAGGTCTCTTATACAACTGTTTAGGAATGTCAACCCCGAGTTGCTACACAAAAGAGATAGGGTAAGTAATCAGGATCCTTTTGGTCTCCCCCCCCCCCCCCCCCTCCCCATATTTTCCATCCCCACCCCCAAGATATTTATGAACACTCCCTAAGGATTATTCACTTCAAGCATCAAATCTACAAAAGGACACTTTATCAATTAAGAATGATCTTTGGGACATTGCCATCTAACGGATCCTTGAACAGAATTCTTTTCAAAGTTGTCTTCATTTTGCCTGTGAACTTATTACATTGTTACCAAGGCAACAAATTCTGTTTCTGTTCAAGAATTTAGACAATTATAACATGGCGGGGCGAGGGGGAGCATAACATTGCACATTCTTGTTTTATCAGGTCCTTAACCCTAACTCCTGTGGTTATGTTTTTGTGCTTATCGGGGGGAGGGGGAAAAAGTACAATTTCTTTGACCCGAAAAATCCCCCTACAGTCTGAGCTAAGCTCCCAGCGCATATGCTGGCAGCAACTTCCTGCCCACATATGCCTGCGGTAGGTGACGTAATCGAGTCAATGCAGCAGCACGTGCGTGGAGATAGTTTCTGGCTGTATGATTTTGTAAGATGCAGTGGGGTTACGGTTAAAACAGTTTGGTTTTTATGTCGTCTTATGGATAATTTGATGTGGTTTGGTATTTTTCAAATCAATGTGTAACTTTAGTTATGTATTTAAATATATTTTTAATGTACAGGGTATGCCAACTGAACACAGCACAGGGATTAGAGCAAAAGCTTATGGTCAGTTGGTAGCGCAAGACTTCATTCCGGGTGCAGAGGTCTTGCTAACAAAGGAAGAGGAGGCTGAGGAGAAGAAAGACAACAATGAAGGTATGCATGATGAGAAGAAAGTGAAGGTTTGGTGCCAGAAGCACATATGCACAGCACAATAACTGCCCTAGGGCAGGTTGCATGTTTTACAATGACACAACTTTTAGCATCATAAGTGTTTTACACATGGCAGCTATAATAATGGATTGTACCTGAGCGCATCACAAGGTACATAAGACCATAATCTGTCATAGCTGCTCTGAGTTACACTGGTTTTGTTATTTGTCCAGTGCCTGCTGATGCTGGATACCACAGCTGATCACCAATTTACAGAGCAGCAAAGTGAAAATTGGCCTGATATTCTTTTTAAACAAAACAATGTCTCTGGTATTATAGGTCCTTAAAGATTGACAATGCAATGTAACTATTTTTTGTTATTTGTCCAGTGCCTGCTGACGGCTGGATATCAGCTGATCACCAATTAAGGCTGTGACTTATACCCGGGTACCCGCCCGCTATTCCGGGTACCCGGGTACCAAACCCGGGTACCAAATTTTTTTTTACACATTTTGTTAAAAGTACAAATGTGTCCCCAAATGACCTCTATTGACCCTGCCATGTGTCATTTTGGGGGGACAAATTTGTACTTATAAAAAAAAAAATCTAAAAAAAAAAAATCTAAAAAAAAAGAAAAATTAGTTTCTATTTTCGGGTACCCGGGTACGAAACTACCCGTGCATTCACAGCCTTATCACCAATTTACAGAGCAGCGAAGTGCAAATTGGCCTAATATTTCTTTTAACACTTTCCACGCGGCTATTGTTTTACCATAATACAAAACAGATTTTCAGAAATATTTCCTAACTTTCAAGGTCTATCTTAAGGATTACAGAACCAATACTAGGCATGTTTCTACTTATTTCAATGCATTTCTCATGGTGATTCCAAATATAGTAATGAAATTCAATATTGTTGACATTTTTGAAACATTTTGTGAAGTTTTGGAATGTCGTCTGCTGCCGCGTGGAAAGTGTCAAAAGAAACGATGTCTCTGGTATTATAGGTCCTTAAAGTTTGACAATGCAATGTTATCATTTTGTTCAGTGTTGTCACTTTTACTGACTGCGAACGGAGTAAGTGTAGCGATCAAAGTGCAGTGGATCATGGCATGGGGTCCAGAGGCCTTCTTAATGTTTTTTAGGGGGTTTTAATGCACTTTGAGGGTTCCTGCCACATAATTTCTTGTTTTATGAGGCAGTTTAATAATTTTATCCACAAATTGTTAAAAAAAAGAAAATAGAGTGCCGTTTTTTTACCCCTTTTTTTTAGAGTGCCGGTCGGCAATCGTGAGTGCCCGCTACACCCGACCAGCACCGACCGGCTTAGTGACAACCCTACTTTGTTTTTCAAGAGAGATGACTAAGCAAAGACATTAAGGAGGCAACAAAGTATACTACCCAAATGTCATTTCTATGATTTTTGTATCTATAATTTGACAATGTAATCTCCATTTTGACAACAAAATTTTAATCTCCATTATGACTCCATTTTGACTACAGATGGCTGGGAGAGTGCCAGTGATGAGGATAGCGATGGCAGTTGGCAGGATGTTGTACATTCAGACAATGAAGATGCAACGGCACAGGGTGACAATCCTGCGGAATCATTGACGATGGAAGAGAAGAAAGCCAGAGCGGCAGATATCAGTGGTTCAAAGGTGCTCACTCAAGAAGAATTTAAGGTATGTGTGTTTTGCAAATGAGAGCTATATTGGTTTTTGTTTTAATTTCTTTTCTGGGTAGCACTGGTAAGAGTAGTCTAAAATGTGTAAAATCGTAAAACAATGAATGAGAGAGATTGGAATTCATAAATAGTAGCTTAGTGAAGCAATAGATATCACGGATAAGACGATATTGAACTGAAGATTACATCTAAATATAAGATGAACATTCTTGACATTTGTAGTTCTTATCATCCTTAATTATAGCTCCAGTATAGTGTTGATAACCATAGTATACAAATAATGAATGTTTAATGAGTGCAATGGTAAGAATATGTTTATGTGGTGAAAGATGGAATGTTCCATTCAATGAAGCGAAGCCGAATGAAAATATTATTTCCATTATACAAATGAAAAACATTCATTATTTGTTTTATATAACACCTTCAGTAGATCATTTGTCATAATAAATATAGGAAACTGGCAGGCATATTTAAAAATGTAAGCTTATTTAATTTAGGCCTAGCCTGTGCCTAGAAGCTTGCGTTCTCACTTACAATGTTAGTCTTGTCTACTGCATTAAAATAAGTCCTATCAAAAGCAAAAGGCAATTATAATCCAATCTAAAAAAGGCAGCAGAACAAACCCTAGGCCTCTATCTACATGCCACAGTCTTCAGCAGGACAGCTTATGGCATTTCACTGGACGATTGGTTGTTGGGAGACACTTGCACTGCCGACAGGCTGGCCATATAATATAAACCCATCATATATATGAGGCTCAGTTCGATATTAGCGCATGTATAAGGACTGTTGCCAGATGAAAAAAGCATGAGGCGTGCAATGAAGCAAAATCAATGGAATGGAACTAAAATTGACGGCAAGTGGAACCAAATTATATGATGAATGACGTACGTTGTAAAATGAAATATTTTCAATGAAATGGGACAAATATTTCATGTCATGTGACATACAATCCACCAATCAAATGACAAGGAAATTTCAAGTTGTTATATAATATTAAACAGTCATTGTTATTAGCGAGATTGAAATACAAAAAAATTGTGGCTTCGTTTTAATTCTACTGGTTTCATAGCAGTGGCAATCATAAGACCAGTCAGTAATGGCAGAGATTCACTTTATGCTACTTGTTCTTATATTCTTTTATCCCAGAAAATCACACAAATGCAAATGGCTAAAGAACTGGAGGCGGCAAAGAGCAAAACGGGCAAAGGCACCAAAAGGAAATTTGTGACAATAGACGAACCATCAGAAAGGTAAGACACTATAACATGGTCCCGTTTTTGAGAGGTTTTTGTGATATTTAACGTTTACCCCAACATTTTAGATTTGACCATTTGGACTCCCATAATTTGGAGATAGTGTGATGAAGGAGTCCATAAATGCATAGACCATTTCAAATCGAGATCGAAACTTCGGAAAAACAGGTCACATAGACTAGGTGTGTACGCAGAGAAATGAAGTGGTTTATCGCATTCATAGCATTGGTTGTCCGCTTAGTGGCTTACTATGTTTACATGCAAGCGTACTCTTACGAGAAGTAAAACTAGTAGCGCGACTATTTTGTTTTTATCAACAATGGCATCGATATCGACAACTTCAAAATGTATCGAGCTGAAGGTAAAATGTGAAGGTTTTACCCGAATCTCTTTTATCTCACCATTTTTGTTACTGAAACACCACAAAATACAAAAAAAACTGGGTTTTTTTTGTCGATGACCTATGAGTCATCAAACTGGTGCCAAAAGCTAATCAGAAAGCATCGGAACCGATCAAATATTTTTGGATTTGAAATGGTCTATTGATTACAACATTGAGATCAACATTTTTGTTATGACCAATTAAAGTAGTCATTTTTGACTCTGAGATTTCAGGGACTCCTGTATGTATTATACTATTGAATAAATGAGAATGATATGCATCGATCGAACTATAGCATTGTCCCATGATAACCAAAAGGATACATGCTAGAACCTAAAGTACACTAATTTAATCATTTAATGACGGTAACATCTCCCTTTAAGCGCATGGTTTTTTTCAGTGTTTATGTACACTGGCCTATTCTGGGGAAAGGTAAATAATTGATCATTCTATTGACCCAGAGAACTCAGTAAATCGCCCTTTGGCTAAATAGGCTTTCGGTACATATATTTGTTTGTTTTGTTTTATTTTGATAAGCGGTGAGAGGTTGGTCCTACTTATGTAGATCTTATACATATTGTTCTTAGGCTATATTAAAAAAACATTTTGTCTCAAAGCTCCCGCGCGCGTTAGTCAATTGATGAGCGTAAGATTTTTATTTTTTTTCCCAAAAAAAACCCCCTTAAGTTTCACTGATTTTTCAGATTTTCATTGATCACATCATTTTAAATACAAAGGTCACTTTTACAAGGATTTCTATACTTAATATTTATAAAAAAAGCACTTTAAAAAAACCGCATCCCGCATTAGGTTTTGAAAAACTGAAGAGCTTCGAGACAAAAGGTTTTTTTAATATAGCCTTATTATCCAACAATTTTCTACCTTTTATTTATTTTTTATTTGTTCCAGTGCCGATATATTAGCACTGAGCCAGATTGAGACAATAGCTGGCAGAAGAAAGCAGAACAAGCTAGAACGCATAGCAGCAATGGAGGTGAGTGAGTCAGCGTAAATACAGGTTTTCATTGTGTGTAATGGTATGGAGTTTTAATACAATATTGTTAATTGGTTTACCTTTTATAACTTGACTATCTAATACTTCAATGGTAAGAGGGGAGCCCCAAAAGGACACACAGACTAAACCGAAACAGGATCCCAAAGGGATACAAGAGGGAAGTGATAAAATGTAAAAATAGCATAGGTATGGGATCACTAGCCCAACTGTGACGGTGGGGAAAAATAAAAGTTACAGAAGAGACACCAAAAAGGGAGGGGGAAAACACCGATTATAAAAGAGAACACATGACGTTTCGACAAGAAAAAACTTGGCTTTTTCAAGTATTAGTTTTGCCTATCATTTTGATGTTCACTGCTTTTATGGTGTTACCTTTGAGTAAGCTATCATGAATTAGCCTAGTCATAAGTCTTCCGCCTGAGAAAATGTGTCCCCATTTTGAGATGAGAACAATGAATTAAAAGCAAAGGTTTTACATAAAATTGTCATTCAAACGCAGGCCCTTTCGGTCTCAAAGCGAATGTCATACTATTAGATCAGAAAGGCTGTCGGTGCCGAGGTAGTGATTTTAATCCTACAAAAAGGTAGGGTAACCCATAGTCTATGTGTATTAAAGAATAGATCTGTATAACTCATACAATATAAGTCTTTTTGCTAGACTAATTTGTGATACATACAAACACCACATCCGAAGATGAAACTAAGGGTTACGCATCACATACCAACATATACACGGTGTCTCAATTAGGACTCTGTTTCATGACAGTGTAATTCTTATTATAATCATTGGACCATGACCAATTTGGTCTTAATGTAAAGCCCAATTAATTATTATGATATCCTGAAAATATGAGATCAATCCGATGAAAACATCGAAACCGACCAGTTGTCGGCAAACCTTATTTGCAGAAAAGATCAAAAGAAGATGAGATATAATGATGAACAAAAAGGGACTTATCACCTCTCAAGCTTCATAAAATCTGTGTTTTATGTTCAATTTCAATAAGTATAAGTGTCAGAGCTTTGTAACATGTAAGTAATTAACATATCAGTTTTCCTTTTTGGAGACAACTGGTCTTATATTGTCTATTGTAAACAATGTGAGTTGGTGGTATATGGAGGGACGAGCACAAATGTAAATACAGTATGATAGAGAAGCAAGTAAATAGCAACAACGAAAAACCAGTAAACAGTGACATTGGTTTGATTTGCTTCATTTCCTTAACTGATGGTGATTTAATGTATTCAATTATGTGTATTTTTAATTACAGGCTGGTCGTGAGGACAAAGACAGGTTTAAGCACAAACAGCGCCGAATGAATCCTCACGCTAGTACGTCTAACAAGGAGAAGCAAAAGAAGAAACCGTTTATGATGGTCAAACAGAAATTCTCAGTGGTACACAAGCATAGGAGATCATTTAGAGATAAACAGGTATGAGGTGTTAGTAGTTTTAAATCATCTTTAACACTTTCCACGCGGCAGGCGTCTGCAGACGACAGCTCCAAAATTTCACAAAATGTTTCAAAAATGTCAAAAGTATTGAAATCCATCACCACATTTGGAGGCACCTTGAGAAATGCATTGAAATAAGTACAAACATGCCTTGTATTGGCTTAGTTATTCTTGAGATAGATTTTGAAAGTTGGGGAAAGTTTCTGAAAAATCTGTTTTGTAATGGTAAAACTAATAGCCACATGGATAGTGTAAAAGATATTCAATTTGATCCCTTTATCAAAATTGGTAAGAACTATTTGTGATCCGACATGAGTGAATGAGGCACAATGCAGCACAAATGTGGGACATGGTCATAATAAGTTAAATTCATGAAAAGTCTTATTTCTAATCTTTGATACACTTTGATGTGTTTAAATTTTATTTACTCTACATTGATTTGTTAACAAAACCAAAACTTTAAATGCCCATAACTGACAATTTGTATTTGATGTTCTGAGAAAAAGAGATTTTCAATATTCTGTAACTTTTAGTTAGGAATGAGATATAAACATTGACTTCAGTACAACTTTATACATTATCATGAACTAAATAACTCAATATTCATGTCCCTCATTTTCCCCCATTTACTCGTGTTGGGCCACATTTTTGTTCTGCAACATGCTAACGAGGATTTTGCTTAGTGCTAAAGAAAGACGTCATATGTAAAAAGACACCCTGTCAGACTCCATTCCCTAGCTAGCTCTTTACACATCAATATATTTCATGACAACAGACGTTAAACTCAATTTTGTTATCTAGGTTGTGGTGCCAACAAATTATTATTGGAATACCCATAATAAAAATAAGGGATATCATGCAATTTTGGTTGCAAAGCATTGCTTAGCAGTTTTGAACTCTTCATTCAAATAAGCCAACACTTGCAAACACAATGGGCCGTATTCTCGTACGTAGTTAAACACGGTTAAGCTAAATGCGCTTCTAACTTTGACTTTAGATACAGCGTTTAACTAAACGCAATTCTTGGACATTTGTTTTACTTAAACATGCGTCTAACTCGCCGAAATGTGTCTAACTTTAAACATGGGTACGGGGGTAGTTTAATGCGTGTTTAACTAATCTCGCGCACCAACTGTATGCCTTGAATGATCACTCATCCGTGCCCGGTGTAAGCTGACGTACGGATCGTGTAGTCTTTAAAAGTACCGTGTATTTAAGGCATTCGGTCGATATTTATTGTACTCTATTAGGGCCACAATTATTTAAATACCTGTATACAATCAATGCAGGACCACTCTGGGAACGAGATTTGCAGAGTTTAAAATTGTGTTTTGTTAAACACACGTTTAGTTAAACACGGTTTTAAGCTAAAAGCGTGTTAGTACGAGAATACGGCCCAATAAGTACAATCATGCCAAATTAAGTGAAGGTGCCTGACCCAACAGTTTGTTGCTGTATTGTACCAATAGGTTATAGTAATAAATACAATTTTATCTTCTTCTTTTTTTCTCCAATGCAGATTGCTCTCAGGGATGCCTTACTCAAGAAATCAAAGTCAAAGTTTTGATGGGATCCATAAAGCAGATATTGACTAATAATAATATGAACTGAAAAAGCACAAGATGATTTGAAAGAATTGTAGTGTCGCATATAGTAATACTTTAATGACACACTGTTATTATCGACAGTAGTTCTTTATTTGTGCATATACATGTAAGAAGACAACCAGTCCAGTTTGTGTATTTGCACTCTCTTGCATGGCTTGCTAACTTACATTTCTTGCCTGTATGTTCCTGAACACAAGCCACTAGTCACACTCTGAGAACGGTTCATAATTTCAAGGTGTTCATAGTGTTGTTAAAACCAGAATATTTAACTTAATCTTTGAAATTACAACGAACCAAAAGCAATCTATCTATTCTATCAAGGGATAAGTACATTCCTGTTATGTATGACAAAAGTATAGTTATACTTTGATAAGGTCGTAACATAGGGGATGTGCAGGAACACAATATTCTCCATTTATAGGTAAAGTAGGGATTGGTTTTTCGGGAAAACATGCTCCCGGACTCAAATTTATTTTTCGGGGAAGACCCAGGATTCCTGAATTTCTCAAAACATACTCTGGGTTTATCCTAGGCTTGATCTTGGTCGAAATTTTGTCATATGTAATCCATATGTAATAAAAAGTGCACAGATTTGACTAAATAAACCCATTTTTAGTTAATCTCCATTATAAATTTGCATTAAATAAGAGTGATTTAGCTGAAGATTTAATTTTTTTAGTAAAGTCATTATTATTTTGTCAATATTTTTCGGGAAGGTGATATTTGGTCCCGGGACTAGACACTTTCAGGCGGGACTCAATTTCTTGGGACTCTGACAGTGTATTTTTAAAATCTTTGTTAATTTAATTCACGCTAGTTTGTCAGTCTATTATTTTTTAATTAAAAGGAAATGTATGCTAAATCACACTTGTCTATTTTTATCGCCATATCTTTTTTTAAATCATAGCAGCACAGGTGTTTTATCAGAATGTTTTTGATATAAACTTTTTGCATGAAATGTTTGTATTTTGTGTAAACATCTAACATTTTGCCTTACTCATCATTAGGACTGGCAAAAGTGGACTTCTGTGAGGTTTTATTTGATTACAAACATGTGCAGTATTGATTTGAGCTATGCCTTACCCTTCTTTAAATAAGTAAAACAAAACATGTGTTATTGTAAGTGTTTACAGTTTTAATTTGAGAAAACATATATTTTAATTAAACTTTTAAGAAATCAAAACAACTAAATTATGTATGTTGAATTTGTTGATCTTTTAACCCAAAGCTTGTTATTTTGAATAAAATACTATAGATAATAACTTCAAAAATATGTTGTAACTGTGTTAAATGTATTTCAGGTGGGCCTCCTCAAATGCCTAAACCAAAATAATATTGATCTAGTATATGAAGAGGTATTTTGCAAAAGGGCCTACATCCACTTTGGCTCTTATTGAGAAAAAGTCAAAAAACTGTTTCTAAATATTCAAGTTGAGCAATTGAAAAACTGAATGGATTATGAAAGAGGTACACTACATACTAATTGAAATTGAAATAATAATAATAAATAATAATAATGGCATTTATAATGCGCCGTCAATCTAGGTAAAACTATTCCGAGGCGCAAACATATAAAACAAAAATACAAATTAACATGAAAAATACATAAACAAGGATGATGTGCATATACATGTACATATGTATAATACAAAGAAATCAATTATAAACTGAGTCAAATAATCTTGTTTTTAACAAGTTCTTAAAAGAGTCAAGTGAATCACAGCATCTTAAATTATAAGGTAGTGAGTTCCAGAGAGTTGGTGCAGCAACCGAAAATGCGCGATCTCCAAATGAAGAAGTAGTCCGTGGAACAACAAGTAAAAGTTTATCAGTGGACCGGAGAGTACGTTTTGGATGATATGGTACAAGAAGATTAGCAATATATGTTGGTGAAGTGCCATGCAAAGCTTTCCAAGTTAAAAGAAGAAGTTTAAAATGAATTCTTTCGCGAACAGGAAGCCAGTGGAGATCTTTCAATATTGGAGTGATATGATCGAATTTCCTTGTCTTTGTGAGAACGCGAACAGCTGCATTTTGAGCAAGTTGTAGTTTGTGAAATAAATTTTAAATGTGCTAGTTTTAATTTTTTTTTAAATCATGTTTACATTTTTTGAAAATTTGGATGTAGGCCCTTTTGCAACAAAACTCCATCTGTTTGTACATAAAGAAAAAATACCACACACAAAAAATCATTTATTTTAATCATTTCAAATAAATAAGTTTGATATTGAAATGTATAGGTCACAATCATATGTTTCAAGGAAATAAAGTCATTTTTTTCAAAAATACCTACATCTCATTGTAAACAGCCATTGAAGTTGTTGTTTTGTTGCAAAAGGGCCTGTATCCCGATTTAATTCTGGATACAGGCCCTTTTGCAACAAAACAACAATTTCAATGGCTGTTTACAATGAGATGTAGGTCTTTTTGAAAAAAATGACTTTGTTTCCTTGAAACATATGATTTTTCCCTATACATTTCTATATCAAACTCATTTTTTGAAAAAATGCACCATAGCCCTTTTGCAAAATACCTCTTCATATATAAACTCCTCAAAAAAGTTCATAAATGTTTTCAATTGCCAATTTTTCAGTTATTCCTTAATTTATTCATACTCTGATACATATTAATGGAAAGCCGATTTGTTCCTCTTTCCAACAATATCACATTTGTAGCATTCATTTTATTTGTTTCAGTGCTCAGCCACTTGCTTGAGAATGTGGGGCGATCTCAATGACAGTGTCAAATTCAACACTATTTTGCACTCAAAAGAACAACGGTTGTCGTCTGTTCAATGTAGTGTTACATTGACAACTACAGTGTAGAGTGATGTATTACAGTGGAACCTTGTTAACACAAAATTCCTGTTAACACAAAGTGTTATTCAAATCCCAAGCATTATGTTTTACCATTATAATGACTGGATAACACAAATTCCTGTTAACACAAACTAAAATGCAAGGCCCGGGCAACTTTGTGTTAACGAGGTTCCACTGTATTGACTTGAGCACAGCAGTGATGATTTTGGTGCATCCAGATAGTGACCTCCCATACATATTTTCAAGCTAGTTGCTAAGAACAAAAAAAGTAATTGCTACAAATTTGGCAAAATTGGAGAGATGAAAACATTGGCTTTCTTATGAGCATATAACGACGAAAAATATAGGTAATTGAGAAACAAATCTTGAGTTTTTTTAAGGGTTTATAATTTATATGCCAGCTATGTCGGCTTGTGCATCGCCAGCAGTAGCGTAGCCAGGGCAGAGTGCCCCCTGAAAAAAATTGACCTCAAAATGATATAAACTGGATAAGGAACATCACCTCTTTGCAATGACGCAAATTAAAATTCTATCGCATTTTATATGAGCAATGTTACACCGGTATATTTCAATTCAATACCTTTAACTAATCACATGTCATCAAATCAAGAGATTACCTCAATCACAAACATTGTTTAATTTGTATGCAGACTGCAGAGAATTTTAATTTGTGTCTTGCAAAAAAGTGATGAGTTTTTTTCGGAGTTCAGAATCAGAATAGAATACTTCTTGAAAGGAGAGTTAAATTCACCGTTAATGAGCCCTACAAAACTGAGCATTTTTTTGTGTGTTATTCATTTTATCACATCTGTTGGTCCAATTAATTTCTAGTACAGGGATACTTATGTGCGCCAAGTCGTTTGAAGCTATGCAGGTTTCAGACCAAGATAAAGGCCGTATAGTATTTAGCCCGGTCATGAAATAACTTGACACCAAGTCATCAATAAATATTCACATTCGTTCCCTGAATGAGTGCATCTATTAGTATCGATCTGAACAATATGCACACATTATCCATTTACGTGTGGGTTCAAGTTTAATTCTATCAAAACTCTGGGTGGAGAAGTTATGTTCAATTATCACAAATATAGTTACGTCAATCCGACACGGTGAATGTATGTGATAATTTACATTTTCACTGTGTCATCTCTTTTTAAAGTTAGTTTTGTGTCACAACAGCCACTACAAGGGCCATGCTGTTGTCGCGAGAGACTACCAATGCCCATACTAATCACCGCGCTTTTCAAACATACAGGTGTTATGAAACACACAACGTATCAGTTCTTAACGACATTTCAATAGAGATTATCATCCCTGCGCTAGAAAATCTTTGGTTGGTCATACCTTAAATAATGCACTCATCAGAAAAATATATTATAACAAAGACATTTATTTTACAATACAATTTATTGTACAGAACAAGTTGTTTTCAAATGAAACAAACAATATAGTTCATAATGAGTCAAATATAATTCTTTAGTATTACTATAATAGTACATGCAAGATGTACCACACTGACATCCCTTACGAAAATGCAATCACCAAAATGTGGTTGCAGCAAGGTGGTACCAGGTTGCGCAAGGTTGCACAAGTTTGTCGCAAGGTTGTGGATGATTGCTGCAAGGTTGCGCAACCTTCTCAGAAGAACCAAACTGGTTGCGCAAGGTTGTATTTTTCCAAATTTAACCTTGCGCAAGTATTTTTCCGTATTTAACCTTGCGCAAGGTTGCAGAATTGATTGCGATTTTCATAAGGGATAACTTTGAACTGGCTACTCAACATTTGGGCTGAAAATAAAGTTGACAAACTAATAATATAACATTTCTTCCTCAATGTACCATTCTTATTAGGCAAAAAAAAGAAGATCTGCCTCACATACCCCACGCCCATAAGTATGTGGAGTCACATTTGCCGTATAACCCTACGGGATGAGCTCAATTTTGAGCTTTTTTCCCCCTCTTTTTTGTTTAGAAAGAGGAAAAAAAAGTGGCCAAAAACACAGTCACTATAAAAATAAATCAAAATCTGCATTTAGCATAGCTATTTTGTCTAAAAAAAAATAATACATAAAATCCCATATCGCAAAGTTATTTTCCCAAATGTATGTGAGACAGACATTTTTTTTGCCTTATAAACCAATAAATGTTCCACTTGGATGGAACTACAGTCCTCAAAATAAGTAACTGACCAGGTAAATAAATATACTCTTAACTCCAACACTATAGCTCCTACGTAAAAATATTAAATTATGAAGTTGTAAAGAAATTACTTCTCTTGTTCACGATATTGTTCACGAAGATCAGTTAATTCTGTTAAAAATTAAGATCGCTACATTGAAAAGGATTGAACAAAGTGTAGTTTAAATGTTCACACTTGGGTTTTGAACACACAGGACAGTGTGACAGGTATGTGCATGGGCTGCATTGATCAATTGAAGCATCCCCAATCCTCATCTTACTATCATGACTATCGACCCGTGAGTTGTCGCTAGTTAATCAATAATCTGCCTGTTGCTAGTCCGAGGCTGCGTGTAGGCGAACAAAATGTTAAAATACAAATCCGACTTTGTTTTTGGTTTAAGGCATATAACCGAGTTAATATTCATTCAATCTTCACATGTAACATCTCAAATTAAAGGAAAGAAGTTTCCTTACAAGTTTATGATTTAATATTTTTACGTAGGAGCTATAGCGTTTGAGTTGAGAGCATAGTTATTACCTGATCAGTTACTTATTTTGAGGAATGTATGTTCCACTTGGATGGAACTATAATAGAGAGAGCTACATGGTGGTTCCCTGCATGTGGCACCGGGTCCTCTTCCACTTTTGTTGCTAGTTTCCAGTGGCGGTACCATGGGGCACCCCTCCCCCACCCATCACGATCCTTGTCAGTACGTTTTAGATTATTGGAGCGTGTTAAACTTCAATACAATAGCTAAATAGCATTATGTTATTGCATATTTATAAAAGACGAATGTGATGTGATCAAGCAAAATAAGTCCCTATAAAATAATAGGGACATGGGGGCCCCATGTCCCTATTCACCCCGTTTTACGGCACTACGGAAGTCAGCCTGATTGCCAACTGCATTGAGATTTATAATAATTCCACTCCAGTAGACTGGTTGGTGTAAAGGCTTTCCAATAAATATGATGATATATACAGGAGAAATGAATGACTAACAATTATCTATCTGCTTTCATAGTTTGTATTCCAATTTCCAACATTGCAGGTAATACAGCAACTAAACATTGTGTGGAATGATTTATTCTGCAATAATAAACAAAATTAAAACATTCGTTTCCAATAAGGTGGGAGGCAGGGAATGGCAAGCTTTTTAAAAATGGAAACAATATCAGGGATACAAGACTTCCGGAATTACGGAAATGAGGCCATTAAAAAAAAATCAGGAAATTAACAAAAAAAGGGAAAATCTGTTTGTTTTTGGGATTTTTCATTCTTTCATTTTTTTTGCATTTCTGGAATTGGATGATGATATTACTGCATAAGAAGAGGCAAACATGGTTTGGGGGTGATACCCTGTAGCCAATTCTCCAGACGAGCCCCCATAAATGTTTGATGCCGCGCACAAACCTAAAAGTTCAGAAAATGGATAAATCACCCACTTGCATTCCTGCATTGTGGATTCTTGTTTTGAGTCTGTACAAAGATCCAATTTTATATAAGAGGGGGGATGTTTGTGCCTAAGGTAAGCCTGACCTGTAGTTTATAGTCATAACTGATGGTATCTATGTGTCAGCTTCAAATTGTCTCCACTTTAATCCAATCTTTTCTGTTTTAAAGGTGATTGACCCCCCCCCCCCCCCCCCCCCCATAAACCATGTTTCAATAGCAGACAAAAGTCTTGACCACTATATGAAGCAAATAGAATAGTTGCCCACTAAAAAGGCCAAAAGGGTTATATCAGCTCCCCGTGTCCATAGCTTTGAAAATTATGATATTTTGCATAAAAACTTGATTTTTCGTGATATCTGCATTTGCATAGCCCCAAAAAAGGAAAACAAAACACTTCTTGGCTTCTTTGAAGCTGACACTAAACTCTTGTGGCCTATATGATCCAAATCTTCACCTCAAGACCCAGATGTCAAGGTCAAAAGTTTGTCAAAGGTTGCGGGAATCTGATTAGATTCTTGCAAATCATTTTGCGAGAAAACCAAAGCTGTCAACTCTCTCTTCGAATAGTGTGTTACACAGTTATATCTCTACTGGCGAGTATATTTGCTAGAATGGATAATCAGATTCCTTGAATTTCTGTTGCTGCAAGGATAAGATCTTTATTACATGGTCCATTATATTCCCAGAAGGGAGAATTCTGTAAAGCATGACAATTTTCGCGACATGACATTTTCGCAAATTACCAATAGTGGTCATTTATTTTCCCGGCATGAAAATTTCGCGATTGCAAAGTTCTTTACTGGCTAGCAATCGTGGAACAAATTTTGCATGCACGAAAATTTCGCATATTGTGTGCCCCTCAAGAAATTCGCGAAATTCAAATGCATGCGAATGTTCGTGCTTTAACATACAAAAATGTTTCTGTCACCAGAATAAAGTCGTTTAGAATATCGAGAGCAATGCAAACACCCCATAGAGTAAGGCACAAGGATAGGCCACTAAGAGTTGTTGTGAATCCATCGCCAGGGCAGTCACAAACAGCTTGGAGGCCGACAGGCTACACCAACCGATGGCTAGAAATGATACGACGGTACCAAATATACTCCTATGAAGAAAAAAAGAAGAACAAAAATGTATATGTTAATTTGAATTATTAATCAACAAGATCATTAATATAATCACAATAGAGAAAGGAAGGGCTCCTGTATTGCCTGTTGTGACTATAGTGTGATCAGTTCCAAATTGGCGAAGACTCATAAGGCAAAAAAAAAAGTTTGTCTCAAATGACATGAGAGACTGAAAATATAATGCGGTCTGCGGATTTTTTTTTTGATTTTTTTTCTTTCAATTTAGACCTGAACGTTATTTGTTTGGTCAAAAAGTTGGATTTTGCATGATTATTTTGAGAAAATTGAAAGAAGAAAAAAAAGGAAGAAAAAAAATTGAAGAAAAAAAACCCACTAAAAAACAAAGCTAACACGGGTGGTTTCGGGAATGCGCACGGGTCTGAGACAAACCTTTTTTTTTTGCCTTACAGCAGCGAATGAATACTAAGGACGCAGGCGCACATGAAGGCAACATGCCAACTGTGCATCATGTGTGTGACACTTGCATACGGCAAAAACCGTGTGCGTGTGGCAATAATCGCGCGAGTACTCTTGGATTATTTTTGCGCGCGGAGAGATAAAACCGAACATTTCTCGCCAATTTGGAACTGATTAAACTATAATAGCTAGAAATGACAAGATGGTACCAAATAACATTCTGTGAAATAAGGCAATCAAATCAGATTGAGGTATGTTAGGCTAAATTAAAAAATCTTTTGTCTCAAAGCTCTTCAGTTTTTCAAAACCTAATGCGGAATGCGTTTTTTTTTAAGGTGTTTGTTTTTTTTGTTGCTAAATATAAAATATTGAAATCCTTGTAAAAGTGAATTTTTGTATTTCAAATGATGTGATAAATGAAAATCTGAAAAATCGGTGAAATTTTGGGATTTTTTGGGATTTTTTTTTTTTGTTGAAATTTTTTAAAAAAAATTAAAAAAAATTAAAAAAATGTGTTCAAGATTTTTGTTTTTCTAATATGCGCATCAATAAACTAACGCGCGCGGGAGCTTTGAGACAAATGATTTTGTTAATTTAACCTTAACAAATTATTTAACTACAAGGGTGCACACACAAACATTAACGATCAATGCAAGGGTTTTATTGAGGATCTGTGGTTTTATATCAATTGAAAAGGAAGGAAGGCCCTATTTCACAAGATAATTATACTGCCTTCTTTTTGTTGAATTAGTGATTGAAGGTATAGTGGCCAGGGGGGTCACAATTAACCCTTATACCTTATATGTTATGTGAGTCCTCCCCCGGTTTATTTGATTGGAATGTATTCATAACAACTTGAAACCAGTGGGTTAAACCACACTGACTTTATGTACTAAGAATATGGAAATTAAATATAGAATACTCCACCATGTTTTCATCAACTGTGGGTTTTTTACTTTAAAATGCAAAACAGGTTTCAAGCGTTACAACACTGGCCAATCCAAATCCCTAAATTAGCCGTACAACTGTACGAATGAGTGTGTATGACCTAAAATAATACTTACTCTAATGACGTCACAACGGCTATGAAATTGAGTAGAACCATAGGGAGAAGACAATATCCAAGCACACTAATTATACAGGTGGCTGATACGCCCGTCATGCTCATAAGATTTAACAGCATCCACATACACAGACAACCTACACCACCGATACCGTAGATGTAACCAAATCCAACCTTCCCTGCCTGTAGACAAGTAAAAAAAGCATTGTGATTAATGTCTCCTATATTCTGGAAAAACCTAGTAAGTCTGTTGAATGCAAATTTGAGAAAACAAAAGGGAAACGTTTCCCACATTTTTTCCAGACTAGGTTTTTCCATACTAGGTTCTTCCTAATGAAAAACTGCCGACAGGGAAGACTTTCATACACTTTAACTTGATAAACTGATGGGGAAAAACCTAGTATTAAGTCCAAATATGGGTCTAACTCAATTTTCACAAACATTTACGTACTAGGTTTTTTCCAGATTACAGGAGATGTGATATGCACCATCAGGGGTGTAACTAAAAGGGGGGCTTTTTCTTCCCTGCCAGAAGGCTTGCCTGGGTGGGGAGGGGTTATCAGTTATCACCTCCACCTCACTCAGATTTTAAAAAATGGTAGCGATGTGCTGCCAGCAAAATGAAAATTGACCCAAATGTTTACCAATTTTCAGGGGGAAATCCCGGAAATGGACCCATATATTTACTGGAGACACATAATTTTCATATACATTTGACAAACTTTGCTCAAATGCCTGTGAAAAACAGCAAAATTAAGGATTTCAGACCCATAAATTTACCCAAAATGGCTATGAAAAGGGGGGTCATTCATTTACCAGACAGATGATAAATGGGACCCTATTTAGCGGCACATCCCCATAACCTCACACCCACTAAGTAACTCCCCCCCCCCCCCCCCCCGGCAATGAAATGGAATGGAAAATCAAGCATATTAACTATACTCTGATCACAAGCCTGCCTACCCCCCCCCCCAAGTATTTGAAGCATGACAAATAGAAGCCATATCATCCATGATGCACAGTGCAAAATAGTGTCATCATCATAAATCAGCTAATGCTCAGCATAGGGCAGTTCCCGATTACACATGGTTATAATGTAAATATAACAGAAAATTTCATTCCACCAAGTTATGGACGCTTGCACGAAAGTGTTTGTCATCTTTATTTCCCATTTAAAGGGGCACTGAGAGATACATGTTGGAGTCACAGGGAGTGCGCCCTCAATTTTTCTGGAAAACCGGGTGTTTTTTTGCACCTACGTATAATACTACTAATTACCATCTGAAACCGTTTTCCTTAATTTGCCGTCGTTCATGTAAAATTCATGATTTAGTAATTTCGATGATACAACCAAATTTCAATCTAGCCGAATTATTCAACCGTTTTCCCATAAATCGTTACACTTGACGTACTACGTTTTTCCAGATTTCAGGAGATGTGATATGCACCATCAGGGTTGTAAATAACTAAGAGGGGGGGGGCTTTTTTCCCTGCCATAAGACTTACCCTGGTGGGGGTGGGTGGTATCACCTCCACCTCACCTCAGATCAAAAAAATGGTAGGGATGTGCGGCCAGCGAAATGAAAAATGGCCCCAAATGTTTACCAATTTTCGAGGGAAAATCCCAGAAATGGACCCATATGTTTACTGGAGACATAATTTTCCTATACATTTAACAGACTTTGCTCAAATATCTGTGAAAAACAGCAATATTAAGGATTTTAAACCCATAAATTTACCAAAAATGGCTATGAAAAGGGGTCAGATATTTACCAGAGAGATGATAAATGGGACCCTATCTGGCGGCACATCCCCGTAACCTAACATCCACTAAGTAACTCCCCCCCCCCCCCCGCAATGAAATGGAACAGAAAATCAAGCATATTAACTATACTCTGATCACAAGCCTGCCTACCCCCCCCCCCCCCCCCCCAGTATTTGAGGCATGACAAATAGAAGCCATATCATCCATGATGCACAGTGCAAAATAGTGTCATCATAAATCAGCTAATGCTCAGCATAGGGCAGTTCCTGATTGCACATGGTTGTAATGTAAATATAACAGGAAATTTCATTCCACCAAGTTATGGACGATTGCACGAAAGTGTTTGTCATCTTTATTTCCCATGTAAAGGGGCACTGAGAGATACATGTGGGAGTCACAGGGAGTGCACCCTCAATTTTTCTGGAAATCAGTTTTTTTTGCACCTACGTATAATACTTAGGCATATACTAACTACTATCTGAAACCGTTTACCTTAATTCGCCGTCTATCATGTAAAATTTCACGATTTGGTAATTTCGATGATTCAACCAAATTTCAATCTAGCCAAATTATTCAACCGTTTTCCATAAATCGTTACACTTTAGGGTTCCTACGTACCTTATCTATTGAAACAATTCTTTTTTTCCCAATTTCATTTTCTTAGCAATCTCTCATTGCTCCTTTCATTGGTATACCCTTGCAAACTCTGTCTACTTACCAATAGTAAAGTGCCACCAAATGCCATGGCGAATACGAGCGGCCCTGCAAGATCACAATCATGGAAACAGGCAGGATCTGTGTCTCTCAATGGGTTTAACACTGTCATTGTCTAAACACAAAAGAAATATTTTAAGACAAGTTGAGTTGGTTTATCAGTCGGTAAAAATACAAATTTTTCTCCCAACCTATGTCTCAGTAGGGAAGTACACAAAATTATGATATATAAAATGGCAAAAAGAGTTTACTCACATTACTGAAAAATAATTCTGCTAAAAAACAGGGGTTTAACTAAGATCTAATCTGAAGAAGCAGGCAAGTCCAGAAATACATAACCGACTCAGTACATAATGGACTCAGATTTTTTTTTTTTGGTAGGGGTGTGGCACCAGCAAAATTTAAATTGACCCAAACATTTACCAATTTTCGGTGGAAAATGGACCCATATATTTACCAGAGACCCACAATTTTACTACATATTTGACAGAATTTGCTAAAATTTCTATGAAAACAGCAAATATAAGGATTTTAGACCCATAAATATACACACAAAATGGCTATGAAAAGCCCTGGGTCATTCATTTACCAGAGGGGTAAAAAATGGGACCCTATTTGACAGCACATCCTGTGACATCATATCCACTATAAGTAAAGTACCCCTGGGTAGTGAGGTCAAACAATGCCAGTGTGGTTGTAAATAAATCTACACATTATACTATCCTCATTCAAAGGTAGACCAAATTTATTGATAATTTTCCAAGACTTACCTTTTGATAAATATGTTCAAAGTTGATTCCCAATTCTGTGAAAAATAAGGGTAAACATCAGGATAATTAATACAATATTGTAAATATTAGCTATAATGTTGGCCTATAAGCATGGTTCTAGCAGAATCTATGACTAGCGAAACTCAATTGAATCCACCAAGGATCGAGCAAGGATACAAGCCGAGTAAAAGATATGAAATTTGATTCTCGCCAGTTGTTCAAGTCTATTATATTATTATTTTATAATTAATACAATATTGTAAAAGTTGTTGAGTATGCCATTGGGCGAAAAGAGATCAAATTGATGTGGCATAAAGATTTCCCCTTGTGACTGTGACTATAATCAAACCAACTAATTAGAGCGTCGTGATCTGAGCGCTCGCTTTCATCAAAAGGTTTAACACCGTCTTGTGATGCACTGAATTCCAAAACTACAGTCGCACAACTTTTCGTGGTCATGCAGATGTCGCATAGATCGCGAGGGAATGATTTGAAATGATGCGATCTGTGAAAGCCCGCCACATGTCGGGATTTTTCACATTGGAGATATTCATATCATAAGAAAGCTAAATCTGTGCTGATTACAGAACTGTTTCGATCATTTTTCTACGATCACTACAAAAAAAGTTATGAGTGAATGATGATTGTGATAAAAAGCTACAAAACAGGCCATAAAAGATACATAGTTCAATAGAATAACATTATAATAAGGCTAATTAGAAAAGTGACTTAAGTAAGTTTTTGAAGGTGAAATTTCAGAAAAGGTGATGACACAAAGTAATAGAAATTAATTTTCTAAACAAAATCTTAAAAAAAATAATAATGCAAAATATATATATATTTTATTTTTTAAATTTTACCCATAATCCCTATTTCACATTTTGCGACATCCGACGGGTTTTCACAGATCCATCACATATGAGCAAATGCAAAATGTCAATGAGGTAAGTCAAAAATGATGAATGGCTTAGTAAAGTCAGAAAAACAACAGTCAACCACCACCACCCCCCCCCCCCCACCCCCTCCCCCACCCTTTCAGCTGGTGCCCATGTAAACAGTCTCTGTGGTCTAGTGGGTAACCCGGTAATCCTATCGCCGCAAATAAAACGCATGAGACACCGGGTTTGAGACCGTGTGTTTTTATTTTTACGGTCTTTGTTAATTTAATTCACTCCGGCTTGTCCGAGTCTATACATTATTCATTTAGCTTGTATCATTTGCTCGATAAAAAAATTGTAATATTTAAATTTAATGTATGTATTTACTTACGGTAATTACCGCTAAGTTGCCCCTGAGAATAATATTTAATGTATGTACACCTAGCACATAAAGTCCCTGCTCAGGTGCTTTGAGGTTGACTAATTCAAAATATATAATCGGTACCAAAAATCTGAGATATACATTAAATGAGCAAATTTCTTCTCCGCAGTTTGATACCTCATTCAACAAAATCGAATGGATACTTTTAAAGTTATGTCGATTTCAATGACCGCGGATGCAACAGAAAAGTGGCACTAGGTATAGGAATCATTGATTTGTGTGTGATAACTGTGTGCTATCTGAACGTGACAGATGAATGGGTCTTTAGTGATAACCGAAATGTGCGGGACAAAGGGTGTATCTGGCTGTGAAGAATACAAGTCTTAGCTGATAAGCTGTGAGTTTTTCAGTGCGTAAATCCATAGACGGGTAAAACATTGATTTTTACCGTCTATGGTAAATCACACACAAATCAATGATTTCCTATACCTAGTGCCACTTTTCTGTTGCATCCGCGTTCATTGAAATCGACATAACTTTAAAAGTATCCATTCGAAATATATGGTCTCGGACCGTCCGAGACCATATATTTTCAAGGTCTTTGTTAATTTAATTCAAGCCGGTTTGTCAGAGTCTTTCTCTTATTTAAATAAATGAATGATCTTTTATTAGATCATGTTCTATGAGTTTGCTAGCTCTGTTGGCATCGCCCAGAATTTCCATTAATTATTTGCCTTGTTTTAGATCTTGAATCCAAGTTCTAGAAACACTTTTAGCAGGTCAATTATCTACCAGCACTCTCTCTAGGCAGTCACCCGATAGTCCATACTGGTGTGTGTGGTGTGTACTGAGGTTGGGAAGAGCAATCGCACCAATTCTTTAAAGGGGCATTGATAGATGTATCGCTATACTAAATGAGCAAATAACGTAAATAGCTAATCAACATAGCCCAAATCCAAAATGTCATACAATTCCGACATCGCCTTCATGCCAAAATAAGCAAATAACGGCACTTCCGGGTTGAGATTTGCCGCGAAAGTCTGTGAGTAAAACGATGCATAACTTCTGAATTCAGCTCCTGAGTTTCGATTTAATCATATCAAAACTAAGAAAATCATGAAATTTTATATGATAAACGGCGAATGTTGGTAAACTGTTTCAGATGGTAGTTATGTATGCCTAAGTATTACTTTGATGCAAAAAAACTGATTTCCAGGAAAATTGAGGGCGCACTCCCATACCTATCTCTCAATGCCCCTTTAAGACCCATAGTTTATAGCAATTCACTGCCTTACCTTCCAGTAATGGTGGTTCATCATCAAAACTGTCTGTGTATCCTGTGGTGTCAACTGGGCCTGCCACGGGGTCAGGGGTCATTATTTGACCTGTGTATGGTTGGTTACCGTACTGTTGTTGTTGTTGAGAGTAGTCGTAACCACCCGCATACTGGCTGCAATTTGGATAATATGGTGAAAATGTTATATAACATAATAGGACAGTGGATCCTCCTATATTAGGTGCAGGATTGGTCATTGTTAGTCATTAAGGCTGTGAATGCACGGGTAGTTTCGTACCGGAGTACCGACCCTTTTTTCGGGCGGGTACCCGGGTAACCGAAAATATCCACACAAAAAAATAATAATAAGTTGTTGTTTTTTAAGTACAAATTTGTCCCTAAAAAGACACATAAAGAGGTCAAGAGGTCATTTGGGGGACAAATTTGTACAAGAATTTTTTATTTTTTATTTTACATTTCGGATATAGACGGGTACCTAATTTAGTACCCGAATAGCGGGCGAGTACCCGGGTATAAGTCACAGCCTTATTAGTCATTATGGTAAAGAGTGCAAACATCTGATTTGATGCAGATTTTTTTTTCTGTTGCAAGTCAGTGATGAACACCTCTTCACCACGCTATTGCTGGTCAATGACCAATCTTGCAGCTAACTCAAATCCACTGTATAATTTTTAAAAATCACCATAAACAAAAACATGCACAGAACAGAAACAAACACAAGTCTCAACAAGAGCTAATAACTACAAGGTCACAGTGCACACAAGTTTTGGTCCACTGCACACATGCCCGGCAAATTGATCAAGAATTGTTTGCTTACTAAACTAGTGGACAACATACATATTTTAGAACCTGGGTAGATTCCCTTTCTGTTTATTCGAGGTTGCAAAAATCGCACATACACATCAGGGTAGCCCCAATGGTGGTTTTACTATCATTCATGCTCCACTATACTAAAGCCACACCACCCCTCATTGACATCTGACGTCGCGAAAATTACATTTTAAAATCATCACTTGCACATCAAATATAACTATAAAATCTATCAAAATGCACTCACATATTATTCTTAGAACTCTTAGTAATACATTGAGTTCATTAATGTTGACCAATCATCCTCCATTTGGGGAAAATATTGAGATGAAAAATCGGCAGTGCTGTCACTCAATGTGAATTTCGCGACGTCGTGAGTCTATGGAGGGTGCTGGTACCGTGTATCGAAGATACACTTGCACTACGGTACCGATTGGGACTAACATCAGGGCAGTAGAAGATCCAACCAATTGCTTGGTTTGGTTGAATGGCTCAAACTCCTGGGGTGCTCAGTCGTCATTACAGGAGTATCATGCGCGTCCAAGGACTTTCAAAATATTTTGATACCTTTTAAGCAAGTAATGTGTACAGAGTTCTAGCCAAGATCATTTTAGTGCCGGGTAATTTCTTGTTTTATGAGGCAGTTTAATGATTTTATCCATAAATTGTTAAAAAATAACCCCCCCCCCCCCAAAAAAAAAGATTTCTTTTTTTACTTTTACTTTTTTTTTTTTAGAGTGCTGGGCGGATATTGTCAGTGCCGGGCGGCCCCACCCAGTGCCGCCCACCGTAGCTAGAACCCTGAATGTGTATAGTTTAAACCTCTTACCGTGTATGACACATTTCGGGCCAGCAATCAGAACATCTACCTTTAAAATACACACCAAGTTTTTGTCCACCATGGCCTATACTAATAGTACACAAATCCTACAAATGTACGCATCCAGTTTTTGAATTTAGTTTACACACATCTACACACCCCCACCTTCATTTCCTGCCTAAGACCTTGGATTCACATTACGTGTGCAGTGCATTGGGCCTTCACCCGGGGGGGGGGGGAGCACTCAACTTTTTTGGGGTAGGGGTGTGCCGCACAGGGTCTCAAAAAGGGGGGCTACAGAACTGAACTGAGTGGATTTTATGACGAAAAATAGTGTCTAACTGAATTTTGTACAAAAAGTAGGTCTTGAGAACTGGCCTATAGTTCAATTTTGATTAGCAAGAACGCAAATTTCTGATTTATTTTGGTTTTAGAACGCAAAATTTTCGAAGAATTGTGGCTTTGGAATGCAAAATTTTGCGATTTTTGAATTTTCAATAAAATTGGGGTCTTAAGAACTGATGCAGGCTCAAAAGGGGGTCATAAGAGCTAGCAGCAGAGGGTAAAAAAGGGGGTCTTCAGCGCGGCACATACCTATACCCTTTTCCAATGTCAGTGCCCCCCCCCCCCCCGCGGGCCTTTATCATTCACCATTCTGATTAATGCGACTGTGCAGTGCATTTGGGCCTTCAACATTGTGATGAATGTGACTGTGCAGTGCATTTTAGCCTTTACCATTCTGATGAATGTGACTGTGAGCTGAGCATGACACTCAGTGACAGGGTTCTAGCTAGGACGGGCGGCGCCGGGCGGGCCCGCCCACCACTGGGCTAGCCTGCCCGGCGCTGATCTGGCTGCCCGGCACTCTCAAAAATAAAAAATAATTTTATTTTTTTTACAATTTGTGGATAAAATTAAAATCATTAAACTGCCTCATAAAACAAGAAATAATGTGGCAGGAACCCTCAAAGTGCATTAAAAAAAAACCTAAAAAGACATTAAGAAGGCCTCTGGATCCCATGCCATGATCCACTGCACTTCCTTCGCTACATTTTCTCCGTTCGCCGTCAGTAAATTTACCCGGTTCTAAAATGGTCCTGGCTAGAACCCTGCAGTGTAGTGATCAAGTAATTATTTAACCGAAAACTATTAGTATATAGTCGATATAGTATTAACCCCAGATTAACAAATTGAACAAACATGCTACATACAACATTACAAAATATACATGCACTTGGACTACAGCATCAGCATGAAATGTGCAAACATTCATTTTTGGTAATTAGTTACATGTACATTGTAAATACTGCAACGTCAACGTGTGTGAAAAGCGCATAAACATCTAACATTGCAATTATGATACCAATATAGGCATCATTTTTAATTTTTGACATTGTTGTTTTTAAAATTTGTATTGCTGTAATGTATTATTAAGCAGAAACATTATAAAATAGCTAAATTAACTTTAAAAAACAGGCAATGTCTTGCTAGACCAGCCTACGTCACTCCTATATTACTGCTGTACACATGCTTACAACAATTAAAATGTGTCGTAGTAGTAGCCTACACGGTTTATTCTGTATGGGACGTCTAGCAAGATATAGCCACAAAAATAAATTGAGGTGACTATAAATACGCAAGTGAGTATATTTTATAGCAATCCTGTGTATTTCAGGGGATAAATTGATTTCTTGGAATAAACCGTACTTCTGAACTTCATGTATTGACTTATCCCCCTAAATAATTAAAAGGCCTAATTTTAAAAGGGCCTACCAAAATTAAAAATACAGGATTGCCTATCCCTATTTAATAATTTTATTTAATGTTAATGTTATTATTTCAGAAAGAAAGAAATCAAATTCTAAGTTAGGGATGTTCATATCATTGACTACAGAGGGCGACATTTTTTTGAAAATTTGTCGCCAAAATATGTAGAAAACTCCATGTTTACCTCATTTAAATCCAGCAAAAAAGGAAGACACAAGCTGGGATGTATTCACTGATGTCTTACTAACCACACACAAGCAACTGGACATCATGATTTTAAAGCCCTAACATTAACAAGCTAAAATAGTTTAAAATGTGCATGACTTGACCAGTTTTAGCAAAGGCAAACTACTTTTGGTTATAACTTTGTTATTATTCAGCCTGCTGACATGGTTGAACCATCAGTTTTTATTGCAAAGTACTTTGTTTCCATGTAGTATTCTAGTCCATGCAGTACCCATATCCATGATCATAGATTTGGTATCTATCGAGACTAGTAGTATTCCATTTTCAAAGAGATATTTTTATTTTCAATAATGTTATAACTTATGAACATAAGTTAAAATTAACTTGAAATTATAAGTGAGTGAGTTTATGAACCTTTGGTCATATCCATATTGATCTTGTGCAACACCAACATCATACCCTCCTGGCTGCTGTTGTTGTTGTTGCTGATCTTCCCAGCCTGGATAGTTGCTTTGAAAAAATCCTTGATCATCCATCGGTTGCTGCGGTTGCTGCTGCCCAGCGTAGCCTTGTTGTTGTCCGTACGGGTCCGTCATCCTTCAGTTGACGATGAAACGTTGCAGACACTTTTATATAAGCTGATTCTATGTATGTCGCCTGACAGATTGCAGTAAATGTACGTGTAATTAGCAAAAACAGACTTTTTAAGAGGGTCTAAAATGAAAACAATCTCACTTTCTGGACGACACGTCTGATACCCTCTAAGTTGGCAGAAAAATATCATTGGGTAACAAAATTGTCCTTGATTTGGTAGCAAAATTATAAAATGTACATGACAGTAATTTCTTCCTAAGTGTAGGATCAAATGTTGGTATAAAAGTCAATACAAATCATTTAGTTTTGTTTTATTTATCAATTTAGCAATTTGTTTATACATTCCTAGAGGGCCTTTTTCACTGGGGTCATTTATCCTTCCCATCATGCTCTTTACTTCCTTTTCAAGTCGGTTCCGAAATCGGTGAGAGAGAATGTTCACCAATGTCTTTATAAATCGACCCTTTTCTCCTATAATATATGCCATCCTTATATTTGAATCATTTAAAAGCATTCTTGACATTAATCGCAATGTAAAGTCATGAACATTTTTCCAATCAATGAACATAAAATAATTTAAAATAACATATTAAAACACGGATTTCTCTCACAACATGTCTCATATTTTTCCCCGTATATATGTGACCCACTGACACGCACACTCTATGAATTCGACAGTCTCGCCTCCCTGTGGGAAGTAAACCGTGTGGATAATAATTAATATAGGATACACCATTCAATTCAGTATTATTCCACTATTAGTATTGGGAGTGATTTAGATAGCGTTACACGGACCTAGGCTAGCCTATGTGCGCAGGAAAACGTTACAAATTGTAAAATTATTTTAGGGCAGAGACTCGGAGTTAGACGTTTCGTTTAAAACTTTAGTTTATAGTCCTACATCATGACATATATACATGTATATCAAGCGTGTGCAACCTGCGGCCCGCCGGCCTCTAATCTGTGGCCCGCGAAGCAATCCCAAGCAACAGTACGGCTCCATGTCAAAATGTCATCACAATCTTTTTGTGCTAGCTATCACGATAGCTAGCTCTTATAGCCTGAATTCAAAATCAATATTCCAAGTACGCGATGACTTCGAGTCACTTGGTTCAGGAAACCGTGACCAAATCGGTATAATTATCGAACGGGTCCAGCCAAATGACACTCTCATACGGGTATATTGGTTGATCGAGAAGTGTGACGCTTGGATGCTATGTGTATTGCATCAGGGTCACTTACAAGCGCCGCCTAATCCATCTATGTCCATGGCTTTGATTGGACGAGAGATGTGTTCAGTTGTTTAGCGCCCGGGGTGAAATTTTGAGATGATGTCCGCAGTTGTTTGCCTAGCCTGTGTAAAGTATATTTACTCCGATAGGTAAACAAAGCGATAAATATCCACTAGCTTGTGGCAATGTAAAGAAATGGAGGGGGGAAGCAAACTGAGAATTTTAGGCAATTATAGAATAGATTAACGCTGTCCATGCGCGCGGTTATGCACACGCAAAATACAATTCACAAAATGTTTCACAAACGTATTTAATTTATTGGCTTTCATCATCATATATTTCGAATCACCATGAGAAATTAATTAACATAAGTACAAGCACGTCTAGTATTAGGTCAGTTATTCTTGAGATAAGACTTTGAAAGTTTAGAAAAGGTTTTTGCAAAATCTTTTTTATATGGCAAAACCAGGGAGGTGTAATAGGTAATATCACTCTGGTAAAACTAGCCGCATAGAAAGTGTCCCTTATGTCTGTTATTTTGTTATTCAACGAAAGCCGTTTAAAAACTATTGTACTTTTTAATTCACTATTGAGCAAATATACCTCTGACAATCTGTGTTGATTTTTACAACACTTATACCAATAAAGCCTATGGAGAGGGTGGTTCTAAAATGTTTACTCTCGTGTTTGCCAAAGATGGAGATATCGTTTATAACTGCACAAACAAATCATACTGGGTAGTTAATTTCCATTCTTTGGTAGGCTTAATGAAATAAATACAAAATTGACGGTCGTTTTATGAGTTTTGAAGTCAATTGTTTGCGACATATGGGCGTAGCCAGGAGGCTTGTCATCCCGGGGGCACGAGAGTGGCGTGGGGTCCAGGGCCCACATTACATAAGGGCCCCGGCCCGGTAGGTCCTGGGACAAAGCCTTTAGGTGATTAGGATTGGTATTGATTCCCCACGACGAGAAACGCCATGAAATTGGAGATAAGTATATATAAAACCCTTTAACTCCCCTGAATTGTTAATTGCACCCCCCCCCCCCCCCCCCCCCCCCGAATGACCCTTGGTGAGTTACCTGTAGCTACGCCGCCAATGAATGCACACAACAAGATCAAATGATTGTTTCATTTCTTCCAAATTTCTTTTTAATTCACGAATTGGGCAGAGCTCCAAACTGAGTAATAGCCCAAACCCTAATTGGAGGTGATTCTTGTAAATAATTAATTTTTAGAGTGTTTATAACCACTGGCGTAACAACAGGGGGGGGGGGATGGGGGGGATATATCCCCCCCAGATTTTTACCTGGGGGGGATGCCTAATGTAATCATCCCCCCCAGATTTTTCATAACCAATAATTTTAAAAGTGACGTATTTAAACAAATAGGTGGGCGTAAAGATTCACACACTGCACACTTTGTAGGCACACTCATATTATAGCAATCTGGTTGCAAGGGAAAAGAAAGTCACAATAGGCTAGTGTATATAAGAGAACAAGGGCGGCGGAACCGGGGGGGCCAGGGGGGCACGTGCCCCCCCCCATCCGTGAAAGTGGTGGGACACCATGTGCACTGTGCCCCCCTAGAAAAGTTGTGGCTGAACTCCTTTAATCGAGCTCCACAACATTTTTGACCCCAAAATAATTGAAAAGATTGACATTTAGTGTCAAAAATACATGAAATTCTCTTAAACTACAGGCAATTTTGCATTAAAACCCAAAAAATTTCGCGCGCTTCGCGCGCATTTTAAAACGAACGTTTTTCCTTGCCAATTTTTTTTTCACGAAACACCCTTTGGCCCTATTTTCTTTATGCTGGTGGTACTGCCACTGATTGAGAGTATCAATGTCCTTCTTATGTTGTAGCTGAGACGAATTCGTCTCAGTCCATAGTAGTTTATTCCGTCCAAAAGTATGAGAGCATTTTCATCTTGTTGCGGATTTTTAATTTTTTTTTAATTATTGCTGTATAAAGTACAGCCTTTTACAATGTCATGAATGTGTTAATTATACCAAAATACGCCATGAAATGGCCCCTGAGCGCATATCAAAACCCAAAATTTCCCGGGGCCCTTAAGCGGGCCCCGGACCCCACGCCGCAAGGCGCTCCACTCGCTTCGCTCGTTTCGCTTGTATGATCGTCATTTTCGTGCCCCCCCCCCCCCATTTTCAAATACGCTCCGCCGCGCCTGTAAGAGATAAATAGTTGGTCCAAAGTCCTAAATCCGATGGCATAAAATGACAATTGACAAGTGCATTATTCCTGATTTTTTGGGCTACAAAATGAGCCCAATCTGTAAAAGTGTATTATTTGGGTTACAAAAGGCGGGCAATAGTTTTACGAGCGTAGCGAGTAAAAAAATATTTTGAGGTTAAAAAAGTCTCACTCTGAACATTACTCTGAACTTGACAGCCCTGCCGTATTTGAGTCTGATAATTTTCATCCCCCCCACTCAAAAAAAGTAGTTACGCCCCTGTTTATAACATTAATGTGAAAGTTTCAGATTAAAAATTCAAACCAAAAAATAAAAAAATAACAATAAAAGTACATCGTTAGTACATTAGGCCTAGTAAAAAAATAAACATGTTTCCCGTCCCCGCCCGCCTCCTTTTTGGCCGCCGCCTCCTATTTTTTACTATTTATTATTTCCGAAAATTCTGTAATTTTTTTTTTAATTTTTTTAATTTTTTTTTTTTTTTTTTTAATTTTTAATTTTTTTTTTTTTTAGTGATTGATCCTTTGCCCATAGGAATGGCAGGTGTAATAGAAATGCTGTATCATTTAATAGGCATGACACGGAATTATTGACATGGCTTCTCAAATAGTACCATGGGGACCAATACAATGTAGGCCTACATCCTTTCGATCAATGATGTTTTGTTCCTCATTCAACCTGAAAAATGAAGAAAACATAAAGAAACAATGTGTACTTGGCTCTATATATAAGGTTAAACTTTTCAAATTGTTATTCCTCTGGCAATTAGAGTGGAAAATCCTGTTTAGGAGTGTCTGCGACACAGTCAGTTGGTCACTTTCGACTTGGCAGCCATCTTGAAAAAATATCAAAAAATGGGAAAATAGTAAATAGTAAGACCCTCCCTCCTCCTTTTTTTAAAAAGTCCGGACGGGAAACATGTAATTATTTTTACTATGCCTTATAAGTACATCTTTAAAGGATGATATCTCAATTTGGAGTTTTCATAAAGACTATAACTGAAAAATTATATAACTCCGCTTAAAAAAAGAGTACCATTGTTAAGCGGAAGATCTCTACTACAATAATCAAATACAAGCTCAATGTTGATATCTTGCCTAATTGTGTCTGATTTTCACATATATACAGTACGGACAACTACTGCAAATTTGTCTTCATATTCATTACTTGATATCATGCCCAAATTTGCCAATACGTTCACTGCCTGCTCTTGTGCCAATACTGATTACCCAATTACATGTCATTATTCTACCAAATGCTTTCCTAAAAAATATCAAAGTCTTTCATTTGTACTAGCACTTCCCCTTTAAAGGGTTTTTTTATTGGGTAGGCCTATCATGTTAGGCATGTTCATAAAATTTTGAAAATAAAATTATCTCTTTGAAAATGGAATACATGGAAACAAAGTACTTTACAATAAAAAAAATGATGGTTCAACCTTGTCTGCAGGCTGAATAATAAAAAAGTTATAACCAAAAGTAGTTTAAGTCATGCACATTTTAAAACCATTTTAGGTAAATTAAGGGTTTACTTTCATGATGTCTAGTTGCTTGTGTGGGGTTATTTATACATCAGTGAATACATCCCAGCAGTTTCGTACTTTTCCGCTGAATTTAAAAGAGGTAAACATGAGTTTTCTACATATTTTGGTCAAATATGTCGCCCTCTATAGTCAATGATATGAACATCCCTACCTATGTGGCAATAAATTTCAAAGTTGTTAAATGCTACTGCAATGGATATCATTGGAAAGGGCTTGAAAAAAATACCATTCCAATGCAATGATGATGACACCAAGATGACCCTCCTGTGACAAATAAATATTAATTAAGGAAATTAGAGCGAAAAGAGATACACCCTTCATGAGGGCCGGTCGCCATAGCCGTAGAAGAATTTTAAAGATGGCGATCGTAAACAAACCTGAAATATTACCCAGAATGCACTAGGAAACTCCAAAGAAGTTCGGCGGTTCGGCTTTGCGGACGCTAGTCCAAAAACTAAAAATAACTCGGCAATGTTTTGATGTGACGTCATGCGCAGAAGCGATTGCGCACTAATCAATTAATTTGCCTACGAATATGCTTCAAATGCACACATTTCAATACAAAGCGACAAAATGCCGCTCATCGGCTAATTTTATCGCCGGATAAGTGTTAAAAAGCTTATGAAAAAGCTTTAAACAATGAAATAATTAAATATTTTTAAAATATTACATATATCACGTGGGTGACTTTTGGACGCGCGCGGACAACAGTAAACTCATTGCAAGGAGCCTAAAATATATTTCAATCATTAATTTTAAAAACTGGATAGAAATCGAACGATTTATGACAAAGTTATGACAAATAAAGTTATGGTTATTTGATCGAAAAAGTAACCTCATTTCAGGCCCAAAATACGCCGTTTTACCATTCAGTTACCGAGAATATGTTGCAACTAAACTGTAGTGTTAGACTCGTGCTAATATAATCTAGAAACATTTTAGAAATGTAAAAATGACAAAAGTATGAATTTTCATGGTACTGGCTGAGTCGATTCATGGTGATTTTGCTGATATTTTCGCCACTACGCCGCGAAATGGTTGCCGAATTCTGCTTACTTTTCACATTTGACACGAAATGAATATAGATATATATCGTCATTTATTCAAGATAATCGTAAAAAAACTACGTGTAATAAATATAGAATCAATGCAAATAAATATATTGTAATATTTCATGGGCTAGACTTTTATTAGAGCGGAATATTGTTGCAATACGGGCTACAGTAAGGTATACAGTCGCAGATCAAGTGGTATCGATTTGTTTTGAGTACAAAGGAAAGGCATGTTGAAGTGGTCGGTAGCAATCGATTAATTTATAGATAAGTGTTAACAGCTAATACAAACTATCAACTTGCAAAATAGAGGGCAGTGCGAATAAATGTCCCGGTCCAGCCCTCTTGCCTTGGGCCAAAATATTGTCTTTTAAAAGCAATAGTAATAAAACTTGTTTAAAAATATACGTGCGGGCGGTCGAGGACAACCAAACAATTAATTGTTTTGGCCTAACTAAGCAAGGCTAACATTTGAACATCAAACATGATGTGAATAGAAATAATAGGCATATACGACGGGAATTAAACAAATTATAACTAGTATGAACCCGTTTAAAATAGTTATATTGATATGTGAAGCAAAAGTTTGACAAATTTTATTCAGAAAAGTTGAACAATATTGATTAAAATATCCGACGTCCAGAACAGATTGTTTCATTTCATAGCTTAGTGTAATAGAGCTCCATAACTAGTCTCACATACAGAATAAAACACATGGCAGCAATTTCAAAAAGATAGCTGCCTTGAGCAGTTGTGCTTTATTCCGTAAAGACCTATTTGACTTTGAGGATATTGCCACAGCTTTGAGCCTTCGCTGAGACTTTTCTACATTTTACACAGGTTTTGTTATCGCTTTCAATGAGATGGAATTCTTAGGGTATGCAGAGTTTAATGACTAAACTGTATGGGGGTTTGTGTTGCATGTGTAAAATTTTGTAAACGGAAATGAAACCGCCACATCGTAGTATGATGTGAGATTGCTGTTTTGAGCGCTTGTCCACAACTGGATGTTAAAGAGGGATAAATTGATTTGATGAAATAAACCGTAAACTTTATGAAGTAACTGTATTAATACTGTGTCAATAGTCAAATACCTTCACTCCTTAATTCAGTCTATTTATGTGTAAATTATTGAATTGTGTTTTAACTCTTTTTTCAGCCATGAGGACCATTCTTAGTTCCAGTACAGTGGCCATTCCTGAGGGAGGTATGTAATAACATGGGCATTAAACTTTATTTTCTATTTGAAATTTGGTAATACATTTTTGCTCTGTGTATTTATGTTTACTAAAAAATATGTAATGATATTTTGATGAGCAACATAAAGTAATACATGAAACTAAAACATGTTTTTAATTAAAAACAACAACATTTAAACAGACTTGGCCCAGCGGACTTACACATCAATAAGGTTATTAAAGTGTTCACCATAAGCTTGGATTTAAGCAAAAAAGCTTTTTGCACAATGTTTCTGAGACAGACTTTCTTCTTTGTTTGGCCTTAGGATTACTTCAATTTAACCTTTAACATTTAAAGGAAGATGACCCGATCACATTCCGATTTTCAACTTGAAGTTTTCTATTCTACATGAAAGGTCATCCTTAAAAAAGTTGTGTTCCAAAGTTTGAGTTGCATAGCTCTAATGGTTCTTATTTTAGACGCACAAGATGCTGTGAACTGTACCCATTGAGTAGTACACAAACTATATCGGTGGTTACCACCATTAGCGGTAATTCGACGTTATTTCATCGATTTCTCCGTAATTATACCGATTTAGGCCGTCAAATTTCAGTATGATGATGAGAAAAATACGAGCTTTCATATGATATGAAAATATCCTTATGTTTGAAATAATTCTGTGTTACGAAAATGTGATCGGGTCATCTACCTTTAACATCCACTTAAATTAGCCCAAACCCATCGGCCTAGACATAAATGACTATGCATTCTGTGCATTCATTATTGACCTTGCACATTTCTTATACCTTGATTATTTTATCTTATTCTTATGCAGTGGACATCAAAGTTGCCGCCCGTGTGGTCACCGTGACAGGACCGCGGGGTAAGCTGGTCCGCAACTTCCGTCACATGGCAATTGTCATCAAAAAGGACGGCAAGAAAACCATCAAAGTTGACAAATGGTTTGGCAGCAGGAAGGAGCTTGCCGCTGTTCGCACAGTGTGCTCTCACATCCAGAACATGATCAAGGGTGTTACTCTGGTAGGTGTTAAGATAGGTAATTTATTTTACTGGCGGCGAAGGGAATAAATGTAGTGAAAGGAAGTGCAATGGATCATGGCATGGGTCCAGAGGCCTTATGGTTTTTTAGGTTTTTTAATGCACTTTGAGGGTACCTGCCACATAAATTCTTGTTTTATGAGCCAGTTTAATGATTGTATCCACAAATTGAAAAGAAGAAGAAAAAAAAGGGGGGGATTTTTTACCTTTTTTTGTAGCAAACATATGTGGAAAACACCATGTTTACCATTTTTAGGTCGTCCGTAGGAGAGGGACCTTACGGCTGAATCCTTCGTCCGTCTGTCTGTCGGATGTGTGTCAACAATTTTGGTACACACTTTTTGTCTTGTCCATTTCTTTTCCATACAATGACCAATTGCAACCAAACTTACATGATAGATGCAACATGACCTTCATATGTTAATGAGGTTAAAGGTCACATACCAAGGTCAAAGGTCACATACCAAGGTCAAGAGGACACATTTTGTCTTGTCCATTTCTTTTCCATACAATGACCAATTGCAACCAAACTTCATATGTCAATGAGGTCAAAGGTCATCTGAGGCCAAGATGTAAAATTGGCTGCATATGTCAAATTGATTACATTTAAACAGGTGAAGTACAATTGCAACCAAACTCCAGGATGTTTATTTATTTACATTATGAGGTTTACTTATGTCTTTAACAAGGAGGCTATTCTATGTCTTTCTAGTTGCCTGATGCCTGTGGTTTGAGAGCCACCTTGTTTTTAATCTACCCATATAAACAAACGACCTATTTAGGACCGCTGTCCCTATTTTTCATAGAAAAGTACTTTGTTTCGATGTATTCCATTTTCAAAGAGATACTTTTATTTTCAAAATGTTACGATCATGCCTAGCATAGTGACAACCCTGCTCCAAAGCAAAGGATGCTTCTAGCCAACATTTAGTGCCGGTTAATTTTACTGAAAGGTGAACGAAGTAAGTGCCTTTTTTTAGAGAGCCGATCAGCAATCCTGAGTGCCGGCTACGCCTGACCGGCTTAGTGACAACCCTGAATTTAGTACTTTATCACTATTCATTACTTACACAGGGTTTTCTTTACAAGATGAGGGCCGTGTACGCCCATTTCCCCATCAACATCAACATCAGCGAAGCGGATCAGCTCGTAGAAATCCGTAACTTCCTCGGAGAGAAGTACTTGCGTAAAGTGAGGATGCTGCCCGGTGTTACTTGCAAGTCATCTGGCAAACTGAAGGATGAATTCATCATCCAGGGCAACAGTATCGAGAAGGTCTCACAATCGGGTAAGTATTGTAAAAGGAGCTGATGAAAAGAACAGCTTGCGTAGCTCCATTCCAATGGGCTAAGAATGCATTGGGCTACGGTGCGATCAGCCCTTTTTATCTACCTGGCTTGTGATTATGTCAGTGTGTGTTCCCTTTTGGTTAGGTTCGGCCTGTTAACCCTAACACTTTTGAAGGATTTTCCAACGAAATTTTGTTCAAGCAAAAAAAAACACACACAAGAGGTGCCACACCCTGGGGTTTGAACCCACGACCTCTCGGTTACAAGTCGAACGCTCTACCAACTGAGCCACGGGGGGAGCTATGCTGGGCGAGTGTATTCGCCCAGCTATGTAGCCCGGGGTCATTATTTCACCCAAAAACCTCAGCGCCGGGTGGAACCGACAGGCTGGGAAATGGGATTTCATGGGGTGCGGGCTGTAAGGGTTAATCAAGGTGAAATTAGAGGAAAAAAGTGAAAATTAAAAAGAAGAAAAAAATCGTTCCTTAACCCTAACACTTTTAAAGGATTCTCCAACGAAATTTTGTTCAAGCAAAAAAAAAACACACAACAAGAGGTGCCACGCCCCGGGGTTTGAACCCACGACCTCTCGGTTACAAGTCGAACGCTCTACCAACTGAGCCACGGGGGGAGCTATGCTGGGCGAGTGTATTCGCCCAGCTATGTAGCCCGGGGCCATTATTTCACCCAAAAACCTCAGCGCCGGGTGGAACCGACAGGCTGGGAAATGGGATTTCATGGGGTGCGGGGCTGTAAGGGTTAAGAAGCTCTCATATGAAAAGTCAGATGTCAATGTCAACCATACTTGGTAACAATAATCTTTGGGTAAAGGGGACTTCAGATGCACATGGGGTGTAGACAGATTGACCTCTTATGACCCCTACATGATCTTTGACCCCATTTTGCCGACACTTAAAACTTCACTTATTACTGCTGTTTTAAGTCGGACTTTAATCTCAGCCAAACTTGGTGACAGTATTCTTTGGGTAAAGAGGCTTGAGGTGCTCATGGGGTGTACACAAATTAATGTACTACTTCTAATGACCTTTGACCCAAATGTTGTCTTCACTTAAAACTGCACTCATTACTTTTTAGGGTCTCATGTAAAGTCAGACTTCCATCTTAGCCTAACTTTGTGACAATAATCTTTAGGATGTACACTGATTGCATCAAATGACCCCTACATGACCTTTAACCCAAATTTGTCAACGCTTTAAACTGCACTTTTGCTCTCAAGGGCTCTCATATGAACAATTAAACTTCAATCTCAACCAAACTTGGTGACAATAATCTTTGGGTAAGGGGACTTGAGACAACAATACATGTGGTGTACCTGGATTGACCTGTAATGACCCCCTACATGACCTACGACCCATTTTGTCAACACTTTTGGGCCCTCTATCGCTCTCGTATGAAAAGTCACAACTTGGTGACAATAATATTTGGGTGAGGGGGTTTGAGATGACTCATGGGTTGTACCCAGATTGACCTCCAATGACCCCTATGTGACCTTTTACCCTATTTAGTTGAATCTCCCAGCGAGGGGGATTCACAAGTCGTGACTCGCAGTATTTTTGATCTACAAAATTGCCTTGTGGATTAATATTTGTCAATGGCATATGAACTGATATCACTTTCATATTTCAAATGGTAACAGAGTAGAAGCCTTTGTTTGGAGGGGAAGTGGTGGGGTTCTACTCTACTTCTGTTCAAGTTTCTTTTATATAATCTGTATGAAAATGAATTGGTTGAATAGAAAATGGTGGATACTGTAAAACACTATCATTTCACAGCAGTAAAATGTAGCGAATTTGCAAAACTGATGTGCAACAAGTTGAAAGTGTTTACAATGGTAACTGTATTTTCTGGAACTGATGACACTGCAAATTATAAGCGTTTACTTTTGGACAAACTAAAAGTAAACTCAAAAGTAAACACAATCCTTTAAACACAATAAGTAAATGTAAAAGTAAACGCAAAACTAAACATTTCTTGCATTTTGCACCCAATTGACCTCAAAGCACGCTCCAAGTGAGTGAATATAATCACAGATGTTTCCACCATCTGTGATATAATGGGACAGTTATTTATTAGAGGGTGGGTGTTGTTGGGCTCACATAAGTTTTTAGTATTGCGTTCACTTTTGAGTTTACTTTTAGTTTGTCCAAAAGTAAACGCTCATAATTTGCAGTGTGAGGCTGATTTGGGTTTGCCAGTCATTTCCCCCCGTTATTAGATCTTCATGTAGAGAAATTATTGTTACCAATTTAATGCAACCTTGTGTTTGTATTTAATAAATGTTGATTTGTTTTCCTCTCTCTCTCTCTCTTCAATATTTATGCAGCTGCCCTCATCAATCAGAGTGTCAAGGTCAAGAATAAGGACATCAGAAAGTTTTTGGATGGCATCTATGTGTCAGAGAAGACCACAATTACAATGCCAGTGGAAGCATAAACCAACCAACCAACCCACACTCCATAGACTTTTTAACATGACAATGAAGCTACACATCATTGTTCAAATGCAAACCCCCAAAACATACTGGATATCTTCGAAATGAGAGACTCTGTGGAAGTTAAACAATTAATTTAAACAGATACTTTCAACAAAAAAGAGGATACTGCATCTGGCTGGTTCATTTAATAAATCACCAAGTTTGAAGGAAGCCAAAATGAAGTGTAACTGATGTGTGTTTCTTAATAAAGTTTGTCCGATCATGCTGTAATTGTTACATTAAGTGTAGCCGTAGCGGATCAGAACTACCCACAAGAAAATAGGATGATTTTATTTTGAATCACATCCTATGAGAAGATTTTGGGTTACAACACCCGGAAACGAGTGTGTCCTACTCCTACCCGACATGGACAATCATTTCATATTACAATAAGCGCATTACGTATTATAATCAAAATAGAAATGTGTCGATCACAGCGTCATGGTCCGAGCGCTCGCTTAATTACAATGGTTGAGGGTGTCCTTGCATGCAGTGCGTTCCAAAACAGTCGCCACGCAGCGTGGGGTCTTATTGATTAGGGCCGTGATTGGTCAATTACCTATTTGTTTACAAGTAGGTCATATCTTCTAGTTTTACTGCGCCCTTGACATCGCGAATGACGCGGTTACGCACGCTAAGCACCGGTCCATGGGGAACCGTATACGCTGTGATTGACAATTTTTTGTTTTGATATATTACAGAAAGTTTAAGTCTTGAGTTATTGAGATTAACACTTAACTGAATGCGCTCATTGTAATATTAAAAGATTGTCAAGGAGGACGGTAAATTGCCATATTGGCTGATACCATTTTGTCTAATACCCAGATAGTCTAATACTATTTGTTCTACATGTAATAACCATATGGTCTTATGCCATTTTTGTCTAATAACCATTTCGGCTAAAGCCCACTTAGTCTAATGTTAATTTATCTAATAAACATTTTGTCTAATACCCAGATAGTCTAATTGGTCCAAAATGTTTATTAGACCAAGTGGTCATATACGAAATGGATATTAGCCCATGTGGATATTGACGAAATGATGATTAGACTAATGGTGGGTTTTGACGAAATGGTTGTAGACAAAGTGGCAATTAGACAATAAGAGTTTAGATCAAATGGCATTAGACCAGGAGCCCAGAAGGTTTAATCAGCTGAGAAGGTACAAAAGGTTAGATGATCTGATAAGTTAAGTTGGGTGCCAAGATTCTAATATTTTTGTATTTCTGTGGCAGTGCTGTGTCGCATCCTTTACGGATGGCCCCTGTCATAGGTCATATAGGTGTAAAAATGGTCTTGATATACTGATATGCATATCAAACTCTTACTGAGATCTTGAAGGTATATTATGTGATCTTTTCCAGGGAATGCCCTCAATCCTTGAAAACAAATTGATAGCAGATTTACATTTCTGATCATAAATCGTACATACATTCCAATCTGCAAGAAAATCTACTTTCTAAAAAATCATAGAGGGCGCTCTCTGGAAAAGATTACATAATATGCCTTTAAGGAACAAAAAACTGGTTGTATTTCCACCCAATGAGTTGTTTCCGAGATTTCAAAGGTCAAATTTTCCCTCAAATCGTCGCTGTTCTGACATACCGGCACATCACTTTACTTAATTCTGTTATGATATGCCGGTATGTCAGAAAAGCGATGAAAATTATGCCTTTAAGGAACAAAAAACTGGTTGTATTTCCACCCAATGAGTTGTTTCCGAGATTTCAAAGGTCAAATTTTTCCTCAAATCGTCGCTGTTCTGACATACCGGCACATCACTTTACTTAATTCTGTTATGATATGCCGGTATGTCAGAAAAGCGATGAAAATTATTTGTACAGGGGTCAAATGCTCTGATTTTAATGAAAATGGTCTCAAATTGTTCAGATGGATACCACAGGCCATTAAAAGAATAGTTTTTCAATATCTACAAGTTCAGCATCTATTTGTTACTTTCATTAGGTCAAAGGTCAGCACACATTAGCGGTATAGCATACTGACCTTTTGGGGGGAGAGCTAGGGTCAAACATTTGGTAAACATTACAAAATATTACAATCTACACAAAATTGGGTCGGTTGGTTCTGTAGAACGGTTTGTCGCCATTATCTTTCAACAAATAACATTACATGATTGATACAGGAGGTGTCTTGCAAGCACAACAATGAGCAATATTGTTAGAAAAATAATTATTGAGCCCAAATTGCGTAATTATATAGAACAAAACATCATACTTTTAATATTACGGTATCAAAAACGAATAGAAACAGCCATCTCTCAATCCTTGTGTCGATGACGTCATGGTTATTGGTGTGCAAGTGCATTGTTTAACTATGACTTCATCTGCACCAGGACTTTCGAACCATGAATTTTGTTATGCATGTTGAGAAGAGATGGCAGTTTTTATTCGTTTGGGTGTTTTATTATACATAATTATACAATTTGGGCTCAATAATTATTTTTCTATCATATAATGCACAATGTTGTGCTTGCAGGATGGTCCCCTCCTTTACACATAACAGATCTTTAGTGTCAATTCTCAATATTGCATTTAAAAATAGATATGTGTGTGGTGTCACCAACACCAAGGATAATTAACACCAGAGTTTTCCCCAATTGAAGTCACGTCACTGTACAGTGGAACCTCGTTAACACAAAGTTGCCTGGGCGATTTAGTTTGTGTTAACAGGAATTTGTGTTATCCAGTCATTTTATAATGGTAACATTTCAGCTTGGGACTTGAATAATACTTTGTGTTAACAGGAGTTGGGTGTAAATGTAAACGAGGTTTCACTGTATTCTGAAATATTAATAACAAATGTGTAGGCTACTTTTGTCGGGACTTTGTCTGCAATTTCACACCTATTTACAATGCGGCTACATTGCATGGAATGCAATTGGTTTTAAAAGGTGGCTTAGTTTTTCTGTTTGACAAGTTCCTTAAACTATTTTACATCGGTTCAATTGCATGATTTTCAAACAACATTTACTGCATGTCACCGCAAGTTTGGAAGTGCACATCGTGCACCTATAACAGTGGAACCTCGTTAACACAAGTTGCCAGGGCCGTGCATTTTTAGTTTGTGTTAAGGGGGATTTGTGTTATCCAGTAAAATATAAGCTTGGGACTTGAAAGTTAATAACACTATGTGTTAACAGGAATTTTGTGTTAACAGAGTTTGTGTTAACGAGGTTTAGCTGTCACTGCAATAGGATGGTGTTTGCAATCGCATCCATGTGATCAAAAAGTTGACAGATGCCAGTTTTTCAGGGTTTTTTCACTCCCAATTTCTGCTCTTTAATTTGTTTTCAGCCCATTTTGAGGCATTTAGTTAAAGGAAGGGTCCTGCAAGCACAACATTGAGCATTATTTGTTAGAAAAATAATTATCGAGCCGAAATTACGTAATTATATAGAACAAAACACCATACTAGTCACACAAATGAATAAAAACTGCCATCACTCAACATGCAATTTTTAAAATTCGCGGCGATCAAAAGTCCCGGTGTCGATGACGTCACGGGTATCGGTGCTAAAATTTGCGCATGTGCATTGTATAACTATGACATCATCGACACTGGGACTTTCGATCGCCGCGAATTTTAAAAAGTGCATGTTGAGAGATTGCGGCTTTTATTTGTTTTTGTCATAAGTGTGGTGTTTTGTTCTATATAATTACAAAAGTTGGGCTTGATAGTTATTTTTCTAACATATAATGCACACTTTTATGCTTGCGGGACACTTCCTTTAAAGTGATATTTTTGAGTTGTACTAGCGGGCACCCGCCAGATGAGTTAATTTCGGGTTTTTTTGAGAAGTACTGCATTTTTTGGAGGGTGGAGATGGGACACTAATTAATGTCCATTAATTGTGTTGTTTAACTTCATTGACTTAGACTCAGTACGACGGTCAAGCGGGGGAAGACTTTCCCTGAATGTTATGCCGCTGATTTAATCTTTTATTCTAAAACTTAATATAATATGGGGTATAATTTGTCGCAACATGTCAATTTGTAGGCTATAATTATGTACATCAATGGCAACAGGCGATTTGTTTTTTCTCAGATTGGCCACATGGGACATGCATACTTGTAAGCCTAGGCCCACGTTTACGAACAAATAGGGGACGTGGGGTAATTCGCACCACGATAACCGTAAGCAAGCGATAAAGGGCTTAATGTAACTGTACAATAGAATAAAGGACAATTCATTGTATTACACCATAGAATTGGTGCAGGGCTGGTACCTTACACTAATTACATTTGTACACGTTTGTATGTAGTGCTGAAGTGTGCAGGTATAATAACAAATGTTCTTTTTTTCAAATTTAATGTTGTCAAAATGAATTTTTAAATGATAGCACGTAGGCCTACTACTACATCATGCAGAAACGGAAAAATATATATCAATCGTTTGAAATCGAGTATTCCCCTCAAGTATTAAAACAAATATCATGCCCCCCCCCCCCTTTTTTTTTTATTTAATGATGGTGAAGTCCCAATTTCAACAAAAAGCCATAAATAGAGTGTATGGTATAAAGAAGTGAACATTATTAGAAAAACATCCACATATAATGAAGCTTCCTGATAACACCTTGCTTTTATTATAATACAGAAACATCACAGTGCCATCCTACTTGATCATGTTGCCAAAACAACTTACCTGCAGGTATATGGAGAATGCAGGGTGTGTCAACAATAGTGGCGTATGTAGGTTTTTCAAGAATTTGACTTTACAGTACACCTATTTATGCTATGTTTGATCATAACTCCTGGTTTGATGTATACATTTTGGCTCTAAAGAAGCTTTTCCAATAAATAGATTTCATTTTTGGGAGACCTGCACACGTAGCGCGCGAACATTTTTCATCTTTGTACTTTTGACCATTAAAATTGTATGTCCCCCCTCTTTGCCAGAATAAAATTTCGCGTCCCCCCTTTCATATTTAAAAAACATTTCGTGTCCTCCCCTGATTTCCTCCACCCCCTGGCATAAATAGTGATTCAAAGGTCATTTTTCAGAGGAAAGAAAAGCATTTGTATAGTGTAAATTAACATGTATAGTATGATTAAAAAAAACATCTTTGTACTTTTGACCATCAACATTTCATGCCCCCCCCCCTCTTTGCCAGAATAACATTTCGCGTCCCCCCCCCCTTTTTGTTTAAAAAACATTTCGTGTCCCCCCTGATTTCCTCCACCCTCCCTCCTCCCCACCCCTTGGCGTAAATAGTGAATCAAGGTCATTTTTCATAGGAAAAAAGCATTTATATAGTATAAATTAACCTGTATAGTATAAATTAACATTTTGTTTTTGTACTTTTGACCATCAACATTTCATGTCCCCCCTCTTTGCCAGAATAACATTTCGCGTCCCCCTTTCATGTAAAAAAAAAAATCGTGCCCGCCCTATAGTAAAGGGCATAGTAGTATAAATTAACATATATAGTATAAATTAGCATTTTTCATCCTGATTTCCTCCACCCCTAGCGTAAATAGTCATCGCTCCCTAATATTAAATTGCGTGTAATTTTTCAGAGGTAAAAACAGCATTTGTATAGTTTAAATTAAATTTCCAATGTTTAATTCATAAAACAACGTCATTTGTATAAATGCAACAATAAAGACAAAAGAAAAAGTGACCCTATAGTGAGATTCCGCGAACATTTTTTATCTTTGTACCTTTGACCATCAACATTTCATGTCCCCCCTCTTTGCCAGAATAAAATTTCGCGTCCCCCCTTCATGTTTAAAAAACATTTCGTACCCCCCCCCCCCCCCTGATTTCCTTTACCACCACCACCCCCCACCACCCCCCGGCGTAAATAGTGATTCAAAGGTAATTTGTCAGAAAAAAACCATTTGTAGGCCCTAAATTAACATGTACATGTATAGTATAAATTAACATGTACATGTATAGTAACATTTTTCATATTTGTACTTTTGACCAAATCAAATATCGTGCCCCCCCCCCCCCCCCCCGAGGTTCCTCCACTCCCCTGAGTTCCTCCACCCAACCCCCTGATTTCCTCCATCCGGGCCCCCGGCGTAGTGATCGCTCCCTAATATTAAATTTCAAAATGTAATTTTTCAGAGGTAAAAAGAGCATTAATTTTGTATACATTATAAATAGTTATAAATTAAATTTAATTCATAAAACAACGTCATCTATTATATTACCGCGGCAATGTATGCCAAACTGAACAGACATACACAGGCCCGTAAGAGGGGGGGGGGGGGGGCGCGTAATGCAATATTCTTTGCTACAAGCTTGTTTAGAGCCAAAATGTACCTCGATCGTGCAAAAAAAGGTGCAAATTCGAAAAATTCCGCATATTTGACTCACAAAAATTTCCGGTGATTTTTTTTTGAAAACGCCCCCCCCCCCCCTTTGAAAAAAGTGTCTTACGGCCCTGATACATTACATCTCAGTGGTATTACCGCTACGCCATGTACGCGCGTAGTAATATCTTACTTAGCGTTGCTCCATTCAAGTTCAGAATGCGGCTTGCGCTACGTCTTTATAATTGATTGAGCTGTGGAAGAGTTTACACAGCCTTTCCCGCATTCTTGTATCAACGTAGATAAGGCTGCAGCATTCATGCATAGCGCTAACGACTGACTGTGGCTTGGTTGACTATTACGATGGCTTTACGTGAATTGTAATATACGAGGGTCATTCAATAAGTTCTACCTCCTACCTCATAACGTTGCTATTATATAAGCCAGTCTTATGAAATATTACACAAGTGTAGCATGGAATCTCAGCTACAAATTCATAGTAAATCAGTCTGAGTAGTCGTTGTACTTTTCCAGAAATGAAGTGAAAACCAAACGTCCATTTAGTGTGACGGAAACGGCTAAAAGACAGCCAAATGTATCCATAGTGCTATTCATTGGTCAATTCTAATACACAAAACGTCCCTTTCGGTTAATTAAAACCATTCTTAATTACAAATACGGTATATCTTGAGCAAAACCATTCTTAATTAAAAATACGGTATATCTTGAGCAGACTATAAACAATAAAAGTGACTGATTTCTTGGGGAAAAATCCCAGGCTAATTAGCCAGAACCAGACCAGGACAGCCATTGATTTTAACCCTACTCTAAGAGAACCGCTGCAAAAGTCATATTTGCTTTTCATAAGAACTAAGGGATTTTTATTATACAGGACTAATGGATATATTTCATGTCTCTCAAAGAGAACATTTTCTATCACTGACTACATGATTGACTATTCTAAAGTTTGTATTTAAGGAAAACTCATAAAGTGACTGCCCTGTTAAGATTTAGGCCTAACACTTGAGGTATCACTGTGGCTCGACTTGTAACAACGAAAATTTGACTGATAGCAGTATTCCAGTTTGCTAAAGACATGGCATTACATTCGAGTTGATGATACTATTTTCAAGCCTACAACGGTTAATATTACCTACGATCTAATTTATACATGATAATATAGTATTATATGCACAAAACATTTATTGTTTTCTATCTTCTATTTTCAGTGTTAAAATCGGTCTGTTATATCTTATCATGTAATACAGAGAGAAAACGAAAAACATGTATTTATCTTTAGGGTAATTTTCCGTGTCCGTTGTCCAAAATCTCTCTCTGGCTTTGATCGCATCATAACAAAAGTGAAACAGGTATCAATTATCATTTACCATAAATGTGAAGCTATGATTCAGAGCTATAATCGTGACAAATGTCATTAGGCTGACATTCATATAAGCGATGTTATGAGTTAGGAGGTAGAACTTATAGAATGACCCTCGTAGATAAAGTCCAGCATCTGTGGTTGGGCGAACACAATCCTTCAGCTGATTACATACCATGTACCAGGGCCCTTGGATTGTATGGGGGTGCTGTAAATTTGTAAATTGTCTTCACCACTATACGGCGTGGAGTCGAGAGGCCCGCTTAAGGACCCCCCTGCTGGTGGGGTTCAGGCGCAAAGCCCTTGGCGGGGGTTCAGGGGTAGGAGCCCCCTGAAGCTGTTGGCATGTTTGTGATGTTTGAATGGCCTAGAAAAGCTCTCCTTGCTATGAATATTTACATTTATTTTGTAATAAACTTTGGCTTGGTTCATAAAAAACGAGAGACAATAAAAGATGGAAAATGTTACATTAAAACTACAATGCGCGAAGCGTGCAAAATAATCCTTTTTTTAAAACTAAAATGGTCCAGAAAACGTTCCTGAAGCCATCTTGTTATGCTTGAATAATTAAATATTGAATATAATGAAATATTGAACATAATGATGCGCGATCCACTTTTTAGTAATTAAAATGGTCCAGAAAACGTATATGGGCGATTCCATGAAAATGTGACGGAGCAAAAAAAACTGAAAATTGCTCCAAAGATTTATTTTTACCTCTATGTTGTTCAGGCTCATGCAAAGGTTCAGGAAAAAATTGTTACAACATTTGGTTAATGTTTACTATGAAAAAATTCTACTTTTCTTAGCCCAAAAATGGTAACACGTGTTACCGGAGCAACGCTTTTTTGAAAATATTTACTTTATTGATTTGGTTTTACTTTACGCCACTTATAATTTTAATTCTACTAGTTAGGCCCTATTTAAAAATAGTAAACAATTAGAGGAATTCATAACCACCACTCTACAATAGGCCATCAAAATGTCGTAACGCGTGTTACCAAACTCATATTCAGGAAAACGTGCTAAAACCTCAATTTTTCAAGTGTTATTTATCACTATTTATGGTTAATATACATGTTAGTTCAATTGCCAAAGTCAAAATTAATTTTAATTTAGAAATATAATAAAGAGTCTAAGGCTAGTAAATTATGGCTGGACAAAGTGTAACGCGTGTTACCGTAACACGTGTTACTGACTATTTTGCATTTTACAAAAAAGTGAGAACTTTAATTCTTGTTATTATTCTAGTTTTATAAACCTTATAAAGGTACTTGCTTACAGTAGTGACCAATTGATTGTAGGTTGGTTAGTTGAAACACACAAGCAAAACAAAGTTTAGTGCGTCTTTTTTCGTAACGCGTGTTACCGATATTCAGAGCGGTTTTACATTAACATGAGCTAATATTTCATATAAGTGTTAGCATGAGGATCTAGCCTTAAGTCTTGGGTATTACAATACAAAAGATGAAAACTTCATTCAAATTACTTTTACAGTTATAGAGTGCAGAATAAAGAATGGCGCGCTTAAATGTAACGCGTGTCCCGTGGAATCGCCCATATATCTAAAGCCATCTTGTTTACGCTTGAATAATGAAATATTGAACATAAGTATGCGCGAAGCGCGCAAAAATTTCCAATTTTTCTAACTAAAATGGTCCAGAAAAATTTCCTCGGAAGCCATCTTGTTATGCTTGAAAAATTAAATATTGAACATAAATACGGTGCAATAAAATTTCCAATTTTTCTAACTAAAATGGTCCAGAAAAATTTCCTCGGAAGCCATCTTGTTATGCTTGAAAAATTAAATATTGAACATAAATACGGTGCAATAAAATTTCCAATTTTTCTAACTAAAATGGTCCAGAAAAATGTCCTGAAGCCATCTTGTTATGCTTGAATAATTAAACATTGAAACTAACGCGCGAATCGCGCAAAAATATCCAGTTTTTTTTAACTCAAATGTTTCAGAAAACTTTCCTGAAGCCATCTTGTTATGCTTGAATAATTAAACATTGAAACTAATAGTAATATGTTTGAAGCGCGTAAAAAATCCAGATTTTTTAAACTAAAATGGTCTCAAAAATGTTCCTGAAGCCATCTTGTTATGCTTGAATAATTAACATTAAACCCAATACGCGCGAAGCGAGCAAAAATCTCCATTTTGTTAAACTACAAATGGTTCAGAAAACGTTCCTGAAACCATCTTGTTAGGCCAAATTAAATTAATTGTTTGTCTCAAAGCTCCTCTCCTGTTGTAAAAATAATGCGGAATGCGGTTTTTTGGGGTTTTTTTAAATATAAAATTTTGAAATCCTTGTAAAAGTGAACTTTTGTATTTAAGATGATGTGATCAATGAAAATCTGAAATATCGGTGAAATTTTGGATTTTTTTAATATTTTTTTAAATGCTAATGCGCACCAATAAACTAACGCGCGCGGGAGCTTTGAGACAAATAATTAATTTAATTTGGCCTTATACTTGAATATTTAATATTGAAACTGATTCGCGCGAGCGCGCAAAAAAAAATCAAGTTTTTTAACTATATAATATTGGAGTGACACTGTAATTTTTCAAACATCTTAAAATCTTTATACATACACACACCCTCTCACTGTCAGAGGTGAGAAATACTTGACTTTGGTATATTAAATTGTTGTGTAGTGTATAAATACCCGATTTATACCAGTAAACCTACCCCTTCCCTACAGGCTCCAGCTCTTGAACTTATTATTGGATTCACACTGTATATGTTTTCAAAAATCTTAAAATCTTAGGGGTGAAACGCGAAACATGGGGCCGTGCTGCAGCACCCCAACACCCCCACTTCCAAGGGGCTTGTAATACATACTGAACCAGTCGCAGATTACACAGCAATTCGACAGATCGAACGACAAGTCTATAGTGGAATCGCTTAAAGGGACACTAAGAGATGTGTTGGAGGCAGCGCCCTCAATTATGATAAAAACTGAGATTAGTTTATTTTTATAATTGTATTACATGTATGAACTTACACCTATAAGGATTAAGAAAAATTAGCTCTCTTTGTACCAGAAAACGTCGATTCAAAAAATGCTGGTCCCGCGGGACCAGCATTTTACGTCCGACAGTATCCCCGTGCAGTACGCGTGATACATAACGCGAACCATATTTGCATAGAGGGCGTTTTTCAATAAATAGCGATGATATTGTTTTAATCAAGTTTTGCTGTGTTTTTTGTTAGTAGAAACAACAATAATGGCAATTTTTAATGTTCATCTTGAATTTTGAAGTAAATTTTTAAACATTTAAACTTTTCAACACCACTTAATGTCCCTTTAAGAAGGGGTGCTCACAGTAGCGTAGCCAGGGGGGTGCAAGGGGGGGGGGCAGAGTGCCCCCCCTGAAAAATAATTTGGACCGGAAAATCGGGAAGGGAAAGAAAGGGAGAAAA